>VXCB01000012.1:0-487279 GCA_009613015.1 Mollisiaceae sp. DMI_Dod_QoI
GAGGATTTTGAAACAAAGACTTCGAAATAGGAATCCTCACGGGGGATGGAGTCTTCAAGAGCTTAAGAATGCTCTAGTAGATATATGGGATAATGAGATTACTGTGGAGGATTTTAATAAGTATATTAATTCAATCCCTCAAAGGATTTTCAAGGTTTTAGCAAGAAAGGGAGCTCAAACCCCATATTAAAGCAGCGTTGAGGATATACTATAATTAGCTTAGTATCATGGCAAAATAACCCTAGTCAGTCTCTTGAATTATGGCAACCCCCTTTCGTACTATACTTATTAGCCAGGTCCACCAGGTCCTACATACAAGCCAGATTATCTAAAATGCGTGCTGGGAGGGATTAGGTACAGTACTTCGCATGCCGTGCCCAGGCTCAAATCACAAAATTAGTACGTATATCAAGCACTATCAACAGCCGATGAGGTTCCCGAACCTAACTTGTGGACAACGGCCGAAGAAGTGACATCAGGCCATGGACCTTCCTCTAGGAGATTCTCTCAGGTAAGCTTCTGCGAAGCTACAGCCGTGCAACCTTGCCCGACTTCACAGGTCGTTAGGAATAATTATTAATGATCAATGACGCGGGTGCATTGGAAATGCATCATTAACCGAACTACCGGCGTTGAGGGGCAGCGGGCAAAAGCAAGAGGTCGTCATACGACCGTCGGTTCAATCCTTCTTTTTCAATGTTCTTGCGTAGCGTGTTCAAACCACAGAAAATTTTGAAGATGTCAAAGAATCTAGCTATTGTTGTCCAGAAGGCCGGCGAGGCCAAGGTGACCGAAGTCACGGTCCCTAAGCTCAGAGACGACTACCTCATTGTCAAGACGAAAGCCATTGCACTCAATCCGACAGATTGGAAGCATGTTGACTTTGTTGCACCTGCAGGAACGAGGGTGAGTTCTCAAGGCCAATCATCGAGGATCCAATTGGTAACAATGTACGCAGATAGGATGCGACTATGCAGGAGTTGTTGAGGAGGTCGGCAGCAAGGTCACCAAAGGATTTAAAAAGGGAGACAGAGTCTGTGGATTTGCCCACGGAGGTGAGCTTAATTCCTACCAGCTCGAGGAGTTCTCTACTCACTCATCGTAATAAAAGGCAACTCAGTGCAACCCGAGGACGGGGCATTCGCAGAATTCATAGCTGCCAAGGGAGACGTCCAGATTAAGATCCCAGACAATTTGAGCTTCGAAGAAGCATCAACCCTCGGTGTGGGAATCTCAACGTATGCGTACTCCTCAAACGTCCCCTCACGCGACTAACATCCACAACCAGCGTCGGCCAAGGTCTCTACCAATCCCTCAAACTGCCTCTCCCAAACAAACCCACAACTACGAAAACCTATCTCTTGATCTATGGCGGTTCAACCGCAACCGGTGTCCTCGCAATCCAATATGCTAAGCTCAGCGGTTGCACCGTCCTAACCACCTGCTCACCCCACAACTTCGACTACGTAAAGTCTCTGGGAGCTACTGCAGCATTTGACTATAACTCTCCCACTTGCGCACAAGACATCAAAGACTTTACCGATGACAGCATCACCCTGGCATTCGACTGTGTCGCCGAAGGGCACAGCCCCAAGATCTCCGTTGCTGCCATGTCTTCTGCCAAAGGAGGGGTCTACTCCACACTCCTCCCTGTCCCAGAAAACCAAGTCAAGAGCATCAATGACAAGGTCCAGAACCAGCATACTCTGGCCTACACGATCGTGGGTGAGAGTTTCAAATTTGGTCCGAATGAAGTACCCGCCAAGCCAGAAGATGAGGAATTCGCAAAGATGTTTTGGGAGCTATCGAGGGAATTGTTGGAGCAAGGGAAGGTGAAGGTTCATCGAACCGCGGTGAATAAGTATGGGAAGGGGTTGGAGGGAGCTTTGAATGGGATGCAGGCTATGAGAGAGGGGAAGGTCAGTGGGGAAAAACTGGTCTTCACTATGTAGATTTGGTTGTATTGGCACAGCCTTGAAATTTCCATTGAAACAATAGATTATTACAATGATTCAGCTACGATCAGTGCTTGAAATTTATGAGAGCAACTAAAACATGAACTATCTCAAACCTTCAGGGCCGCCTAAGGAAGGCCAAGACTTGATATGTCGACTAACATTCGAAATATTTGAAACGATACAATGACTGAGCATTTACACCTCGAAAATTTCGATCAGTTCATCTAGCAATCACATGTACAAATATCCTTCAGGCTCTCGAACTTCATAGGTGCAAATTGTAGATATTCACAACCTCGAACATTGTCCAACCCATGTTGCAGAATCATGATAATCGTCATGACTAGCCTCGGATCGTTTCAATAAGTGGTAGGCACTGATATAAGTTTTAAAACGTAAAATCATGAAAATCATTCGCAATGGCAAACATTGCTACATGGTCTAAATAACAGGAGAATATAATAAAATAGCTCAGAAAATGGTGATGTACTGCTCAATACGAAGGCCATAATGAGCAGAGCAGCGTGTGGTATCTAGATACGCCCAAGAAATATTGTCCAAAACCCAGCCTCCTAATATAAAGTGGTCATGACGAGAAGAAAAGAAGAAGTACACCGACAATAGCCACTGTTAGCGGGCCCCAATATCACTAGAATACCCATTATAAGCGTCGTTCATCTGGGCCTGCCCGTAACCTTGCTGTGGCCCCGGCCCACTAGAGACATAACCCCCCTCATCCCCCTCGTCATAATATTCCGAGCCGCTCGCATCGAAACTACTCCTTCCACTGGGATCATCGTCAATGCCAACATCGCCCTGTGGCAACTCAGACCAACTCAGGGTCGCTAACGCAGGGTACTGAGCTAGCAAGGCAGCAGGTAAGGTGTAGTTGCCACTGGCATCCATAGGGAAGCCATTCGCATCAACGGGAACTGGCTGGGGTTGCTGCATGCTATGCATATTTTGCATACGTTGCTCATTCCAAAGACGTTGCCTTTCGATTGCTTCCTCGTCAAGTAGAGGTTTGATGCATATACGTCCCGCTTCAGAGCGAAAATGACGACCAAGTGCATCAGCGCGAGCAAAACGTCGGCCGCAGCCCCACTGGCCACCCTGCTTTAACTCTCCCTTACAAACGAATTTCTTTTCCCCAGAATGCAGTCCTTCGTGTCGCTTTCGATCATGTTGTCGAGCAAAAGCTTTGCCACATACAGTACAAACGAAAGGACGCTCGTCAGTATGCGTTCGTAAGTGAGAGCGAAGGTTATATGCTCGCGTAAAACGTTTAGGGCAAAGCGTGCACTGGAAAGTTGCGGGGTGTTTTTGCACCCGCTTGGCATTGCCACTTTCGGAAGATGCCCCTTGGTATTCGGGATCAGCTAAACCAAGGATATAATCACGATTTGGTAGCGACGACGTCGACTGGCGGCGTCTGCTTGGGGAACTAGCACCTGACCGGTCATTGGGAGATAGCGAGCGGTGCGAGTTTGGAGAAGGGGACGCGAGGTCCGATCCAAGCGAGGAGGACGCACTTGGTGTATGAGGGCGAGCAATACCGGACCCGCTGTTGTTGGGATCTGTAAAAGCTCGACGACGTCGTCCTAGACCAATCAGCATATGTCATGTGGCAAGGACAAGGTTTACATACCTCGGTCGGGTGGGGTCAAGGCATCGTTATCAAAGTTTCCTGGTTTAGGAGGCTCGAAGCTGTTCTGCCTTGATGCTGGGGCGAATTCAACATTAATCTCTGGAGGTACCATTTGCTGAGCTTGGCCCATATCACTTTGTAGTTGTGGAAAGCTTTCCTGGTTCTGAGCATACATGGATGATTGGCCAAAACCATTGTTGTTCATACCAAGCATGAACGTGTTTGGTGGATTCATATTTGGCATCGACTGAGGCCCCAAGCGTGGGGAGATGGCAGGACTGTGAGCAGGGCTCAAACCTCTTCTCGGGCTTGCCCCATGCTGAACCTGAGGATCAGACAGAGAAAACGTTCCGATACTAAGGACTTCTTGATACAAGCTTGCATCTTGAGGGTTCTGCATCGGCGAGTGATGTTGTTCTATCGAGTCGAATGTGTCATGATGGCCGAGGTTGGGGGAATGCGCCGCGGATGAGACAGAGACATCGGAATATTCAGATGGGGTCCGTCTATGAGTTGTAAATTGGGGGGCCATCATGTTACTCCACTCCAGATTCTGCCCTTGCGGGAAAGCAGCACTTTCGGGTCCTAAAGATGCGTTTCTAGAGTGGTTTGGTGAAGATTGAAAAGCGCCTTGGTTAAAAGAAGGTGACTGGTGTGCGGATGCAGGTGATTGAGAATTGGGTTGGAGAAGATTAGGTGGAGTAGGTGTTTGATGCATCTGTGGGGAAGACATGTCGAGTTGTGCGGGGTTTACAGACTGGTTTGCAGACTGAGATGGCGGCTCGCTCATGAAAAATGAAGGATCGTACTGGTCCGCGGAGTTACCAGGTGTGGAGTAGAGCGGGAAATCGCCGTCGTTGAAGTTGGTCGGGAGATTTGGGTTCAGAAGCTCTTGTGTGAAGCTGCCGTGCTGCGGATTGAATGGAGAAGCTCCCTCTTCTGACTTGAATTGACCACCGAAGTTCTGGCTCTGTACGTAATTAGATTCCCCAAGGCCAACTTGTGAGAAAGACTGCCTTTGTTGATTCAAGAATTCGTTGTTTTCGGCATATGAGGGGAGGCCGTTGTTTGAATTGAAGCTGCCGTTCAAAAATTGTTGATTGTTGTTGCTGCCTGTATTGTCAAGGGCAAGTCCCAATCCAATTGAATTTGCATTATCTTGATATGGCTGCGGTGAGGGAGAGTGCCTCTGGTTTATATGAAGCTGTTGATGCCCCGTAGAGGGGGACCGTCCACGTTGTTGATCCATGGTGACTGTTGTTGCTGTTCTTAGAACAAGATCAGGTTGATTTCTTCGAATCGGTGTCAGCCGCGGTGGCTGAGCTTTTGAGGCTATGCGCGAAAGTGCGAAACAACAGCCTGCCCACTCAGAATTGAGGAATTGTGGAGGAATCCCCTTCCGGAAAGCCTCTTGCAGACAGGAGGGAGAATCTGTCACTGAAACAGTGTTCGCTGCCTGGACGTTCCTGACGTCGAAGTCACAGTCTCACGGGCCGGGAGAGCCTGTATTGCAGCCCAATAGCCTCAGATCACAGAATACGATGTCGCGCACAATGCTTCGCCCCAAATTTATGTTATGAGATGTAAAAGTATTTGTGCAAAGGGTGTTGTTGTCGTTAGGGAGATGGCAAGACCTAGTAAGCGCCCGAGTTGTAATGGTAGTGGACACGACAGTTTCGCGCTCGAGAATGCTTCGAGGCAAGATTGGGCCGAATATAGGTAACAACAACCTGTCGGTCTGCAGAGTATCCCGATGTCAGCAACAGTATGTAAAGGGTAGTGGGGGCGACGAAAGGATATCGAAGCTTTTGTGAACATTATATGATCGCATGGGCCATAGCTCTGGCTCTGAAGGAAGGACTCGCGCTTACCGGATCTATCTATTGCTCTAGGAGCAAGCAATGTTGATGAAGGGCAGCGCTGGTAGTTCTCGGGAAGACACTGTCATGCGCGTTGCAGGAGAGGTGCGGTGATGCGATGAGGATGTATTTCTGCAAAGAATGTCTGGATCTCTCCTTCCTTATCGAGCGTGATAGGTTCTACGAAGGCATCGCTGGCTGGAGGTCGGGGTGGGCGCACAGGCACGTGCAGGAGATTCAACCGCCCAGCCCAAGAGTCTCAAGTTTAATCTGTCAGACGTTATGATGCGCCCATCCAGGGTTAAACGCAAGGAAAGTGCCTCTGGCTATTGGAATCAATACACAGACTCTCGTGCTTCCCGATGTCAGATTTTATTTGGGGACACCTATGGAGACATGAAATGCCGCCGCTCGATGCCATCTTTCAACATCACCCGTTCTGCGTTGATCTTTGAGGGACTCTTGTCCCGGGCTGTTGTCTCAGCCAGGGAAGGGCGAGCAGGGGTAAGCTTAAATGGACAGACCGTGTCAGACCCATGCCTGTCCAGTTTCCTATTGGAAGCACATCCAAGCTTAGTCAGACGGTCTGAAGAAAGTGATATCTCGGAACTCTGATGTATAATTATATCTGAGGCCATAGTTTTCCTCTGCCAGAGGGGGTGGCCAGGATGGCTACCAACGCCATAGTATGATTGATGGTTCTGATAGTTGGACTACAGGTTTAGCGCTATTTGATAGAGCTACACTTTGGTCGTCGTAAACCCGCCCGTGACGATCACTTTATGCTTTCTTAAGGTCTGAAATGGATATCAAATCTCATGATCTTCTCTCTTCTTGTCACCAAGCTAAAGTCTGTTGTTCCTCGCTCGAGAGCTTTCGCTCCACAGGTCAGAGCTGTCCGACGACGCCATTTAACGATGATCAACAAGGGCAGTGCCCCACGGATAGGTTTCATCCTCGACTTCGATGGGACGATTACATCAAAGGACACCATCTCCGCTCTTGCTAACTTCGCTCTTTCGTTCCAGAAAAGCAGGGGGAGAGAGCTTTCTGGGGTGTGGGATAATATCATTACGAAGTACAGTGACGACTATTCCAAGCACGTTGAAAAGTACAGGCCAGGAAAGGAAGAAAGGGAAACATTAGAAGAGGAAGTCGGATTCTACAGGAGTCTCCGTGAGATTGAACTGAAAAGCTTTGAGCGCGTGAGCAAATCTGGGCTCTTTCAGCAAATCGAGGAACAAGACTGGAAAGAATTTGGACATGATGCGGTCAGAACTGGCGCAGTGGTTGTAAGACAGGGCTTCCAAGAGTTCGTGTCCGTCGTCTCAGGCCACAAACTCAAATGGGGAGTAGTCTCTGTGAATTTCTCGTCCCATTTCATCAAAGGAGTCCTGAGCGAAGATCTAGGTGCTGAGAACGCTTTACTTTCCGTGTTGGCGAACCGAAGCACCAGGGAAGGGTCTATTATTGGTCCCGAGCTTAATGACGATAGATTGTGTCGTGTGTTAGCTACATCAGACGCGAAACTGTTGTCGATGAAGAGACTCTTGCATCATTGGACCGGAGCATCAGAAAATGAGAATGGGTTTTCAAGGTTGATATATATCGGTGATTCGGGAACAGATATTGAGTGTTTGACTGCAGAAGGGGTAATGGGGATTGTAGTCTCTGAAGATGGAGAAAGCGATTTGATGAAGAGGTTGAAGCACATTGGAATAACAGTCGTCCATGTGGACAATATCCTGAGAGGGAGCCAAGACGAATTGTATTGGGCGCGTAACTTCAACGAAATCGTTGGCAGCCCCTTATTTGTCTCCATGACCAAATTACTGGACGACTGACACTTGGGCCAGAATTGCGTTGGAGAGGAGAATATAGAAATACAGATGAAGATAAAATAAGAGTCTGTATCTCTTGCAACATTGGAACACTCCGATAAAGAATAATACTATCTGGTCAACTCTCCGACATCAAGACAATAATGAGGAGACATTGCCATCTTCTGATATTATCGAGAGTATATAACTATTGTAAAGCGTACTTGATCAACGCTTTATAGCCCTTGACAGCAGCCTTCAAATCTTGAATCTTCAGGTGCTCATGATCACTGTGCGCCATTAATATGGTGCCTGGACCATACAGATATCTCTTATGGTCTCCTTTCAGATTTGGAATGTCAGTCCCGTAGTTGACGACAATCTTCTCAAAGCCTATAGGAAAGTCAGCTAAATACTCAAAAATATACAGAAATCGAAGCCTACCGGGCACATCACTATCAATGTAGACCGGTCCATATCCACCATTGAATTTGACATCAAGTTCCTGTCCAACCGCATCAAGCGTGTCCAAAATAATCTTCTCAATTACTTCTGGCTCCCCGTCTGCTATACGAATAGCAATGTTTGCGTAAGCTTCCTCTGCGATTACATTCGGTGCGACCCCTCCCTCCATTCTCCCAATATTCAGTGTAGTATTTCCATACTTCTCATTCCACGGTAACTCCATGCTTAGCAGAGCATTCAAAGCCGGGATTAGCATAGAATTAGCATTCTTTCCAAGTTCCGGATATCCACTGTGGCCAGCTTTTCCCTTAGCTTTGATATCAACGCTCATGATGCCCTTGTGTCCACTCGCCAGCTTCAGTTCCGTGGGTTCCCCAAATATACACGTCTCCCATGTCAAGCCCAGATCATTAGCCTTCTTCATTCCATCACCGCCGCGTTCCTCTCCCACGACAAACAGTAGAGCTACATCACCTTCAACAATCTTTCCAGCTGCGAGAAGCTCTTCAACAGCTATAATCTGCGTCGCAACACTTCCTTTTGCATCTACACTACCTCTACCCCAGATCTCGTCCCCAATCCTCTTGTATTTCCAAAACGGAGGAACGGTATCGATGTGCGACGATACCAACGTCCTAGTCTTCCGTTGTTTTCCTACATAAGCTAAAAGATTCTGGCGCGGAGTAGTTGAGTCTTCGAAAGGACCGACATCCTGTGTCTCGACGGTAAAGTTTCTGCTCTCCAGGTAGGAGGTCAAGTATTTCGCGACATTATCTTCGTTTCCCGTGATTGATTCGTGTTCAATGAGGCCTTTGTGAAGCTCGAGGAGGGAGGAGGTTGTCTGGCTAAGGATTGGTTCTTGAACATCAATTGCAAAAGCTGCAGGAGCCCAAGAGGTCACCAACAAGCTGCAAATAATAAAGTGCTTCATGTCTTCGTATGTAGGCTAATTGAACCTCTTCGGTGAGTCTTGCAAGAGCATGGAGAACTTAGTTTTCTGTGCTATCTTTGGAGTTCGTGACCCCACTGCAAGTTTCGTAACTTTCGGCCGCCATGAGAGTGGGATGAGAGACATTAAGAAGGAGTATCTGCAATTCTGGGAAGACGATCTTGCAAACTAATATTATTAGAGACCACCTGCAACTTATCGGATAGAGAAGTTTTGGATTTTCATGAATAATGAGACATGCACGAATACCTAGGTACCGTAGTCAAGGATGATGCGGCCTCGCCATCAAGGATTTGATTTTCGGTCAATCGCCCTGAACTTAAGTTCGGGATGAGCATGCACCATCACGTGTGAATCTGCAATTAGCCTAGAAGAGGAGATCGAAGGTGAAGAGTTATGCTGAGATCAAGTTTATATGTCATCTATTTTTGTCCTAACAGCTCCAACACCGGCAGCTTATGTAAGAAGAATCGATAAAAAGACAAGAGACGTAAAGCATAGAATAGACAACCAAAGCGTCCTGTTAGATGCTTAGTATGTAAATTGTGCTGTCACAAATTGAAAAACTGCAGCCTGGGGAAACCAAGAACCCTTTCTCATATCTTCACGGCCTTCCACTTTTGACAGACCGCATTGCTGCCACGAACGTGGGTTGCTACCCCTCCACGGGCGTCATCTACTTTGAAATCGGGATCAACATCCTACATTCAGAAGCTGTGTCCATGCTACTCCCCTGTTCGAACCAAGGCCGCTTTCCGAAGCAGCTCGAACTTTTCTTTTTGTTGGATGCTTATGCAAAGTGCTGCATCAAGCGGCTTCAGACCAGGCTCGTTCATCGTCGCGAGAGCGGCTAATGCCAAGTAAGAGTGGTAGATGTCTGTGATATGGTTAGGAATGTCAAAGCAGGAAAGCCGAAAGTGGCGAACCTGGAGGGTTTCCCGGACACTTCCCAAAACCGCCTATTCGGTGTTGTGTTTGTTCCAATAGAAATCGACGGATCCCTTGAACATTCAGGATTTGTGGCTGTTCTTGGCAAAGCATCTAAGATCCATGCACAATCAGTCCCTTATTTCAGGTCAGCATATGGAATGGAAACATACGTTTAATGCAGCTCCAACCCAAAAAGCATAGCAAGTATCCGCCCGTTTGTTGCAACGACCATTGAATCCGACAAATGATTCATCTACAGGTATTACTTCCTCCATGTAAACACCTTGGAGTTTCACCTGTGGTAGATGTTCTTCCTCTTCCTTATCTTGTTCTGCGGTGTAGCCAATCTGTCTCGACACAAGCCAGCGAATAGTCGAAGGAACGTCCGTGAGGCCAGAAACAAGCTGCGAGTCCCTTGACTCCGACAGTCTGTTCAGCAGCTTGAGCGCCGCAATACCGCAATACGTATATCCAGCTAAACGCCACTCAGCTTAAGTCTCTTTGCCTAATTCTGTCACATACCGTGTGCTTCGTGCCGAGACGATTCTCCTATACCGCCATCGTACGTCTGGTAAACTATCAGCATCGGGCCTCGACAGGCGCTTCCTTCTTAATATACCTGTCCAGCACGAATGTGGTTGACGAGTCTGTCAATATCAATATCTCCCTCCCTCCCTGCTTCGTCCAGTTTTTCGTCGCCCCTCAACATCCACCTTATGGCTGTAGCCACATAACAATACCGCATGTCTCTCCCACCTTTAATGGCTCCATCCTGGGTAATGAGCTCACCAAAGCTCCCATCTTCTCGCTGCAGAGTCTTCAACCACTTCAGACAATCATCCCCTTTGATCCCTTCTAACGAGCCAACGAAGCTAAGACCCAACAGAGCAAAATAGGTAGCAGGTAGATTCGCAGGATCCATCAATTGCTTTCCATTTCCAACATCAACATAAGCTGCATCAGGGTATCTGTGGTTTGGAGACCCGCAAAACCCACCATTTGGGTGCTGGCATTTCAAAATCCAGTCCTTAATACTCGCGCGCTCATCCTCAGAGAACGTTTCTGCTCCAGACCCGAGAAGATCAAGAGCCGAGAGAATGAAGAAACCTAAGGTCATGCGCGAGGAGTCCATGCTCGTGTATCCTGTGGGAAGCACACTTTTTAGACATCTCTGCCAATACTTGACGTGGCGGGCAGCGTCAAGTTTCAACTCTTGGACTGCCATTGTATTAAACTACCGGTAGCAGAAATGTAGTTTCGTTCGATGCGCCTCGGAAGCGGAGTGAGGGGGACCTAAGGCTGGAGATAGTAAAGTGCAATTGAGGGATCGTCTAGCCAACCTCGAGAAAGCAATGCGTGTCATCAGCAGAATGAAAGGCTTTATATTGCCATCGTATCAAAATACTACCTTCTCAGTACAGTACGATGGCTATGCAGAACGACGCTTCCCGTTGATCATGCGTGGACGCCATCGGTCCATCACGAACTTGAGGCTGGCTGAGCTCTTTTACGGGACGTACCTAGGATAGGCGGATAAACTTTCCCACCCCTGGTAATCCCGGAGTGGAAGAACAATCAACCTTAATTTTAATGCAGGGGTCTGTGCGTCTGGCGAGATATGTTTCAGCCCGGAATTTGGAGAATGACAGCACTGCGAGCATGACCATTCCGTGAAACTTATTTTGAGCCAACGCAAACCCCAGATCTTGGCTACAGCTCCTCAATTCAACATGGCGCTCATATCGGCAGCAACGATTATTACTTCACTCTCACTTTTCCATGTTACGCTTGCGTACTTCTTCCTTGCTTCCCCTAATGCAATAGCAGACCAGACGTTAGTCTTCATCATAGGAGAAGCTATGGGCTTGGTGCGTGATTCTTCATATATGAGCTTACCTCATACTGACTGGACATTCTATTAGCCAAACACACGTTCTTTCGAAAACCAGTCACCTCCACTTGCTTTCCTCGCAGCTGTCCTTCTAGTAGTTGGCATCAGTGATCTAGTGTCCGTCTCTCTCCCTGAGGAAATCTCTCAGTACCACTGGGGATCACAAGGTATGCGCGTCAGATCAATGGCGGATCTCCAACTCTTCTAATGAGGCCAGCACCCGTACGATTTCTCCTATTCCTCTGCCTTGCAGCCTACTCCTATACCTTCTCAGACACATCTCCACTATATGCCTCGAAGTCATACACCCCAAGTTCATGGGGAGAGGGGCTGAAGAATAGGGTACTATTCACGTGGGCGTTTGTGGAAATGATTACATGGTTCTGGATCTTTGTTACTTTGAGGGAAGAAAGGAGGGAAACTGCAATACGGATTCAACAGAGAAGAGCAGCAGAAGAGGATATGCTGTAATTTTGGTAAATGAATTATGATTCACGAACACGCTGCTACAGTTCATAACTTGCTGGGCTGTTCAAGCTCTAGACATACCTATGCTAATCCTTGATCTGTTGAGCAGAAAGATCAGGAGATGAAACACTGTTCAAAGGTTTGATTGCTTCATTGTCAGTTTACAGCTTCAACATTTTCTACTTCGCAGGCATTTTGATGTATGAAAATCCAGCAATGGAATCCTTCCAACTTTCAACGAGTTCACCTGCCCATCCTTCCATGAAGACTTCGTCGATAATTTGTTTCACTGCTTCCACCAGTGATGCTGAAGGATGCTCATCCTGCTCAAACTTTTCCGGGGTATCCGGAAGAGCACTTTGTAGCACTCTATCAATCCAACCACCTTCATCAAGCCCATTCTTGATCAGAACACACTTGTTTATGACTACTTGAATGAGTCGTTCGGCAGTTTTAGTGATCTTCTTGCTCGCCTCTATCTGGGTCTCATGGACTGCCTTGCCCTTCCCTGAAAGATGTCTGCAGAAGTAAACAGTAGTCCTGCCAACTTCATAGGCCGTGTAGAGGGCGTTAAGTGTTTGCTGGAAAGCCGGGACTAATGCTTGCATCTGCTCGATCAAGTCGGCCTGTTCTTCGAGTCGATCGCAAAGTTCCTCATCGTGGTTTTCCAATCTAGTCTTACAGTCTCCTTCCGCCCAAAGCGCTTGGTCGCAAGACTCAGTAATGATAAGAGCCATGGCATGGTAAGCATGGCCCGCTAGCTGTTCAGACCGAGTCAGAGATTCGAAGCCAAGTTTTGAGGTCAAGTTCTGCAGATGTCTTCGGGAATCAAGATATTGCTTCAATGATTGCTGAAGCGTATCTTTTTCGTCGCTCAGCTCAGAGGACGGGTCTACGATAAGCATTACTTTCTCCGCGAGTAGGTTCATCCGGTATCGGTGTTCCTGAGTCATGTCAATTGAGCATTCCAAAAGCAAGGGCTTGACGTACTGTAGGGCCAGGGATGAATCTACTGAGCTCCTCAAATGGTGTTGCTCGACTACTCTCGAAGTTTGGGAAAGTCTCATAATCGTTGTTGTCAGATAAGGGATTTTCCATGTTTTCGAACTCTGCAGCTGCTTGTTTATTAGCCGTACCCATATATTTAACTTCCATACGTACGAATTAGATAAAGCATCTGAGTAATTGCTTCGGCAGGAACAGTGTTAGTTGTGAACCGGTAAATCTTGTTACTTTCTACAACGGACATGACAGCGGACAAGCTACGGGACAACTTCTGGGCCACCTCTCTGAACTCGAATATTGAGTTGTAGCTACCATGCTTGAATGACAGCCAGGTGTTTCTGGTAATGTGCTCACGAGAAGTCTTATATAGCTTCTGTAGCTTCTGCAATTGTTCAAGTAGGGTACGATTATTGGAGGGGCCCTCTGGGGAATCGCTGATAGGATGGGGATGCAAAGTGGATATCCTGTCAAATGCAGAATATGATAATGTATCCAGCTGAACTTGTTTTAAAAACAGACGCTGGTACACTCTCATTGCCAGTGAGCCGGCGCCCAGATACGAATTTAGTCGGACAAGCAACAGAGACAGTTGGAAATTAGATTTGGAGCGTGTCCACGCAGATTCCAGTAGCGCCGTTGCCTGGAGCAAATAAGTCGTTCCAAGGCCATTGAGACTCTCGGATCCAGAACTCGATCCCACCAATCCAAGCTTGATCAAGCACATTGCTGCTAGGATACAGAGATCGTCGGCTGGATGTCTATCAGTAGTGAGAAGTGACTTTGTGATTTGGCCATCATCATTGATGGCAGTTTGATAGGAACGAATGGATTCTTCTGCAATCATTGCTAAGCAACGAGCGCAGAAAACGCCACAGCTGTCAGTGCATGAGCTGCACTTGAAAACATTGTTGCTCGCTGGACGCTGTGTGCGTTCGTGCTCTGGGATGCTGCACATAACGAGATACTTGAGTTTTAGTCTATTAATAGCTCTAGTAATCTGAGAAGCAGTGGATAACTAAAACTTCGGTTAGAACTAGCTTAGATGAAAGCGCAGCTTCGGAGATGAAACAATTAGCACGTTGACAAACCTTTTGAGCGTTATTAGTATGAGGACTAGAGGGTCCAATTTTCTGCTGTGACTTTTCCAATCCAGTGTTTTGGTCGAGCATGGATAAGAGACGAGCACGTTCGTTGGGCTCTAGGGCCTCTACGAATTGCCTAAGATCATTGTAAGCAGTATTTGCGTCGCCGTACTCCTGCAAATAATGTATCACGGCATTTAGTCGAGACATTGACTTGCTGGTTTCCCCATTTACCGTTACATGGTCTTGCGAGAAGGCCTTTGAACACTCAAAGGTCAACTTGACTCGCGCTAAGCATGCATTTCTCTTCCAGCTCTTATCAATCTTGCATGCTGGATCTAGATGCCATTCGACTTCGGAACGTATCTGATCGTAGTATCTACAATTATTGTCAGCTGAATCATAAATTGTAATGACTTCTATTCTTACTTTTGACCTTCAAGCTTGCTTGCTGAAAAAAAATAAGCTTCCCACACGGTCCAATCGCTAAATGACGACTCTACATATTGATCGAATTCGTTCGTTGTGCGTGCTCGTCTGAGCAAGGTCTTGCAAAGATCGAAAAGTTCTGCCCACTGGCAGGCCTCTTCCATCAACCTCAATTTCAATATCCATAGCCCCCACTCGCCTTTTGCCACGATCGACTCTGGTCCTAGATTCGGTTCTTGCAAGTATTCTAACCGCTGATCTGGTTTCCCGAAAGACTCAGTGATTCTGTCCAACAATAGGAGCTCTTGTGGTGTGTGAATCGACTTGATTGGAAGTTCTTTCAAATCCTGCAAACAGGTAGATTAATTACTATCTGGTTGACGGATTGCATGGAATCAACTTACGGAAGCCTGTCTAGTAGCAGCAGCTAGCTTGCTAATCTGGCCGGATGCTAAACCTCCCCATATCCTCTTCTGATTTTCGGGACACTGCTGTGACGTCTAATATGTGTCAATAAAGCATTCCACCTCAGCAACAACCCAGAGCCTACAGCGAACAGGAACATAGAGGTTATGTTCCAAAAGATATAGGAGTGATTCCTAGGGAAATTTTTTTCGAGGCTATTGGCAATCTTTGAGAGTATCAGCCACAAATTCGATTTATCATCGGGGTACGGTCTCAATTCCGCGCTCATGATATACCTGCCGAGCGTGGTCCAGATCGTCTCTTGACAGGCATGCTTGCAAACCTATCAGACTGGTATCTTCATGCTTAGGGTTAGCTTTGACACATTGCCATCTGAGCTCTCCAATAGTATTGATCCAGCTTTCTCGAGACCCTGGCAAGACTTCTTCGAGAGCATTTTCATAGAGCTCTATGACAGCTAAATCTAAGAAACCCGGTCTCTTATTGACGAGCTCTTCGAGATGAAGTAAAACAGCTGATTTTTCGGAAGCCTGTGGTAAAAGAGACCGGATGTAGATCTTGAGAGCCTGTGTTAAGAATGTTAGATATCTGGTTGACAAAATGCTGATCACGTGATATATTTTATTCCCAAAATATCAGTGTAGATGGAGTAAGGGCCAAGTAAAACCATTGAATTCGACGTACTTCGAGATAGTCAGTCGCTTTCTTTGAAAGTCTCTTATCGACAAGCTTCAGGGCTTGTTTGAAGTTCTTAGCCTCGATCGCGTTCCAAATTGGAATATCCTGTCGGTCCTGAAGGTTGTCCATCTTGTGCGCGTTTCGCGCGCTCGGGCCTTGGCCTGAAGCAGCATGCAGTCTGGAGAAGTGAGATGCGATGTGCTTTCAGGAATTTGACTTAGACAGTATTGTAATTTCTCGTTGGTCCTGTCATGATAACACGGCAGGCTGCAAAGCACGGAAAAAATTGAGTTGTGCATGAAAATCGACGATTCGTCAAGTCATGCCGAAGCGAGAAAATTAGTGCAACCTTTAGGGGCATGATGGATAGGTACCTATAGCTTTCGATCTTGACTACTATATCTACGCTAGCAGTAATATGCGTTCCTTATGGCGTTTATCATGCCTGATTGAAAAAGGACACAGGGGCAGTGTTATTATACGCTCTCTACCTTGCTCTTTTGAGTTTAAGATGGGCTGCCATAGAGCCTATTCGACGTTCGATTCACATAATCGCCATTCATGAAATGCTCTCAGTTGAGCTCTTGTACAAAATGAATTACGTATTATACAGCAAGGGCGTGCCCACTTTTAAGTGTGTCTTTCACGAAAACCAACCCTTCTTTTCCTTCCGTTTTGCCTCCTTTCTTGCTGTAATCTAATAAGACGTTAGCGTTTCTTCGACTTTCAGTGCACCAGAGATATGTTTAATCATGCCCAAAACAGTTCAGTTGCGGAGCTTGATCGTAACAAAGCCTCGACGCTTCAACTTCTTAACGTAGTAAACTAGATGAGGCCGGCCTCATCAATGTTAGACGCTCCGCCATCCACAAACGCCGATACAATGCGAACGTAGCAAGCCATGAGAAATATCGCACGCTTACCCATTGCTGTTTGCAGTCCCGATAAGCCCTTAGAAGAGAGGTCAGCACTGAATTTCAACACCAGCAGAAGACCTTCCGATACTATCCGCACCGAGAACTCACTGAAAATAATCTGTACACATCTCTCGATCCCCACCGTTACGATGAAGGCATTTTAGACTTCTTGATGCAGCTTCCTGACACGGGTCGAAGTACTCTCCTGGGCGTTTACTATACGGATCGAAATCAGCTCAGCTCAGGATGGAGTTGCCACTTGCTGTCTGACAATGCAACGGGAGGGAAGCGAATACTTTTCGAACGTCTGACTTGTCTTCGCATCCCATGGATTCTCTTCAGAAGTGTCAATTGGCGACATGGCTATGGTTCTTTTCAGGGGTCCGGCTTTGCTGTCCTCACTCGTGCTGAAGCATTCTGGAAGAGCGGAATCCAGTCTAAATCTAGCCGAACCTTGGCATCGCTAGCCTTATCGGACGACAGCGAGCAGGGATCCTTATCGACCTGCAGATAACGGACTGACTGCAAGGCTTAAGATGACTTTGCAGGAGTCTCGAGTATCAACGACGTCGTCTTTCATGATGTTGCGAACTGCCGCCAGTGTTGCGTCTCGTGTCCCTTTTCTGTGTAAAGTTTTCCGGGGTATTTCCCCAGCCCCATTGACCTTGACTCTTCACTAGCTATTCTACTTAGCGTGAGGAGCGGGGCAGACCGCCACTTCGCTCCAGTGAGCCTCTGACGGGGATGGAAGTCCAATGCCTTATCTATTTGAACAGACTCTGATGCTGAGCTGTCATGCCAGTCGCTCAAGACCGTGGTTCAAAGCATGCAGAGGCTCCTCAAAGATGGTGGTCTTTCCATTGCATATATCTAGGCTCATGAGCAGAGAAGACTGACGGGCATTGGGAAGGCTCTCCGAATGGCTTGCCAGTTTCCAAGATGCAGAAAATATGGGCTGATACTTCATAACCTGTGATGGCCCGTTGGCTGGTCTCGTTCATCGCAAGTCTCGATACAGCTCTGAATCAGCGCGAACATGCGTCCGTTAACGGCCCCTATGCACAGCATGGCAAGCGACGACTTGCACTAGTCGATGATATTCCATATCGGGAAAACAAACCCCTACGTCCAGTACTCAGATATCTCCCCGCCCTGGTCGACGTAAGATACCTTAGCCCTCCACACCTATCTTCATTCACCTCCACTCTTGCTTTGATTTGTCTCCACAGCCGGCGTCAATCTGCGAACTTTTGATAATTTAAACTCAGCTCAAACAAAACATGTGAGACACTACCGGGGGTGACGCCTCCGATGAATTCAACATGCCAAACCCTGCGCCTGTGGCGGCCGAGGTCGTTCCCACAGCTGCCGATTGGCAAGTTAAGTCGAGTAGGAACTCAACTTTGTTTTGTCCCAGCTTAGCCCATGCGGCCAATTCTCCGGTCCTATCCATTTACAGGAACCCTTTCCATGCAATATCAATATCGCCACAATGTTACCTTTGGATGGACTCCGATTAGCACGGAAACCTACGTCTCGATGTGGTCCGTGGTATTGGTCCAGCCATCCAGTATCACGACCGGGCAAACAGATCGACGACTACGAGAGCTTCATCGATAAGGCGGTTTCGTCGGTGTTGGGAGCACGCGGATATCGTGAGGCTTTCTCCACACGTCAGGCTCAGGAGTCATCTAAGAACGGTAGGATTTGATGCAAGAAATTGTGTGGAGGAAACTCAACCAGGGCTGACAGGACCGAAGCATCAAGGACGTGCAAGAATCACGGTTGATCACTCCGTAGCGTATTTCCAAGATTGGACTCTTTATTTCAGACGGCAAGCGTTGGTAAAGGGCACAGTCTAAGAAACAGCTGGTAGATATCTGATATAAGAGATACCGGATACCAAGTCCACAGCATACACCAACCAACTCGTAACATATTTCATAAAATCGCTTTGATATTCACATCATAGCAGCTCAATCCAACATTTCTACGAACGAGCAGATCAGCTCTTTCAGCTCTCCCAGTTATCGCCCAAGCACGATTATAGTAGGTTCCCCTCTGCTCCTTTAGTCTAAAGACCACGGAAATGGCGAGCAGAGTCCGACTCTCGTGTCATCCGCTTTTTCAAGAAGTGCAGAAGCGGACATCACGTCTCTTCCCACAAAGCACCTCTATTCTGCCTTGCCTACCATTTGCATAGCATAGAGGCTTCCTCCTAGCCTGTAGTAAAGGCTCACCCGAATCACCCCCCTCTAGCATCATGGCCATAAGGTGCAAAGCTTGCACTCTTGGTCCATGACTCATTAACGTACAATCCACTTGACCTAGTTTCTAACGACGCCTAGGAACAAGAAGCCTCTACACCCGCAAAGTATAATGGCTACTCCTGATATCTATAGGCCAGCCGGCACACCAGACCCGTTCTCTTCCAAGATGGTCAACTCCCCAAGAATCAATCCATCCCCTAAGGAGACCCAGGAGTCATTGAAACGGTCCTTCGCCAAATATCTTGCTGCCGACCATGGCTCCCCAGCCGTGGGCAAGCTCTTCAATCCAAACATCCATATCCAGTACGAGGAGCCTGCACATATTCTCACAATGGAAGATATTGGCTTCCCATCTAGTCAAGGCGTATCTCCAATTGCAGTCTCGGAACCATTCCGTTTATTCAGCGAAGAAGCCGTCAACATCATGAGAAGCGAGATCTTCGACCCTGAAGTCCAAGAAAAATACAGCTACACATCTGATATTGCTCCTAAGCAATTGCGTGGCTATGCTCCAAAGTATGGTCACTCTTCATCCCGAAAAGACACTCGCTGACTGCGTCAGACATGGCAAATTTATCTTTGAAGCTTGGAAACACCCGGAAACTCTTGCAATTATTTCCAAGATTGCCGGCATTGAACTTGTGCCAGTCATGGATTATGAGATCGGACACATCAACCTTTCTGTGCCAGGAAAGATAAAACAAGATGAGAACCTCGACGACGATGCCATTGTCGGTTGGCACAGAGACAGCTACCCCTTTGTCTGCGTACTCATGATGAGTGATACAACAGGTATGGTGGGAGGTGAGACTGCACTGAGAACTGGAACGGGTGAGATAAGGAAGGTCCGCGGACCAACAAAGGTAAGATAGCTTACATCGTCAACTTACAGCAACGCCATCTAACCTACTGCATGTTAGGGGTGTGCTGTCGTCCTCCAAGGACGCTACATTGACCACCAAGCTCTCCGAGCTTTCGGAAGTCAAGAGCGTGTAACAATGGTTACTTCATTCCGCCCTCGCTCTCCGCGCATGCGCGACGATACAGTCCTTAGAACTGTTCGACCAATCTCGAACCTTTCTGATCTCTATGGCCAAGCTGTCGAGTATCAACTCGAGAATGCAGAATCTCGCATACGTCAAATGCTCAAGAACGTCCGAGATTCGATGAAAGCCGGAGCTACTGACGTCCAAGCCATCAAATCATTTCTAGACTTTGAGATCAAGACTCTATCTCATCTGGACAAAGAGATTGTCGACGAGGCTTTGGTGAAGAAAGGATGTCTTGCAGAAGTTTGTGAGGAAGCTAGGGATCCAAGAAAACGCAGCAAGGTCGCTTAAAGCCAAACTGGCTAAATTTGGGTACACGAGGCGAGCCTTTTGGGGGGGAAGCGCGGGCGGGATTATGATCACGAATTCTCTTGGCGTTTGTTATGATATTCTTACTTGATAGCTTCAATGCGTGCGCTTCACGTTGCCTTCCTTCTCTTGCTTTTCAAGTTCAGCGCTGAGTCGAGGCTACCTTTCTGAGCAATTTAGCGTAGAATGCTTGATCTGGGACGAGAACACATGTAATCGCACCTGTAAAGTTCTATACAGTCATTACTAACTGTAGATAGAGAAATTACTACACTATCAAATGGGCCAAATGAAATCAAATGCATGCTAGCGTATCAATGTGACGCTCGAAATATTGATAGTAAAGTTTATAATATACTTGAATAGACCTGAAGAGTTTGTAAATTCTATTGTAAACTTCAAAATAGCACTCGAGCGTTAATTGAGTATGTCAGGAATGGTTGGCTGAGAGCTCAAGTGAGTTGGGTAGCCACAAACAGCCTGTCTCAGATGTCTTAGTATGTGATAACAATCCAATAGACATAAGATTTTATGCGTGTGACGCAACAGAATGAGATATTTCCATTGTGTTCTGAAACTGAAGCTCTTGACGTATTTAGGCCGTTCCGTTCGGAATGAGTCGAAGGCCGCGAGAAAGAAATAAACCAATGTGGTTTCCTATTATCACTACCGAGCAGTCGCCCTGCGAAAATGGGACAATACAAATAAGTATCAAAACTGGAGAGGTTGCTATTGTGCATTCACCCATACCCCACATACAAAAAGTTTGATGCAGCCACATCGCTTAGCGAAGCGCTAGTGCGATCGTGGGTCTCGAGCGACCAAGGGTATCAGGCTTCTTGAGACTTACTCAACATCACAGCATCTCGAACCATTACATCTATCGGCCCTGATTCGGACAGAGGCGCAGCTTGCTCTTCTGCGGGAGCGCAAACAACACCCAGCGGCTTCTTTTTCCGCGTTCCACGATGAGTTCTCAGCCTCGCCTCGACGCGGCGGCCCAAAATCCCAACCCAACATCCTACTCAAACAAAGGCTCTCTTACTCCGCCCTCATCGAAGTCCAGCACGAAGGACAAGAAGCAAGCTCGCTCCAGAGACAGAGAATCTG
This sequence comes from Mollisiaceae sp. DMI_Dod_QoI, assembly GCA_009613015.1. Taxonomy (NCBI): domain Eukaryota; kingdom Fungi; phylum Ascomycota; class Leotiomycetes; order Helotiales; family Mollisiaceae; species Mollisiaceae sp. DMI_Dod_QoI. The sequence goes on from VXCB01000012.1 coordinate 21,264, forward strand.
GCAGTCGCGAGACTACTCCAACAGCTAAATCCAGTGCCATGGCCAAGAGCGATAGCAAGGTATGTGCGACGGCTCCGCAAACACGATTGTAAGCGTTGACCACTCCACACAGTTGGCTGCTTCGTTCAGGTCCGACCTTACTCAAATCAAGTCCATTGTCACCTGCTCGATTTGCGACCAGCTTCTCTACGAACCCTATGCTTTAGGCTGTGGCCATACATACTGCTATTCCGTAAGTTATTTCCTTGGGCATTGCTTATGGAGACTTGCATCTGACTTCTTCCACAGTGCCTTTGCAATTGGTTTATCCCAAATAGACGCAAGAAGACCTGCCCAGAATGTCGTGCCAGAGTCAAGCAGCTGCCAACGCAGAATTACTTGGTAGGACGAATATGTCTTCGAATATGGAACGTGCTAATCATGTTGACATAGGTCAAGTCCATAGTTGACGTATTCACAAAGCAAACGGAGCTCATGCCCCTTGATGAGAATACCGAACAGCATGCTAAGAGACGAGCGGAAGAGACTGCAGAAGTTGAGAAAGATAGAAACAGTCCCGAGGGGCTGTTCAAAGGCACATTTCCTAAAGAACGCGGGGGACGACTGTGGCTGGATGAAGCGGATGGAGTTATGAGATGTCCTGGCTGTGGTCATGAGCATGAGGGAGGTCCATGGTGCGCAGTCTGTGGAGAGCAATTCGACGATGATCGATACGACTTCAGTGACTTCGAGGACGACGACGCTGACCTTGACCCTCAAGATATCGACAACCTCGAAATTGACTTGGATGTTGAGGAAGTTAATGCCGAGTTTGCTCATGTGCGTGGTCATCACCGCTTCATGGACATGCCGCACTTCGTTGCGCCTCATGCTCACCTCGGCCATTATCCCCACCACTTCCACCACCCTGCGGTCCACAACGAAGTCGCCGATCTTTCGAATTCGGACGGCAGCGAAGTTACTACCGATAGCGAGGATGATGATGGCTCTCTTGAGGATTTCATTGTACCAGATGATGAGGAGCCGATTCGAGAATCAGGCAATCGCCGCACTCGGAATGCCGCTGCTCAGCGTCCAACGATTACCATCATTTCTGACGATGAGTCTGATGAAGGTGGTGCAATCTCTAATGGTCGCTCTCGGTCTCGTCGTCGTCGGGGTGCAGGAGCTTCAATTTCGCCGCCACCACCTGCAGTTCCTGATGCACTCAGCATCTCTGACGACAGCACTCATGAATCGGATTACGATGAGACTCCAAGTGAGGCTGAGATGAGATTGCAGAACGCGGGCTGGAGTCCATTAGATAATAGTAATGATAGTGAAGTCGACGCTCATGTTCCATATGGGTATGATTATGACGGTTACGGCATCACAGAAGACGAGCACGAGGATGACAGAAGCGACACCACAACAGAGACTCTCGGTGGCAACGCAGCACATTTCCATGAAGAGGAGGAGGAAGAGGACGCATCTCGAGATGACCTTTCTGATACTCCACATTCAGAGACTCCAACCTTCAACGACCCGGGTTATGCTAGAGGAAGCAGTCCCTACTACGGCGATTATCATGCTCATTACCAGTATCTTGGCGAAGATGATGATGATGAGGATGCGAATGATTACTCAACGGGCGTCAGCGCCAGCATGGACGGAGATGGTGACACTGAGATGAGTGCCTCGTCAAGCCGCAGCACCAGTGTCGCCCCTAATCCCTATGGGGCCGGCTATAACGAACACTACGAGGCAAGAGTAGATCGTGGTGTTAGTGTTCACACTGACTATGACGATGATCGACATGTAGATGGTGAGAGCGACTATGGTTATGACATGCCAGCAACCCACACCTACGTTGCAAACGCAATTCATGAGCCAGAGGAAGAGTCTTCTGACGGTTCTATCCGCCCACCACCTCGCCGTCAACCAAGGCAACCACGACAATATTTGCAGCCCCGACAGGACGATGTGCAAATTTTCCATCACTACAACCCGTTTGTCACACAATCTCGGGCACGTATGCAGGGTAGCCGCACGGACCCTATTTGGCTAGATGGCGAAGGTGATGAATGGGAAGGCGAGCTTCGAAGAATCTTTGAGCCTTCCTCTAGAGAACGCAGAATGACAGCTTATCGAAGTATGCCGGCCCGGCGTATTGACCCTCTAAGAAGCTCTCGATCACCATCAGCAACTCGCATTATCTCTTCTTCCAACAGAGCATCTCGAGTTCCCCGACAGTATTCGCGCCGGAGTTAAGGTATTTGAGGGCCATTAATACGGACGGTATGAATTGATTACAGCATGTTTGGTGTTGAGGCTATGGGGAGTTACTGGAGCAAATGCACGCTTTCTCGGGGAAAATGTACCGGTATGAGCGTGGGTTTTGCATGGTTTCCCCTCTTAGAGAGCATAGATTGACGGCTTCATGGCTGCAGCAGAAATATAAAGGACGTGTGCACCTAATTAAGCTACTTTGGTCAAGGTTCTTGAAAATTCCATCACATGATTGTGATTTTTTTTGTAGGTCTCTAATCTGCTGCAAAACAAGGCCTTCTCAAGCATTGTCAATATCTTCAGAAGATCCACAAACAAAACCATTTCAATTCCTGCAATTGTCTTTTTCGGACTTATTTAGCTTCTATGCAGCTAGTCTGCGATCAAGTGCTTTTTCTGAATCCTTGCCGCTTTCTTTTCTCGCAATGAGCGTCTAAGTTCAGTAAATTGAGTATAGCACTTTTTACCTAGCACGCGAACGTGAAGGTAGGTACAACTTACCAAATTATTTTTGGTCAATTGTCTAATGCCAGCTGGCCCTGGCTTGCTTCAATAACGCTTGGTGAAGATGGGTCGCCTCTGCTCAGATTTGGCAATTGATCATTTACCATGAAATGAAGGACACTTGGTACGATCACCTCCAAAGTAGCTTATCTTGCGCATTTTGACCCTAGAACTGGCCGTCAAAAAGTATAGGGATTCAGGCTATTAGTATCAGATGAAGATCTAGGAGATAGCATAGCATAGATGGAGGAATATCAGATGCCAAGAGCAATGCTCAATCTCAGGGGTTAAAATCAACATATGGTATTTTCTATATAAAAACGGTCTAACATTCAAAAAACTAGTATGCAAATGTATTCTCAAGCCATGGGTGATATCTGTTAACGATCACCATGTTCAAAAACTCCATAGTAAGACGTGGTACTTAGCATGTGGACATTAGCATTTCCTAAGACATACTGGGCTCAGATTTGAACTTCATGGAGCGATTGTGCTCCGGGAGGATGACAGTGCCGCAAAATTCGAGGGCATTGCCGTGATGTCTGTAAATCTCCGAAATGCTTAGAACAATTAAAAAACATTACGCTAGTATTTGAGAACATGCATGTTTCATGCTTATCCAAAGTACAGTCGTTCGCATGCTTGGCCATCCTGACTTCCAGTGACTGCCTTGGCGCACACATCTCGTGGGTGTGGCGCTCCATTTCTCACATGTGGGATGTGAAGAGTTGGGGAGAATCTGACATGAGGCTCCCTATCTATAAGCTGAAAGCACATCTCACTCTTCGCTACCAGAATCCTTCCCGGGACACCCAATGGATAAGCTTTGAAAATGACTGACGAGAGCTGGCAGGATCTCGCTGCAAAGCACATGTTACTAAGCTTCCAGACGAGCGCAATTGAAGCTTTTGTGGAGATTTCAGGGAGCTGAGACGTTGGAGAGGACAGAGCTTGTGGCGACGAATGTATCGCGCAGGTTGCTTTCACCGCCTCCAGGATGATTTGCTTCTGCCAGGACGACATCTGCCAGCGAAAGATGGCAAATACATCAGACATCAGACATCAGACATCGCGCATCACGCATCGCACATTGCATACGAGTAGCGCAAGGTTTGCAGCGAATACGATACGGCGGGTCGGCCGACCTCTCCATGACGATTGCCTCCGTGCGAAACCAGCTTTGTTTCCTTTGCTGCCATCTCGCATGTTGAATCGAAGATTCGAAGATAACCTGACAGAGGCACTGGTCGGTAGTCAGTGGTCACTGGTCACTGGTGAGGGAGGGTTCCTCCCTTCACCCTTGGCACCGGGCCCCTGCTTATTAGACTCTTAGAGACTGCTCCGTAGAGTTCAGTTCCTGGCCTGGCGTCGGGGTCGGTCCTAAAAATAAGAAAAATAAGAGCATTAGCGGAGACCTCAAGCAGCGGCTCAGCCACCCTCCCACCAGCACGCCCCTCCCCCCTCCAATGAACCGCGAGCACGCTGACAGCTTTCACGTTTTCTGCAGCCCCTTTTTCTCGACAGAGCTAACACCGCAGGTAAGAATTTGGGCATGGAACGCCAACAGCTCCAGAGAGGCGCTGGTTTTGTGAGCCCGAGAGCATTCAAGGCAGACTCTAGGTCGCGGCTGAAGAAAGCTGTCCCCTTTAGGGTGCAAGCTGACCCAGGCCAAGCCGCGCCGATGGGATGTTTGTCTCGTATTGGCGGGGTAACCGAGCAGCTATCCCTCCACCCCTGGGGTGTTGAAACCAGATAGATCATAAATAAATGTCCCCAGCTCCATCACGAAAGACGTCTTTGCCAATCCACCTCCCTCTGCTTCACCACCTCTTCGTGCTTTGATTTGCATTCGTTCATCGAGCAGAAACCCTTTGATACTTCAATTCAATCCCTTCTTTCCGAATCATCCCAAAGTAAACAAGATGTGGTAAGTCACCAAACCAGGGCCACGCGCGGCGGGGTCAGAGTTTTGAGAAACCACAGCAGCTAACTTCCCATTCTTGCAGTGGTATTTTCGGATATATCAATGTACGTTTCTCCTCGAGAGACCCTCTTGGTTCTCCTGTCTTCGAAGCCTGCTCGCAGCCTACCACCTCGGACCTGTCACTGACTTTGATCCAAGTATTTGGTGGAGAAAGATCGACGTTTCATTCTAGATACCTTGGTTAATGGACTTTCTCGACTCGAATACCGTGGATACGATAGTGCTGGTCTTGCCGTCGATGGTGACAAGAAGAATGAGGTGTTCGCTTTCAAGGAGGTCGGCAAGGTCGCAAAGTTGAGGCAACTCATCGAGGATGAGAAGCCAGATTTCACCAAGATCTTCGACTCACACGCCGGCATTGCTCACACAAGATGGGCGACTCATGGCCCGCCTTCAAGGTTTGACTATTCTCCTTCCTGTTGTTGAAAGCTTGCTAATGTGGTTAGAGTCAATTGTCATCCTCACCGGTAAGCTTATATGCAGCTACCCACGTAAAATCACTGACAAGGGACCCCAGATCTGACCCAAAATGGGAGTTCTCCGTTGTGCATAACGGCATTATCACGAACTACAAGGAATTGAAGACCTTGTTGACTGCAAAAGGCTTCAAATTCGAGACCGAGACCGATACCGAATGTATCGCCAAGCTCGCCAAGTACTTGTACGACCAGCACCCAACTGTCGGCTTCACAGATTTGGCAAAGGCTGTGATCAAGGAGTTACAAGGCGCTTTTGGTCTTTTGATGAAGTCTGTTCACTACCCACACGAAGTTATTGCTGCTAGAAAAGGTTCGCCCTTGGTTATCGGGGTCAAGACTCAAAAGCGGATGAAGGTTGATTTCGTCGATGTCGAATTCACCGAAGATGGACCTCTCCCGGCTGAGCAAGCATCCCAGAACGTGGCCATGAAGAAGTCTAATGTTGGAAACTTCTTGTCAGCTCCGGGTAGCCTTCTTGCCCCACCAGACAAGTCTCTCTTGCACAGATCACAATCTCGGGCTTTCATGACGGATGATGGAGCTCCTATGCCAGCCGAGTTCTTCCTTTCTTCTGACCCATCCGCTATCGTTGAGCACACAAAGAAGGTCATGTACCTTGAAGATGACGACATCGCACATATCCACGAGGGTTCCCTGAACATCCACAGACTTACCAAGGCTGATGGCTCCTCAAACGTCCGTAACATTCAGACCCTTGAGCTCGAGCTCCAGGAGATCATGAAGGGCAAGTTCGACCATTTCATGCAAAAGGAAATTTTCGAGCAACCCGAGTCGGTCATCAACACTATGAGAGGTCGTCTTGATCTCGAGAACAAGAAGGTTACCCTCGGTGGTCTACGATCCTACATTTCTACTATTCGCCGATGCCGAAGAATCATTTTCATTGCCTGTGGAACAAGTTATCATTCCTGCATGGCTGTCCGTGGTGCCTTTGAGGAGCTGACCGAGATTCCAATTTCAGTTGAATTGGCCTCGGATTTCCTCGATAGACAAGCTCCTGTCTTCCGTGACGATACCTGTGTTTTCGTGTCACAGTCTGGCGAGACCGCCGATTCTCTCATGGCTTTGCGCTACTGCTTGGAGCGTGGCGCTTTGACTGTCGGTATTGTCAACGTCGTCGGTTCCTCCATCTCTCTCTTAACCCACTGTGGTGTCCACGTCAATGCTGGTCCTGAAATTGGTGTTGCATCTACCAAGGCGTACACTTCTCAATTCATCGCGATGATCATGTTCGCGCTTTCATTGAGCGAAGATCGCGCCTCGAAGCAGAAGAGACGAGAGGACATTATGGAGGGTCTTGGCAAGATTTCCGAGCAGATCAAGCACATCTTGCAGCTCGATCAACCTATCAAGGAGCTCTGCGCCAGAACTTTCAAGCACCAGAAGAGTCTTCTACTCTTGGGCAGAGGTAGTCAGTTCTCCACTGCTTTGGAGGGTGCCTTGAAGATCAAAGAAATCTCTTATCTTCATTGCGAGGCTGTCATGTCTGGAGAGCTCAAGCATGGTGTCTTGGCTCTAGTTGATGAGAACCTGCCAATCATTATGATTCTCACCCGTGACGATATCTTTGCCAAGTCTCTCAATGCTTACCAACAAGGCAAGTTCTCAACACTAGTATATTTCAATTAACCCATGGCTAACACATCATAGTTATTGCGCGCAGCGGAAAGCCCATCGTCATCTGTAATGAGGGTGATGAGGAATTTAAGACTGGCAAGGCCGAGACTATCGAGATCCCCAAGACCGTTGACTGTCTGCAGGGTCTTCTCAATGTCATCCCTCTTCAGCTCATGGCCTACTGGCTCGCTGTCGCTGAGGGTTTGAACGTCGATTTCCCTCGAAATTTGGCCAAGTCTGTCACTGTAGAGTAAAACGGCGGCTTTTGGTCTTTGTCTTTGCTATTAGCGAATGGGAAAATGGTTACGGAATGGAATGAATCGAAGCATAGCTTTCCGGCTTCCGAAGATGCTCTTACACAATGAACTTATGTAGTCTTAGAAGCATGAATTTTGATTACGGAAAGTACAGATGCTGCCTCGATGAGTTTTGTTGTTGTTGCGGATACACCGCGAGACTGAGACCATTTGTTGCAGCACAACGGTGGAAGATTTAATATTGAAAAGCGAAGAAGGAGGACGGGGCGCCGAGGCATGATTTTATGTTTATGTAAATCCTATCGAGGTGTGATTTCTACATTCACGAGCGAAGGTAGCTGTGCAATAAGACGCGGTCTACGAAATCTTGAGACCAAAGCTTGAATTGGAGGCCATTATGTTCAAGAGCATTGAATGCCCTTTCCCTAAATAAATACTTCGATAGTCCTAAGCAGTCTTATAGTGTTGAATTCGTATGCTATTTTTGGTATCATGCCGAGCTTTCGTCCGATAAAGGGAATTCAAGTTAATGTTTTCCAATATCCCAGAACAGCATGTCCTCACGGTAGTCTAATTTCTGTCAGGATGTGACCTCGATTTCTCAGCTAAGGTTCAAAAGGATAGAGCCTACCTGTTGTGCCCTGCCATGGCTTGGCTCGCTAAAGTTTCAGGGGTATTCCAAGCCCACGAAGCCTAAATCAGAATGTTTATCTGAGCTCACGGTATTAGTATTTGCTTGCATCTGCACCCCTGGGTCGGATAAACCCCAAACGCAGTTGAGTCCGGTGAGTACTGTACAAAAGTTGGGAGCACAAGTTTCGGCTTCGGGCCCAAAACTAGTAAGCGTCCCGTGTCGATCATTTTATTTCATGCCACGGCCAGCACATACCCCGCCCAGAGCCGATCTTTACTCGTTACTCCTCGATCTCAGAAGTATTGCTTATATCCTTGGCCTCCCATACGAACCCCATGAACGACGCGATAACAGCTCGAACAGCCAGATAAGACATGTAACGTTCCTAGAGGAAGTCAGCGTGGTAACAAGGGCGTAAGGGAAGTCCCTTAAAGAACTCTATATGTGTTCTTGAACTTGGAGAAGGCCGAGGTGGCCTCGCTCTATCTTTTTTCTTTCGTATAGCTATCATGGCTAACATCGAAACCCCGCCTCTGAAGGATACGCATAAGGAATCTATCATCGCTGCAAGCAATATTTCCGAAAATGTCATCAGCTTAGACGCTCTCAAAGAAGTCGACGAAGAAGTCCAATATGCTATCGCGAACCACCAGTCTTATCTCAGTCCGAGGAGCAAGGAAGCCTTCACTCTCTACTTCTTCCTCCTATTTGCCTTTTTGAATGCAACCTCGAGTGGTTTCGATGGCAGTCTGATGGGAAGTATCAATGCAGAAAGTGAATACCAGACTTTCTTCCACCTGAAAGAGACTGGATCGTCGACAGGTCTCGTCTTTATTCTTTACAATGCTGCGTCCATGATTGGATGTGCCTTCGGCGGGCCCATTATGGACTACTTTGGTAGGAGAAAAGGCATGCAATCAGGATGTCTTTTCACTCTTGGTGGTGCGGTTCTAGCATCAGCCGCCCAGACGTTACCTCAATTCAAGGCTTCTCGATTCTTGCTTGGCTTCGGCATCATCCTGCAGACACTCTCCGCGCCGGTGTATGTGACGGAAATCATCCCGCCACAATGGCGAGGCCGTCTCGGAGGATACTATAACACTTTTTACTTCGTGGGTTCAATCACTGCCACTGGTGTTGTGTATGCCACTTCTCAATACAAGACGACATTGGCATGGAGACTTCCTCTAGCTCTCCAAGTCATTCCACCTACCATTGTCTTCATAGGTTGTTTTTTCATACCAGAATCACCTAGATGGCTTGCATCAAGAGATCGCATGGATGAAGCAGCGAAAATCATCTACAGACTCCACGGTGGGAGTGGCAATGAGGTTGCTCAGCTCGAAGTACGAGAGATTGCGCTGCATGTAAAGCTCACCAAACCTCAAACGGCAGGGGAGTATATCAGAGGACTGTGGGATTACAGAGAGCTTTTCAACTCTCACTCAGCTAGGTGGAGGTGAGTCTCTCACTTTTTTTTTCAAATATTTCATCACAGCTCCATTCATGGACACTTGAGCTAACGAGACTAGAACTGCTATGATTACACTTCTCACATTTGCGTCTCAACTCACAGGAAACTCTATCTTAACTTTCTTCCAGCCAACTATGCTCGCAGCAGTTGGTGTCACTTCCGTCAGAAGAAAGTTGTTACTAACTTTTGCTTCCTCGATTGTAAGCCTTCCCTCATTCCCAAGGAAAATTATCTATCTCGGCTTGGATTACTGAAGTTTTGGGAACAGGTGTCTTGCTCGGGTGCCATTATTGGCAGCGCTACAAATGACTGGATTCTCAGAAGGACTAGGTATGTCCCCACCGTCCCACGCCCTCATCCACTCATCTCACACTAGGCACCAGATTCGTTTGGGGATCTTTCTCTCTCGCTTCGGCTTTAGCACTCGTAGCGGGTATGTCATCTCGAGTAGCAGCGGCTACCAATGCAGGAGAAACACCATCGAAGGCCATATCCGGAGTTGGCATCTTCGCCATATTCCTCTTTGGCTGGATCTTTAGTTTTGTGTATACACCAAACCAGGTTGATTTCCCCATGCCAGATGGAGCAAGCTTATGCTAACCCTAGTCAAGTCGTTGTACTGCACAGAAGTCTTGAATCAAGAAATCCGAGCAAAAGGTATCTCCCTACACGCACTTGAGAGTAATCTTGCGACGATTTTCTTCACATACACCACTTCCATTGCTTTGGAAGACATCAGTTGGAGTATATCCTAAATACTGTTCTACTCTAATAGCAAACTCTAATATGTAATAGAGTACTACTTTGTCTGGATCGCTGTCGATTTCGTTGCAGGTATTCTCTGGTTCTTCTTTGGTGTCGAGACTGTTGGCCGTACGATCGAAGAATTGGATGCTTGTTTCGAGGCTAAATTTCCACCTAAGGCGTCTTGGAAGAGGACGAAGATCGTCAAGGATGAGAATGAGGAGATTGGGGTTAAGGTTGCAGCGGTAGGATTGTGATATCTTCAGCATCGCATGCTAAGGGTCGAATGTTGTGCTCGAGCTTCTTGAGGAGGCAGTGAGCAAGTCTTCCTGGTTCTGATTTAGTTGAATTCGCGAGACGTCTATGTACAGAAGATACAGCTGAGACACCAGCTCTACGGCATCGAAATATATGGCTGATTTTAGCACGTGCATTGACACCAAATCTCTCCCTTTCGAACTTAATTATTAGTACGATTAACTCAAAATCCCTCTAGAAAGTACGTAATCGCCTATTACCTTAAACCTAAGAAAAATCTATTGTTATTATACGGCACGTTTACAGACTATGTAGTGCTAGGTGCAGGTGCCAAAACCAGCTACTTTTTTTCGATGTAGGAGAGACCGGATACTCAAGTGTAGTCTCCGTTTGTGCACAACCAACTGAATTTTAAAATCTGCTAGATTAAATCTCAAGACTTGCTCCCTTCTCTCCCCCAGAAACAGCTGTGTCGCAACCTTGTGAAGGTCTCGTTCCTGGTTCTACTGCTGACCTAATACGAAGCGTATCTCTTTCCGTGACAACACTGACATGCCGCTGATTAAGCACATGGGCTATGGATGGAGTTAAGTCCATCAAGCATTTGTCACTTGTGTACATATTGGCGGTGCATTCAACAAGATCATGACCACATTCAAAATTCAGCGCTGGCGTTCCACCAGGTAGGTTCCATCACGCTCCTCTCATCTTCACACAGAAGAAATCAATCGCATTACTCTGGCATAGAATTTTTGCTTAGATTTTGGTTCTATCTGGGATGCCAGACTTATTTTCCACTCTTGATTAGCACCCTATGCGTACGCCGGATCCAAAGAGTGGCTCGCCATGAATGGTACCTTGTGAGATGTCAATCAAATAATGCATAATCGCATCCCGCATCCCGCAGGCCCATAGAGTCTAAAATTCTACATCAGTTGGTTCGACCGATTCTTCCCAGACAAACAATCTCTCTTGAATTACTTCTAGCATGGAAGCAGACTGGGACTCGATGCTATCAGGCGTCTCTTTGGAATGATCTGAGCATGCAGCAATTGCCAATAAGCATTGACTCTATAGTTTTGCCACGATTCTTACTTGGTAGCTCAAAACTACATTTATTCTACTTTGACGGGGATCATTATCTGCCTCGTTATACCTAGGGACGTCTGCCAAGGTTCGAGTCCCTAACATCATCTTTCTTGGGGTATAGGCTTCTGAGTTTTGCGGTAAGTCTTGCTTGATATCCATAAATTTTGAACTATTCGTATCTTTGCCTATCGGCACGATAGAAGAGGGCTGATAGCTGGTAGATCTGACTGATATGTTGACCTTCTTCACAGAGTCATCCGCTGACACCCAAGAGTATTCTGTCTTAGATCCATAGTACTTTGTCTCCAATGGCGGTATGTGTAGAACTGCGTGGCCTTACGATATCTTCCTAGTCGAAGATGCTTTTCTGGGATCAATCGTTTTGACATCGGCCCAACAATTTGAACACAACCCGTCAGGATACTCACAAGTCGAGCAGCTGGGGGCTAATTCGGGGTTATGGAAGGTTCCGCATCTACACTAGAATATTGTTAGCTTGCTCTCACCAGAACTGTCCTTGGGTTAGACGTACGTAACAGACGACGCTCGGAATAGACGCCGTTGTTTTGTCCTAGGCTCGCTGTCTATATCTTCCTCATTGCCAACTATCTGCCTCTTGGACCCTGCAGATATTCTGGATCTAAGGTGTGATTCCTTTGGCTTTCTCGTCGCGTCGGACAAGCAGCCCATTGAAGATCCATGTTCTGAACCACTCTCGTCATCCAAGTCATCCTCAAAAATCGTTCCGAGATCTCCTTTTGACTTGTTGCTATCGACAGAGATCAATTCCCGGATATTCTGTTTTGGTATGCCCCGTCCTATAAAGTGGTTTTCAAGATGGTCAAAACGCTCAGTCCAAGCCTCTAAGCCTTTGCTCTTTTGGTCAATACATTTGTCGCAGAATCCACACCAAAATCGTACTTGGCAGTTACGTCCCAAACGATTATCGTCGGCCGTAGTCTTAATGGTTCTTTCTTCTGATATATTGTGGTCGTTCTTGAGGTGCTCTTCGAATGTTGTTCTCTTATAGCATACTTTTATACACTTTGTCAGATCCGGCTTCACCTCGCAGCATCTCCAGATTTCGAGGTGGAAGTGTTGAGAGTTCTCATGCCTTCTCCACTTCTTCTTGCTGCTGAAAATTTTGTTACAGCTCAGGAATGTGCATCCATATGGTCGCTCGTGTTCTTCCATTCTCGGACACGTTCATCTGCTTACTTCGATTGGGGGTATGAATGACACAAATAACTTTTGACATTCTAAATATCTCAATAAGCAAGTGATTTCGCTGGGAAAATCAGCCTTGGGTAGCAAGTGATCGTAGAGATGAGGCTGGAATCAGCCATGAGCTGTGGCAGGCAAGGTTTTCCTGCAGGTAGATTCAAAGGCATTGCTCCAGGACAGCCTGATCGGAATCGGAGCCGAAAGTCTCGGCACTAGTACAATCTCTCATTTGCGGATGGCTTTGATGAATTTCAAATAACCACAATAATAAAATATAGAAGCGTTCCGACTCGCCTTAGGAGTACTGCCTCTGATAGTTTCCGTGCCAGTGCATTACAAAGAAGTCTTGATCCCATTTCGCAGGTACAGGGACTATGTATGTACCAGAATGGTGCGATGTCAGGCTGTGAGTGGTCACGAATTCCAAGCGAATCTTTAAAAACAGAACATTATTTCGGAGACCTACGGTAAACAAGGATGAAAAGGCATATATAACAATAGAGCGTTCGGCTGGGTATAGCGTGATATAAGTGTTCAATAGCAACAGAAAGACGATACATAGGTAGTGCAAAACTTCCCATTTGTCACTAGATTCAGGATTTCGCTCAAATAAGAACAAAGCGTCTCGACGCTCAAATGGGCCTATGCATTCCGGATTTATTGGTACAAACTCGAGTCTAAACTTATGCTCGATGGTATGCTGACGCAAATGCAAAAAACTAACTACTTAGTCTAGAGCTTTTGGTACTCTAGCTTGCCCTCCAGCTTCTTCGATTCTGCCACCTTGCGTACTGCCTTGTTGAAGTCATCTTGGTTGACAGCATCTCGGTAATCCTTAATGGCGAATAGGCCGCTGGGATGGTTAGCAGAAGTTATTCAGGTAATGAGCGGGTGGACATACGCTTCCGTGACAACATTTCGTAAATCGGCTCCGTTTAAACCGTCACTCATCTTGACCACGCTCTCAAAATCGATATCGCCCTCTGTGACGACACCAGCAGCATGGATCTTCATGATTTCCAATCGACCAACTTCATTTGGAAGTGGGATCTCAATTTTTCTGTCCAATCGTCCAGCTCGGAGAAGCGCAGGGTCGAGGGTATCTGGTCGATTCGTAGCCATTATGATCTTTGTCTTACCCAAGTAATCGAACCCATCAAGTTGATTTAGCAGCTCCATCAATGTTCGCTGAATTTCGCGATCTGCTGATGTACCTTCCGAGAATCGTCGTCCGCCAATGGCATCGATTTCGTCCATGAAGATGATGCATGGCTCATGTTCTTTGGCATACCCAAACATTTCTCTGATCAAACGTGCGGACTCTCCGATATATTTGTCGACGATTGCAGAAGAGACAACTGCGTACGATTAGCTACTGGGATAGCCATTGTTCTGACCAAATCCTACCTTTCAAAAAATTCGTCTCTAAGCTACTAGCTACCGCTCTTGCTAGTAGAGTTTTTCCTGTGCCTGGTGGTCCGTAAAGTAGAACGCCCTTTGGAGGCTTGATACCAACTCGCAGGAAGAGCTCAGGATTCTTCAAAGGCAGCTCAATAACTTCTCTCAGCTCTCTGATCTGGTCATTCAGCCCACCAATTCCACCAAAGCTGATCTGACCAGGATCCTCCAGAGACATGTTATACACAAGCGGGTCGACTTCTCGAGGTAACATTCGCATGATTGTAAGGGTGGTCATGTCTAGGGCAACTCGGGTTCCTTGCTTCAACGCAGCCTTATCAACCTTCGACCTACAGCCAACGACATATCGAGGACCCGAAGAAGCTTTGACGATGACTATACGCCTATATTAGCTGCAGCTCAATAAGTTCCCTCTTGATAGGTATTCACATCTTTCATCATCAAGTTGTTTCAACACCTCGCCGATGATCTGTCCCACACTTTGTAGAGCCTTAATGTTGTCCTCTGTATGATCGAATTCCTTTTGCAGCCCCTTGATCTCTAACCGTAATGCTTTCAGCTTTGCCTCCCATTCTCTTGACTCTAGCAGCTTGGTCTTGAAGGATGCGAGCGCGTGCGCACGCTCTTCGTCTGACATCTTTTATTAGGTAATCTGGTAGGAGAGGAGGATTTGCCGTTGTGGGGGGACAAGTGCAGATAGATTGTGAGACTAGGAGGGTTTTGTGGGCGAACGTAAGTGAAGTTGATGAAGATGTGTTGATGCTGGTGTCCCAAGGTAGCCAGCTCTTACGCGTGAAGCTCCACCAGACAAACCGAGTCACGTGAATGTACCCTTCTCAGCCCCTGTGGCGCGGGCACAGAGGTTTGTCGAGCCACAGATACCACCTACCTACTCAGCAGCTCAGGATGGAAGCGACTTCTGAGTTGTTTCCCTACGCCTGAAGGACTTTTAAATGACTTCATCTAACCACCCCCTCGATGAGGATCTGAGAAACATCACTTCTCCTTTCACTTTCGAAGCTGCTGGTCGCACAAGCTCCTGGTATGTTCAGATAGTGGAGATGATCTCTCGAATGGGAGCCTTGTTATCTTCAAGGACTGGGCTTGAATCAAATGCTCCTGTACTGGATTAACGTTAAGTAGGACGACTATAGATCTAGTTACAAAATATTCAAGATACAGGTGCTCTTAGAAGTGGATAATGAACCATCGACTAATTATTGTATCGATCTTACAATCGCCCTGTGAAATGAAGAAAAGCGGGGATGGAGATTAGGTATGGCATGACCCGCTCGTCGACACAACATGCCTCAGAAAGTTGCCACATCCCAACACGATTTGACACACAGGAAACTGGTGTAGGGACGTAGGGCTCAGCGTATGAGATGGCGGCATAAATCATCAAGCTATGCTCATTTTTATGACTCGGTCAAGTCCCTGCGAGAGATGATAGAAATGCATGTTTCTGGATGGCCCAAACGGCCCTTCCAAGATGTCTGCGGATGTGCAACATATGATCTAGACACATTTGGCAGTCCAAGAAATTCAACGGATCAAATCGCACGAGATCGTGAAAGATTTGCTCTCGTAAGGCTGCACGAAAGGTGCTGACCGCGTCGCGGTTGGTCCACCAGGCTATCTTCCTTGCAAACCTGCAGGGATTTGAACAGCAGACCCCCACCAACACAACGAAGCTCCATCGCGCATCCCTTCAAGTGAAAAGCCCCTCACCCGGCCATCTCTTTACCTCTTTTCTCCAAGCCACAACCACAAAGTAAGTAACTCAGATTTTCTGCTGTGCACCCAATTGAAGGCTCCTCCTGCGGAACAATCGAATTTTCAGCCAGGGACTAGAGATAAGCTGCAGCTGGATCTCCGGTTTCGTTGGTCTGCATGTCCCTCACCCCACCTTGTCTCGAGATATTTTCTCCTTCAATCATTAAATTCTGGCCCTGAACTGACAAATTTCTGCTGCAGAACTCTGAACAAAGCCGATAAAAGGTGAGAATCCTTCAAGTCTGCTATTTGTGTAATCTTCTTGTCGAGTCACCTCAGCTAACGAATTTTACCCCTCCTCCAGAACACCATCATGCCTATCACCAAGATCCACGCGCGATCGGTCTACGATTCTCGCGGCAACCCGACGGTCGAAGTTGACTGCATTACAGAGACGGGTCTGCACCGTGCTATCGTCCCTTCCGGCGCTTCTACCGGTTCGTACTTTTGATTTGCGGGCCTTGAATAGAAGCTGATGAGATGAATATAGGCCAACACGAGGCTGTAGAGCTCCGGGATGGAGATAAGAGCAAGTGGGGTGGAAAAGGTGTTACCAAGGCCGTTGACAACGTCAACGAAATCATTGGCCCTGCTCTCATCAAGGAGAACCTTGATGTTAAGGACCAATCTAAGGTTGATGAGTTCTTGATCAAACTCGATGGAACTCCAAACAAGGGAAAGCTTGGTGCAAATGCCATCCTTGGAGTCTCTTTGGCTGTTGCCAAGGCTGCAGCAGCCGAGAAGGTAGACACTTCTCCATCTCTATCACTTGAGTCTAAATTTTCTAGGGCATTCCTCTCTACGCCCACATTTCCGACCTCGCCGGCACCAAGAAGCCTTACGTCCTCCCAGTTCCTTTCATGAACGTTCTCAATGGAGGGTACGTCTGAGAGCAATTGTGAATTGGATCGAAACTGATCGTTCTTAGATCTCACGCTGGTGGACGCTTGGCCTTCCAGGAATTCATGATCGTGCCCTCGTAAGTTTCTTGCAAGCAGAAGTTGAATCACATGCTAAACTCTAACAGGTCAGCACCATCCTTCACTGAGGCTCTCCGCCAAGGCTCTGAGGTTTACCAGAAGCTCAAGTCCCTTGCAAAAAAGAAGTATGGCCAATCTGCTGGTAATGTTGGAGATGAAGGTGGTGTTGCACCAGATATTCAAACTGCTGAGGAGGCACTCGAGCTCATTACTGAGGCTATCGAGTCTGCTGGCTACACTGGCAAGGTCCACATTGCTATGGACGTTGCTTCCAGCGAGTTCTACAAGGAAGATGCTAAGAAATATGACTTGGACTTTAAGAACCCAGACAGCGACCCGGAGAAGTGGATCACTTACGAGCAACTCGCAGATCAATACAAGAGCCTCGCCAAGAAGTACCCCATTGTCAGCATTGAGGACCCCTTCGCTGAGGACGATTGGGAGGCATGGAGCTACTTCTATAAGACTTCCGATTTCCAGATTGTCGGAGATGACTTGACTGTCACCAACCCTATCCGCATCAAGAAGGCTATCGAGCTCAAGTCTTGCAATGCTCTCTTGCTCAAAGTCAATCAAATTGGTACTCTCACCGAGTCCATCCAAGCTGCTAAGGACTCTTATGCTGCTGGTTGGGGTGTGATGGTTTCTCACCGTTCTGGAGAGACGGAAGATGTCACCATTGCCGACATTGTCGTTGGTATCCGAGCTGGACAAATCAAGACTGGTGCCCCAGCTAGATCTGAGCGATTGGCCAAGCTGAACCAGGTAGGCATTACCAAACAACCACAAATTCTGCAACATTGACAGCTAATTCTGAGTCATAGATTCTGAGAATTGAGGAGGAGTTGGGTGATAAGGCCATTTACGCCGGCGAGAAATTCAGATCCGCAGTCAACTTGTAAACGATTCGCAGGAAAAAGTAGAAATGGGTATCGCGGGTTGATGAATTGCTCTGCTCATGGCTTTTGATAGATGAAGAAACAATAAAAGTGCTTACCTCAGTACCGTGCTCTCAGAAGAATACACCAGTCATCCGGACCCCACTGACTGTATAATTGGAAGTGAGGGATCTTTAAGCAAAGAGTATTTAAACTAGACTTCAAATTTTCACATGCAATTTAAGGTGGTCGTGTCGTGGTGTCGTAAATCTTGGACTCTGCGAACTTTGGTATCTTCCGGGTCCCGGTGCCACAGATAGAAATTTTTGGTCGGCTAATGGGTCTAAGTGTCTACGTGTTTACTTTGCCGTTGGAATCCGAACTCATTCGATTCTGGACTAATCTTTACACTTCATAAAACGTAAAGGATATCTGGATACCTCTTTATCAAAGATCCCTCGCAATAAAAGAAGGAAAGCTCGTGACACGTGGTTTCAAGGTCTCACATTCACCCTATATCCGGTTAGGTAGTCGAGCCCTAAACGCTACAGCAATCAGGCACGCCCCGCAGCCTGCAAACAACGCCCAACACCACCATCATCCCTTTCAACTTCGTCGCAACAAAGATCTCTAACAAGAGCCTCAAACCTTTCCTCGAGACGATCATCACGAATCATACACGCTACTCGATCTCACACGACATTCAAAATGCCTGAAAAATGGGGTGAGTTCCATCGATTTCATTCCTCGCGTCACATTACGACACTAGTTGGCCATTTCGGCCACAAACGATCATATTTTAAACATCAAAGAACGTGCGGCCCGACCAGTAGATCGACCTTGCAGGAGACTATGCAGTGGTGAATTTTCGTGGCTACATCTGGCTGACCGCTATTCAACCGAGCAGATGAAGACGAGGAATCTACCCCCCCATCGTCGCCACCAGTTGGGGCCGTGTCCACCAGACGAAAATTCGACGATGAGGAAGACGACAGCGATGTGCTAGAGAGCTGGGATGCAGCCGAAGACTCCGAGGTCGAGCGTGAGAAGGCGAAGAAGGAGGCCGAGCGGAAAGCAAAAGTCGAGGCCGAAGCTGCTGCTGCCAAAAAGTCAAAGGCACAGCGAATCGCAGAAAAGAAGGCGGAGCATGCCCGGAGACTCGCAGAAGAGAGCGACGAGAGTAGCGAAGAGGATGAAGCTACCCGCAGAGAACGACTCCGACGGACGGAACAAGAGTCTGACCTGAAGCACGCCGAAGACCTTTTCGGTAACATCGGTATCAGCAATAGTCGCAAGGTCACCACCGCCGCGAATGCCGTCCAGCTTGACTCGAAGGACCCGACGGCCACTGTCGACTTGACCTCTCTTCCCCTTTTTGACCCGAAGACAAAGCTCCAGTTCGAGAAGCTGCGCGATACTCTCGTTCCTGTCCTGACGAATAACTCCAAGAAAGCTCACTATGTCATTTTCCTACAAGAATTCACGAAGCAGCTCGCTAAAGAGCTTCCCAGCGATCAGATCAAAAAGATTGCTAGCACGTTGACTGCCTTGAGCAACGAGAAAATGAAGGAAGAGAAGGCTGCAGAAAAGGGTGGCAAGAAGAGCAAGGCCCAGAAGACTAAGGTTGCCCTTGTCGCAAGCAGGAATGCCGTAGGTCCCGATACTCAGGTCTACGATGAAGACTATGGAGAGTGAGTTTTTCAAATCATTGAAAGAGATAAATAATGTCCTGACATTTCACAGCGATGACTTCATGTGAACAAAGTTTCCAGTAACAAATTTACTCTCCATCCCAGTCCCACCTCAACAAGCAAGACATGATGCCTCCTGGCATTTGCAACGAGAAATATCGACCTTCCTCAAAACATACACAATGCGCTGCGGGCACGCTTTTCAATAAGCCTCAGTGGAGGGACAACGGTCCCTCGGTAAGTATGGCCAGGGTCAGATGACAATTGGCGTGATTGGGGTTGTGGGCTATGAAGGAGAAGCATCTGTGGAGGAACATTCCTTTCATCTTAGAGTGCATAGAGATGCGATTCATAGACCGCGTGCTGCTGTTGTGCTATGATAATAGTTTTGCTACATGCTTCGGCTCGTTACAAGGGGCATGGTCTAGCAGATGTAGAATGATAGAGTGATAATTGAAATCCACGAGGAACATAACTATGCCTTTGCTATTATCCACGATGTCATTGCAAGACTTACTTGCGAAAATAGTGAGACTCAAATGGGGACTATATCAAGAGAGAATTCACGTTCTATGTCTAAAATATTTATATCTTGCTTGCTCCTGTTCTTCGTGCAGCAAGATTTCTCTCGGCCGGAACTGCAAAAGCAACCTGGTGGCTTAAAGCCACAATATCTCCTCCCTCGTCCATGATGACGACCTCAAGATCCATCCTGCCATTCTTAATTTGCTTAGTATCTACCCTCACGAATAACCACTCAACTCCTTCCTCCGGCAACGCCTTCTTCACATCTAAATTCAAAAGCAGCGTCGGATACCAGAACCTCGCGATTTCCGATTTCTTAGCCTGCTTCGGATTCTTCACATCGGAGGCGTTCAACTTGCCGATGAAAGCCTCGACTGGCATAGGCCACATATCGGACAGAAAACCAATAGATGCATTGGTCCAGTTCTCTCCTGAAGATAGTTTCGCCCATTCATCCGCCGAGGATCTCTTTCTTTGTCCTTCTCGAGGAAAATACAAAATTGTTCTCTGGGTTGCTTTTCTGAATGCTGCGAAAGGCATCTCGGCGACTCTTGCCCAGTTCTCATCTTGGTCTTGGGCTAGAGAAGAGAGGCTGACAGGCAAAGGAGCCGGGTTCAGACAATAGTTTGTGGTAAAGGTTACTCCATCCTCGACAGCAATGTTGCCTTGAGTTAAAGAGGCAATGACTTCTTCTCGGCCTTCTTGAGATAGGGTAACATGGATAACAGAGGCTTGACGGCCAAGCTTAGTATCCCTGACTGTGAAAACTGCTGGACCAGCTGAAGTGCGGCGGAGGAAATCGAGATGTAGGGCGATGGTGTGGGGTTGGTTCTGAGAAGACAGAGTAGTGCCAAAGTGTTTCGCGGCAACTTGGATGAAAGTTGCGGTGACATAGCCTCCGTGGGGAACTGCTAAATTTAGAAGAATATCTACCCAAAGTTGAAAAATGGATAAGGATAAGTTCGAAAGTATTTGGTTTGGCATCAACCATTTTCCTGTCTCTCTGAACTGGCCCGAAACGCGTACACCCTAGCCCGAAAAACATTTGAGACACTTGCCAATACCATATCAGTTCAACTTAGACAGACGTTGTTCCTCTCACAGCCCCGTAGCAACTCAGAAGAGGCCGCTTCGGGCTAAGAAACTGTTCTAGGTTTCGAAAGGTAGTTGGAACAGAATCGAGCTCGAGGGCCAACAAATCACGCACGAGGAGAGCTTACCGGAGCCTATGCAGTAATTTTCATCAAGATTTACCTCATACACATGAGATGAGAGGGATTTGACCGCTGTTGCCGCCGCAAAGGTCGCCACTGGCTCTTTTGAGGTCATCGTCGAGGTAGAATGCTGAGTAGAGTATTTTCTTCATGTCAGGTCGGGTAGTCCAGAAGAATCTCCTTAAATGTTACCGAGCCGAGGCTGCATCGTTCTCTTATCGATTGCCTAAGGTGGCCCCTTTTGTTCTTGGTGTGGGGATGTCATGTCTAGGTATCACATGAATGCCAATGTGATGAACGCCTTCCATTATACCCTGGTGATCAGGCTGGCTACTGACTGATGTCAGCCTTTCATAGTTTGCCCCTAACATCTCAACGGCATCACGAAGCGGCGAACTTCAGATTGCCGAGCGATTTTCTGCAGACCCTTGTTTGATCTCGTCCCAGGGACGTTCGATGTTTTGAGAGGCGCGCCCTTCAGTGGTACTGTATCCTGTTATAAGTAGGGGACGATGATTCAAAAAGGTCTCAGAACTCGTGATGAGTTACGAAGGCAGCTGGACAATCAACACCAGAACGAGGTTCGCTGCAGCCTCGCCGAGGGCAAAACGTACGTCAGCATCTCCAAAAATACTCACCTGCCCATACGTACATGTACATGCAGCTATTTTGATATTTACCTGTCAAAGCCTCTCTGCTTTAACATCTTCCACTTTATCCTTCGTATTGAGACACCACCTCTAGATTTCCCACACCTGAAACATAACTTTAGCAGCGAGAGGACATCCTTCATTTCAACTAGATTAATAACTCATCGACCGCGTCTGTTTAGTTCTACGCGAAGCGAGAGGGATAAGGCAGCGCCATCCATGCACTGTAAACTTCAGTCACCATTTTAACCTCAAGTCAACGCATATGTCTTTGGAATAAGCATCCTTTCAACAAATTCATAGATGATATTGATCATCAAATTATCCGCGTCCGATCGCCTTGTCTGCGCGCATACGAGGTCTCCTGCTAGCATTCTTTGAGTGTGCGCCTTGGTGGGGTAAATACGTTCAACGATGGGCCAGGTTGGTAGCAGGCCAGATGAGGGCGCGCAATTGTATCTCAGAGACCAGACTCGATGTCAGTATGTCGTAGTTAGGCTGAAGAAATGTTACTAACGATCTTGCTAATAATAGTAACCATTTCATCGCTATCGGTCACCAATTCTCGACGTCGAACTGTCCTAAATGTAGTTCCCAACTCCTTTCCGGCAACTAGAGTCTCAGCAACCCGCGACCTTGGAGACAATAGTGTTGTAGAATATGTCCAGGTACGGAAATACTGCAAGCTGATCTGTTTAGAAATTTCTGGGAAGCGCACGCTGACAAGAGACCGGTTAGGACCCTGAGCCGTCGCCTTCAACTCCTTCTCCAAACTTCATACTCAAGCTCAATAATGACGATGACCTCACTTTCAAATTTACGTTTGTTCTTCGCCAGTCACAGCAGATTATTACCGGAACAACACAGGAGACTGCGAATTTTGTAGACACCAATATAAATGGCCTCACATATGTATCAGCGTCTACGGCCAAGGAGGTCGAGACGCTGGTGACTCGAGAATTCCATGCCGACCCGAATCTGCACAAGAATGCAAACGTTCAATTGGTGGGAGATTTCTCAACCGGTGGCAGTCAATCCGTGTCCTTTGAGTGGTCATGGAAATGGAGGCCTCCAAAGGCTGCCGAGGACAGAGGAGGGGGCTGGAGAAATGATTGCAGTGTATGCTCATAGCCTTTGACAAGAAAAGAAAGCACAAGGCTAACAGTACAAAGTTTGTGGAATATGACCAACGTGCGCACCGACTGAACACACTGGCCAGCTTTTCCTTCTGGGTCTCGAGTAAGATTGTCTGATCTCTCAAATGTTGTTATAGGTGCTGACTTGGCCAGACAACCAAGGATACCTCAGCCAACCCAATTCTCCCTCGCCACCATTCAACCTTATTCCACCTCCGAAACTCCGTGTGCCGTCATCACAATCTCTGGACTCGCGAGTGAGCGGTGCTGATGCTCGCGATTATGATGATCCTCCCTCCCCGAATATTCTACCAGCTGAGGTCCCTGCAACAGTTGGCGCAGTTCCAACTAGAGACATAATAAAGGTCGACGTCTCTTGCCAAAGGCCTGGTGAAGACATGAGTGCGACTGAAGACGGTCCTCTGTTCAGAGCTACCATGAAAGCCCTAGAACAAAAGACTGGTAACATGCGACAACGCATGAAGAAAGTCTTAAGGAAGGCTGAAGCCGCACACATGGCACAAATTGAGTGCAATGATGCCATTTCAGGGTTTATGGACGCCTTGAGAGAGGCATCAACCTCGAATGCGAATGCCGTGCAACCAGCGCTGGAGCATTACTTCGACAAGATCGCCCGTGAGATTCTATCTTACGAGAAGCAGAACACTGTCAACTTACAGAGGATAATCATCGATCCACTCACAAAGCTCTACAACCTGGACATTAAACAGGCCGAAGCGAAGAAACGAGACTTCGAAGAAGAGAGTAAAGATTATTATGCATATGTGTCGCGGTACCTTGGTCAGAGACAAGATTCGCTGAAGAAGAAGAAAGCAGCAGAAAGTGACACGAAGTATCAAACTAAACGCCGAAATTTCGAGTTGAAAAGATTCGACTATTCCTCTTTCATGCAGGATCTTCACGGAGGTCGCAAAGAACAAGAGGTGCTCTCTCATCTTACCAAGTATGCGGATGCCCAAACAAGGAGCTACTTAGCTACTGCTAAGAAAGTCGAAGAAATGCTCCCTCAATTAGACGCCTTGAGTGCCGAAGTCCAAGAGGCAGACAAGGAATTTCAGTATCAAAGGACAGAGCGCGAGGAAAAGCGTCGGAACCTTGAGAAGAGCACGATTACTTATGTCGAGCCTGACACCGTACCTGCTGTAGGCATTATACCGCCTCCCACCTCATACTCTACAAGTACTACCAGCGCCTACGTTTCAGATGGAGAGCTTGGCCGGTCGGACAGTTCAGCATCCCAGTTAAGAGCGATTCCCACTAATGGAACAACTATGACTACGTCGGCGAATGGAGGTGTAACGGAGTTTTCAAGGTCTCCGGGTAGCCTCACATCTACCGTGGGTTCTGTTGGTAGCCCTGGTCCTAACTCGAAATTCAAAGGCATCCGCGACCTGGAAGAAAAAGATCACTCTCAAATCACAAACAGTGAGAAACATGGGACTCAGCGCAAGGAAGGACTTCTTTGGGCTCTCAGTAGACCTGGTAGCCATGCAGATCCGAGAGGCCTAAACAAACAAGCTTGGCACAAGTAAGTTCTCCTTATGTTTTGTTGTTCGGCGAATTGACAAGGATAGATTCTGGATTGTGCTTGATGCTGGTAAGGTATCTGAATACAGCAACTGGAAGCAACGTCTCGATTTGCATATGGATCCTATCGACCTTCGCATGGCATCTGTCCGGGAAGCTCGTGACGCTGAACGTCGTTTCTGTTTCGAGGTCATTACGCCTCATTTCAAGCGAGTGTATCAGGCAACATCGGAGGACGATATGAAAAATTGGATATCTGCCATCAATAACGCGATCCAGAGTGCCGTCGAAGGCAGAGATATGCGGGACATGCCTACGTCAGTGCCGCATCAGGAAACACATTCGATCCGACGAGACATAGGATCAATTTTGACAGGCAAGAGCTCTTCTATGAACTATGGGAACTACCACAACAACAACAACAACAACAACAACAATCAAGGTGGTGGTGCTTCAAACAACAATGTGTTCCGTCGGACAACCGTTGGCGCAAGACCGGCCTACACTCGACAGGGTAGTAATGGTTTCGACGAGAGTCCAGACAAGCTACTCCAGTTACTGCGAGATGCGGATCAAGGAAACTGCTGGTGCGCGGACTGTGGTTCTGGCACAAAGGTTGAATGGGTCTCCATCAACCTAGCTATCATTCTTTGTATTGAATGCAGTGGCATCCATCGTTCTCTTGGGACACATATCAGCAAAGTCCGTTCTCTTACCTTGGACATAAATTCCTTCACCACGGATATTGTGGAGCTACTTCTCCAAGTGGGTAACCGTATCTCTAATATGGTTTGGGAAGCAAAGTTGGATCAATCCACGAAGCCTTCACCACAAGCCACTAGGGAGGAGCGACTGAGGTTCATAACTGCGAAGTATGTTGACAGAGCGTATATTGAGCCAATCTCGTCGACCTTGTCCCGCTATGCGACTGCAGATGAGACACTCCTCGCAGCCATCAAGAAGAATGAGATACAACAGGTTATATATGCATTGGCTCTGAGGGCTAATCCCAACGTTTGTGACAAGTCGAGAGGGACACACTCGGTTTTCCTAGCTCTTGCTGCTGCGGATCCGGCTGCTCCTTCCCCAGTTGCATCACCATCAAGACCCGATTCAGGAGTCAAGGTCACCGCGTTCCCAGTTGCTGAGATTCTAGTCCAGAACGGAGCTGAGATTCCCACAACTTTACCCGCATTTCCTCTAAGTCGAAGTGCAACGCTTTATATTGAGCAGAAGAGTGGGCGGGGAGGCGCTTCCAGTGACGTCCTAGGCGTGCTACCCTCAATACCAGGTGATAGACAGCAAAAAGAGCGTGAAGCTCGATTGCAGAAACGTGTCAGTGCCGGAGGACGTCTTGCAAAGGCGCCCATTCCTGAGAGATGAGACGCGTCTGATGCTGTTATGATGAGATGAATTGGAGATACCAAGGGAAGGCATGGTTGGCGTTCATTTCTTGTGTAAAGTGACTGCATTGCTGGAGGCGAGCACCCAGGTATTCGTAGCTCTGGGACACATTGTTAGGGTTGGAAGGAAGACTCTTATGATGTTTAAGTCTATCCTGATTTGGAAAGGGCTAATGTTATGGATAATATTAATGGGTCAAGACGTTCATGAAAGGGCAACCACATAGCAAAGCTCTTTCTGGAACATTTAATAGTTTGCAAACGTGTTTGGTAGGCGAGTATTCTTCCGAGCGAGGGTAAACAAAGGAAGATGGGTCCTGTGGGCGGTGTGGTTATATCTGATCTCGGACCTCAGAGCATGCCATGCATGATGACGTGGTGTGGCTGGTATGCATCCCTCGTTCCTCGATCTGCCGCCAATTTTAAGTTTCAAGCTCAACTTGATCCGAACCCAAATCTTGGAAACTTGGAAATCACTTGGACCGTTTTACTCAAGTGTCTTCTTCCTGTCCGGACTGCGAAAATCGACGGGCTCAAGGCGAGAACTTTATCGTCGTCTTTCCTTAATCTGCTTCCTCCTCTTCTTTAATCTTCCATATCACTTCTCCTTGGCAAAAATAGCTTGCCTCTCGAAACCTCTGTCGAAAAGATTATTAGCTGAAGAATTCTCCAACCAGACCATCCATCGCCTGCCGGATCGCGATCTCGCGTCAGCTCAAGTCTTAGCTTGATCTCCTCTGCAGTCGCAGTGTTGATAAAACGACGAATAAATTACAACGTGGATTACTTCCTCCTCCTCTGTCATTAGACGGCGAGACGAATCGCACAAATCAATCTTATTGTTCTGAGAAGTATACATAACCTGTGTGGGACTTTCTAAGGAAAAGGCAGTACTCGCCATGTCCGAAAAAGTTAACCCTCAGCCCAACGGGCAATCAAACAACACCAATGGCCACACGCAAGATGGAGATGCTGAGAAGCAAAACGGACGCCAAGGGAAACTAGCCGCAGCGAAAGACAAGGTGACGGAGAAGCAGCAGAAACTTAAGGATAAGAATAACCCTGCTGGGGGTTATGATGGCACACCAATCCCATTCGCGCCAGATGGATATACTGTCAAATTCACCTTCCACCGCGCCGATAACCTCCCAATATCTGACCTAAATTCCCGCTCATCAGATCCATATCTCACTGCGACACTGACATCCAACCTCGCCAAAAGACACAAGGAAGATCCGGACATGGTGTTACGGACTCCAACTATACACAAGAGCACAAATCCAGAATGGAACACGGAATGGATAGTCGCGGGCATACCATCGAGCGGGTTCCGTTTAAAGTGCCGATTATATGATGAAGATCCTTCGGACCATGACGATAGGTTGGGGAATGTAACTGTTTATGTGAACCGTATCGGGCCCACCTGGCAGGGCATTCGAAACGATAGCTTCGACATTAAGAAGCGTATGGGAAGCAAAAGGGCATACATGATTCGGGGCTGCGTTGCCATGTTAAGCAGCAATGTGCATATGGGTGGGCATGTGTGGATCAGTGCTCAGGTGATTGGAGAGTCTGAACCTCCGCATGGAAGAATGTATACGGTCGGTGTAACTTCATGGGTCAAGCATTATTCACCCATGATTGGACGGCTTGCTGGAACCAAAGCACCTGGTCACTCAGACGATTCCCCACATGGAGAAGAATCGAAAGTCGAGAAATATGAGTTAGTCGTACACTCCCATGGTCGAACATTAAGCTAATGGAAGTCAGCTTTCAAGCGAATCAATTTCAATTGCAAGGGCCGGTGCCTCCGGAGCTATACCATCGTTTTGTTGAATTCAAACCTTTTGTGAAAGGCATGTTCTCGAAAGCTGGTCTCCGAGGACGTGTTCTGAACAAAGCGCTTCACCACCAACATTCTCGTGTCTATAACTTTAGTAACTCGACAAAATATGGTATTGTGAAGCCTAAGTCCGAGGAAGCATCTCTTCAATTCTTAAAAATGGTCCATTTTGATGAAGGCGGCCGAATTTTCACCTATGTCCTCACGTTGGACGGCCTCCTTCGCTTCACAGAGACGGGCAAAGAGTTCGGAATTGACCTCTTATCCAAACATACAATGCACAGTGATGTGAACATCTACATAGCATGCTCAGGGGAATTCTTCATTCGTCGTCTCAGTCATCCAAACGAATCCGCTGAGGCACCGCATCAAAAAACACACCCTGAAACTGATCTTCCAGGTGTACCACCAACCGCACCGCCTCCGAAGAGCCCTCGCAACTATGAATTAATCATCGACAACGACAGTGGTACCTACCGCCCAAAAGGAGAGTTCCTCCCACTTCTCGAACAATTCCTAAAGGAGAATTTTCCAGGCCTCCACGTTATCACGAAAGAGTGTACCGATAAAGATCTGGAGAAAATGAAAGAAGGACAAAGATATAAGAAGAAGAAAGAGGGCAAGAACGTCACCGTGATACAGAACAGTGATGACGAAATCAGTAGTAGTGATGAAGAGGCGTTGGCTGGTGGTGGTGAAATAAAGACTAAGAAGCAGAGGGCTTTTGACGCTATTGAGGATCCGAGTGCTGCGTTTAAAGATATCATCCCGGGTGAGCAGGGGAGGAGGGAGAGGGAGGATAGAGAGACTGAAGGAGATTCTCCTGAGAGAAGCGGGAAGCTGTCCGGGACTTGAGATATTACGGATGATTACGATCTCATATCAAGGATTGAAGCAGCGGATTGCATGTCTTGGGTTTGGCCAGCCTGTTTTCCTGGTAATTTCTGAGTAATGTGGAGGCTGTATAATTATGATTATGACCTGCTTCTTCTTCTTCTTCTTTGGCTTTTGCAATAATGGGTTATGCTGGCAATGCCCGGACTTCTAGTAACTTAACTGGATTCGAATAATTGAAACAACTTGAGAGATCGGCTCAATTTAAAACGTTGGAACTCACCGGAGTGATCCAGAAATTTGCGTGAGGAAATTGATCACGGAGATGGGGAACAAGCATATAACTACCGAGCAGAGCCTGAGTTTGCGTAGACATAGCAATGTCTCACCGCATGTTCTTATTAAACAAGGTTGACCCAAACCTATATCAGTACAATGTTCCATTCAACATGCATCTACTATACTTCCTCTATGAACAAAAATTCCCTACTCGTACGCATTGTATGCCTAATTATGCATCCCAAAAGTCCAACCACACCATAAAGTTTGCATGGGTATTGTATCTCACTGTACCGTTCCAAAAAGTAAAGAAATCCAGGCAAGCGCAAACAATGCAACGCTGGTATAGAATAAAGGGATGAAGAACAGATAGAATAGAATCGAAAAGCAGACTTGCTACAAAGAACAAGAATAAGAAGCCCATTTGCCATCACTCATGATTATGGCACACTTAAATTATACATCCATCGCTAGGCGAGCTTAGATAGTTCCTTATCCCCAGCTCCTGCCAATGGGGTTTCAGTAGCTGGGTAAACTTCTTCAACTTCTTCAGGTCCGTTCAAGGGACTGAAGGCGTCAACTTCTTCAATTTCGTCTTCGTCTTCTTCCTCGATAATCTCGCCGCTTCGTCGACCTGCCACGCTCGTGCTGCGACTATGGCTTCCTGCTCTGTTGTGACCTGACCCGCTCCCTGATCCGCCAGACGAGGAAGTATTTAACATAGGACCTTTGAATATGTTCTTTTTCCTCTTAGCAAAAACCAGTCCGCCAACAGGTTGACCCCATGGCGCTTCGTTGAAGCTTGAGATAGGCGGCTGCCGCACCACTCGAATGTTTGATGGAAAGGCACTAGTGGTAGGGGTAGCAGGCAAAACTTTCACCGAGTGATGAGGGCTTCTGGTTGGTATAGAGACTTTGCTCATAGAACCTGAGCCATTGGAGGATGTTGAGGAGGCTTTGGAATGAGTATGCTGATGATGGTGGATGGTGCGAATCGAGGACACGGACGAAGATGTAGACTTACGTCCGCGAAGACCGGTACTAGACCTTCTAAATGTGGAGCGGGGCGTTAATGGAGAAGGGGAAAGTGAGTGTCGTTTGTTGGCTGGTGTTGGTGTAGTATATATTCTCGCAACTGGTGGATGTGTTTGAGGCCCTGGCTGCAAAAGCGGTCTTGTCGAAGGATGCGTTTTTGAAGTTGCTGGCCGTGGACTCGGCTCTTTCGGTCCTGTCCTAGAGCTATTGGCTGATTTGTGGAGTAGGTCAGGCGTGGAGCGGCTCATCCTCTTGCCTGGAGACCTGGCACGTTTGGCAGAATCTAGAAGCCAGTGCTTCCAGTGAGCTAGCTGGTTGATGAAAGCATGTTGATGTTTTCTACGTGGCGACCTTTGCGCAGTTCCATTCGCTTGAGGGGTAAGGAGATCGGGGTTAGAAGCAACTAGTTGCAAAGTACTACCTCGAGATTTTGCGCCACGTATAGTGCCTTCTTTCGGAGGTGGTATAGGGCGACGATGCCGTGAAGAGCTTGCTGAGCGAATAGAATCTTTCTCTATTGGCGGAGGGGGGGTTGCGACATCTGGAGAGTCTAGCTGAGAATGTTCCGGAAGGCCAGGGAGGTCCGTGAGGACGAGATCTGGATAATGCGCACTTCGTCTCTCCTTTCGGCCCCTACTTCTGGGAGGTTCACTAAGCCTAATTTCTTGACCTTCTTCGTCAACTCCTGTCAGTGTCGGTGCCATTCGTTCGAGTCGACTGCTTGCAGCACTTAGTCTTCTTGAAGCTCGGTTTTCTAGTTCTCTCTCTTTCCTCTTTCGCTCTCGGCGAATGGCTTTCCTTTCTTCCTTTTCAATAAGAAGTGTCCACCAGCCTGCCAAGGGATCACATCTGCGGGCCAGAACATTTTCGATGACTTGATCAATGTCCACTCCAGCACTGCGCATTCGCTCTAGCGTCTCCTTCTCTAATGGTGTAGTGAAAGGTGGTGGTTGTTGAAGCTTTAAGATAACATGCTGTTGAGGTGCATGTTCGGCTAGGAATGGATGAGACAGAATATCCGGCAGAGATGGTCGAATTATAGGCCTTTTTGAGAGAAGCACACCGAGAAGAGAGCGAGCATCTGGAGTGAGATGGTCGGGCCATTTGGGTTCTGTAGTAAGGATTTTGGTTCGTGTTGCGTTGTCATCGTCTTCGTCGAAGGGCAGCTCCCCGCATAGTAGAGCATATAGAATAACCCCTAAGCTCCAAACATCAACCTTCTCACCAGCATATTTCTCCCCTTTGAGCATTTCCGGGGCACTGTAACATATGGTAC
Organism: Mollisiaceae sp. DMI_Dod_QoI; assembly: GCA_009613015.1. NCBI lineage: Eukaryota > Fungi > Ascomycota > Leotiomycetes > Helotiales > Mollisiaceae > Mollisiaceae sp. DMI_Dod_QoI. The sequence goes on from VXCB01000012.1 coordinate 52,304, forward strand.
CGCAAAATGTTTGTAGATAGCTAGCTTTCCCTTCATATTCCCGCGTAAATCCGAAATCGCATAACTTGACGTTTTCGTGCTTGTCCAAGAGGATATTCTCGAGCTTAAGGTCTCTATGAACACAAGAAGAATTGTGCACGTATGAGACTGCTCCAACCAGTTGGGTAAACACCTTCTGCACCTTCTCCACCGGTAATGCGCCATGCTTCAGGAGATAATTGTACAATTCGTCGCCTTCTCTCTGTTAGCAAGCAAGCCGCGGCATAAAAGTCCAGCTTTCGCTTACCTGGACAGTACTCTAGTACTAGCCATACTAAGCTTTCTGTCACTATAACTTCGTAAAGTCGTGCAATATGCGGATGTATAAACTGTCGATGGTGGTGTATCTCGCGAGCAAGGTTCGAGTCGTCTTTGTTGGCAGATTTGAGAACAACCTACTAACGATTTAGCTATACTAACCAATCATTCGTAGTTGCACCACCATTCTCACGTACTTTGGAGCCATTTGTGAGTTTATGCGATGCTAAATAGACTTTGCCAAACGACCCCTTCCCGATCAGACGTCCTAATGTATAGTTTCCAACGGAACGAAGGTCTTTCGACGAGAACTCTCTGCAACAACCGCAAATCAGTTGCCATCCTCCAAATCTTATAAGTAGGGTCACATAGTCACATACTCCAGTAGCTCATGGTATGAATTGGCAAGCTGTCACACAGAACATCATCAGTGCTCGCCCACTGCCGTAGTACTACTGCAGAGAGAGGTCTCACCTTAGCTTTCCGTCCTTGCGATTCAGCCTTGAGCCTTGCCGCCTGCATGCCAGTCACCGTTGACACCTCCTTCTGTTATGATTACAAGAGGCTGTGTGCCCGAACATTCAAGGGGAGCGCGTCGTGCGAGTTGTGGGAGGTGGGCTTCTTCGAACTAGAGGATTGCTGGGATTGGAATCTGCGGTGAGGATATGTTGTAAATTGGCCTGCGCATCGAAACTGTGGAATTAGGCTTCGCAATCATAGACAGTAGAGATAAAGAACTAATGAGCCGAGAGGCGGATGTCTCTTACATATGGGCTCGGTCTACGAACCCCTTGAAGTTCAGGAACCGGTCCCAACTTCTCGCTTGACTCTTTCCAACGACAAGGACTCTGACATAAACACTTCAAAAGTACCCAAAACCCGGTATCGATGGGTCAGTTTCGATGAGTAGTAATAGTAAAAGTGCACATGCATTGTTATTAACCCGATTTACTGCGCATATTGAGAACATTGAGCCTTAGAAATGAAGTTGAGCATGTCACGTGGTATTTATATATTCGATGCACCCTTATAGGCCAAAGCTGTAATTTTGCAACTATCAGTTGACAATTATTCTGCACGGACCATCCATTCACCATCCAAAAGTTTGGATCGTCCAAAATTTACAATATCCAAACTTTTGAATAACTAAAACACGTTTAATTATCCATTAAATATAACTATTAAAATAAACTAAATATTAATAATATTTAATAATTAAAATAGAATTAATAGTTATAAATGCTTTAAAATAAAATTACGCTAAAGCTGCAAGTACTCGGTATCGATTTTATACTTTGAAAATGCAACGATTTATTAAATAAAGTGAAAAATCGATCGATTCGTCGAAAATTGATCCCTGTTAGTCCTCGAGGCATATCACGGGGTATTCGTGGGGGTGTTAGTGTGGGGGGGCTAGGAGGTGGTGCCCGGCGGCGCGCACCAAAATCGAGGTGGTTTTGTGCTTGGTAAGCATATCTTTTGGACTATCATGTGACCGTCCAAATTTTTGAATATCCAAACTAGTAGACCGTCCAAATTAAATTAATAGTCCAAATCAATAGACCACCTAACCTTATGTTACGGTCAGCTGATGGAAACTTAAGTAAGGACGTCAAATTTATTTTGATTGTCCTCTCACGATCAATTGATAGTTGCAAAATCCCTGCCAAGTCCTTTAAGGACGTTGTAAATGGCTAACACAGCGGGGAATTAAAGGGATATTGCCTGCATGTGATGCAAAGTCGCCCATTGGTATCGGAATATGAACAAAATCGACTACGGTCTAGTAATGGGTCAGGTAAAGCATCTCAGGAAAAGAACATATGTGGTCATGTCTCATGCCATTAGATATCTACTAGTACAGTGAAGCAAATATAGCTTTAATTGACTTGCGTTCCGTAGCCACGGATTTGGTCCGCACTGTAATTAATGTTAGCTGCAACAGCGCAAAGTATGAGGAAAGTCTTACAATGCCCAGCTCTGCTTCTCAAGCTTCTCGTCTTCCTTCAACTCAATCCCTTCCTTTGTGACCACAGCGATAGAATATTTGTCCAAACTCCTAGCGTCTCTGTAGAACAAAACCTTCATGCTCTCCTTCACCGCCTCTAAAGCTTGCTCTTTGGATAGGTGCGCAGCAGCATCCTCATCAGGTGCAACCTTTCTCAGGAGAGGCTGAGCCAGATGAGCACCAAACCCAGTTGCTAAACTAGGTGAACTGAAAGTTGTACCCAACAAGTCAGCGCTGGCTAGGAAGGGCTCGCCTTCTCCGTTCAGTCCCGCCACTAATATCTGGTTCCATAATGGATTGAAGTCGGATCGACGCTTGTAGAATACTTTGGCTAGATAGGTATGGAGGTTCTCGGCGTTGAGGGTGTGGCCAGATGTGCTGTATGCTTCTTCGACATCTAGAGAGTTGAGGAGCCGATCCAAGTATTGCATATCTGAAACATCACCACCAAAACCAACCACTGATATATCTGCAAACGTGCGGAGACGTTTGACATCTGTAAATCGTGCGAGTGAACCATACGATGCTGTTGGAGAGATAAAGAGTTAGCTTGCTGAGCTCTAGGTTGACTGAGTTTGAATTACCAAGATTGTCTGCTGCAATCACTACGCCATCTTTGAATTTCAAAGCTACAACTGATGTACCCGTGACAACAGGCGACTGTGTATGTTGGTTTGGACCGTTGCTCTGAAGGTATGAGGAGTCGTAGGCACCGTACACATCATCCCTGGGCTGGATGTTGCGAGTTAGCAAGGTCTTTTGGCTTTGCGCGACAGCGATAAACTTACACGACCCCATGCTTGTGGAAGATGATTCATGATTAATGGCCGAACTCGATTTGCGATTAGTAGAGTGTTATGTTGTGGAGGTGTGAACAAAATCGAGATGATTTGGTTCACTTGATGGAGCTTGGGTCCAAGGTAGCAACGACGCGAAAGCTCCAAAGCATCGCGCCTCGCCTGAGCGTCTTGCCGAGAAAATCAATACTATCAACCAAATCAACTACATCAACACCAGGACATTACCAAGATGGCAGGACTAGTCAATTATGGAAGCAGTGATGAAGAGGATAGTCCGCAGGACAAATTTCCTCTTCCAGACGTAAGTAGGCTCATGGAATCAGGCTACGTAAATTTGTACTTACGATATAGATTACAGGCGAATGATTCAACTATAGCCCCAAGCTCTAGGAATGGGATGAAACATGGTTAGTGAGTCAGACTAATTCCCCAGTTGAGATATTTAACATAATAGTAGAGAAGGAGTCGAACGGTAGTCGGCTGGGTGGCAGCCAAAACCCTTCAAATAGACCTCCGCGGCTACCTGAGCCAGATGCCCCGCTACTAGGTCCTTTAGCACCCGCAGACGGCGGTGCCTTTATGGAAGAAGATACATCTATGGCACCGCAGTCTCCTTACTCGGCGAATCGAGCTCTATTGCGAGACTTAACATTACCAACAATTCCAAACTACGATATCCCACCGTCACCACTCGGGTCACCTTTAGAGGGCACGAATGCGAAATTCAAACACTTTCTCGAATTGAAGAAACAAGGTGTACACTTCAATGAGAAGCTAGCGAAGTCATCTGCTCTTAAGAATCCAGGTCTAATGCAAAAGCTCATGGACTTCTCGAACATTGACGAAGCTGGCCAATACGAAAGCACGGTTCCTAAGGAGTTCTGGAATCCCGATGCGTTTCCTACACTTGCATATAAGGAAGAGCTTGCAAAGAGTCAGCAGAAGCTTCTCAAAAAGTATGAAGATGAAAAAGTTAGAGGTCAAAGAGAGAGCATTGATTTTGTTCCTGCAACCATAACAGGAGAGCCCGCGAGTCGAGGTGGCACACCTGGGCAGTCATCGAGATCTGGCCAGAAAAGTACAGCAGAAAGGGTTATGGCGGGGCTTGACAGAGGTCGATCAGGTTCACCACAAGTTCAAGGTACGAAGAGGAAAACTAGATTTGATAACTGAGCTGGGTCAGTCGGTACCTCAAATACGGGCAAGGCCTGGTCTGGACCGAAAGAACATCATCACTTGGTACAACAGTTCCATATCGGAGCTGGTGAGCACTCGACCGGCGTAAGATCTTGATCGAACATAAGCATCACGGGCCCTGGCTTGCACAAGGCTGAGTCACGAGGCTAGGTCGCGAGGCTAGGTCACGAGGAACACAGGCTGATGCGGCGCCACGCCACATCTCAAGAAGGGAATAGGCCACTTGTAAATGGCCATCAGCTCCTCGTGCACGAGGAAAGGAAAGCAGTGTAGTGCCAGGTCCCTGATCGGCGTCGACGGCCATCCAATCTAAGCTAGATAAATGCTAGCGAGTGAATCGGAGCCAGACTCCGTGACTCTTCCACGGGATTTTAGCATAGCCCATAGTTCATGCATGCTTTGTGACAAATAGTACTTCCTCCACCCGATACCCTAATATGTTATCTTATATCGACCTAAAGACTTTGGGTTCAGAGTCTTCCTTTTTGTGTCCTATCGAGCCTTGGTCTGAAGCTGAAGCTCTTTCGCTTAGCTGTGCACGTAAGCCCGGAGCAATCAGGTAGCCCCGAGCTTGTACTCGGCAAGAATCTTGGCTTAACTTCAGCAGTTTTCAAAGCCAACTCCTCTCTCGCCTTGCTCAATTGTCAAAGACATAAAGATACCATTGTTCTGCTGTGTATGAAGGAGATTTTCCGTCCCGAAGTTCTAGCTCTAAATAGTTGCAGTATCTGAAAGAAGTACTCCCCTTTGCTCTACTAGAGGCTTCTGCCGGTGCAGATGGCACCTCGCGAGAAGAAGAGTCAATTGAAACGAGGTCGGGTATGTAATAGCATCCAAGGTTTTCTCTCACGAGGCTGAAAATTATGGCTTTAGGGCGGAGCCTCCGAAGATAAAGACTCGTCCAAGAAGCCTCGTCGCTCGCAACGATTATCTCAACCTCAAACAACCCCAGTATCGAAGAAACAGCATCTGCCATCTCCTATAACAAATCAAGAATCGACTGCTTCGAGTGATGCGTACAAGGAAGCTACCGCAACCCCTCCCGAAGGTCGACCTAGTCAAATCCATCACCGAGACAATACTGCGCTGATCGATCTTAACGGCTTTTCATCACCTCCACAAGATACCCAAGCATTCTCCCAATATCCTAATCCTACAAATGCTCTATCAGATGAAGTTAAAGACGAGGTGGAGGAGGGTGTTTGGGGGTACTTGCTTCCCCTCGACCAAAAGTATGGCAAGTCTTTAGTCATGAGGAAACGCAATGCTTGCCCTTTACCTGATGGAATGGATAACTTTGGTAAAGATGGCGGCACTAGACAATCCAAGAAGGGCAAAGGCAAGGATTTTGAGGCAGAGGAGGAGGCTTATGAAGAGACTAAACTTCAAGGCATTGCTTCTGGAGGCTACTTAATTGGCCGCCATCCGGAATGCGGTTAGTTGTCCTCCAGATACTCGTACATTTTCACTAACATATGATAGATCTTATCATCGACGATCCAATAGTATCCAATAGACATTGTTTGATCTTTACAGAGAATAAAGGAGGTGACACTATCGCCGTGATAGAGGATCTTTCAAGTAATGGCACGTTTGTCAATGAAGGGGTTATCGGTCGTAACAAACGGAGAGAGCTTAAAGATCTAGATGAGATCACAGTGATGGATAAGGCGAGATTCATCTTCAGATATCCAAAGAATCGGGACTCGAGTGCTTTCCTGCAGCAGTATACACTATTGGAGAAACTTGGCAAGGGTCACTTTGCAGAGGTATTCCTTTGTGTCGAGAAAGCTTCGGGCCAGCGATATGCGGTCAAGATATTCACCAAACAGCCTGGTGTTGAGGAACGTTCTAAGACTGAGGGTTTACAGCAAGAGATTGCAGTTCTCATGGGTGTGAGCCATCCGAACATGCTCTGTCTGAAAGATACGTTTGACGAAGTCAACGCAGTCTACCTTGTCCTTGAATTAGCTGCTGAAGGAGAACTATTCAATTGCATAGTGATGAAACAAAAGCTGACTGAGGAAGAGACTCGGAAAGTTTTCATCCAGCTATTCCAAGGTGTAAAATACTTGGTAAGTAGCTATCAATTCATCTTTTTATCCAATGACTAACAGATTGTAGCATGATCGAGGAATTGTACACCGTGATATCAAGCCCGAAAACATCTTACTCACAGACAAAGATCTCCATGTCAAGCTCGCTGATTTCGGCCTAGCAAAGATCATTGGGGAAGAATCATTCACTACCACTTTGTGTGGCACGCCAAGCTATGTCGCTCCTGAAATATTGGAGGACTCTAGACACCGCCGATACACTCGAGCCGTGGATATTTGGTCATTAGGAGTTGTTCTTTACATCTGCCTTTGCGGATTTCCCCCTTTCTCTGATGAGCTTTACTCCAAGGAGAATCCCTACACCCTTACACAGCAAATCAAAAGTGGTCGATTTGACTACCCTTCTCCCTATTGGGATTCTGTTGGCGACCCAGCACTGGATCTTATCGATCGGATGTTGACCGTAGATGTCGAAAAACGATATACGATCGACGATTGTCTTGAGCACCCGTGGACTACTCAGCGAAGCTTGAATCCAAATGATAGCACTGATGGCTTAATTGGAGGTATCGCGAACCTTGATTTCAGCAAACGAAAAATGGCTCGAGAACGAACATTACTCAGCAGCATCAATGATGTAAAGGTCACCAGAGTCATCGAGATAGATCCTGACAAAGATCCCGTCAAAGTTTACATTAAGAATCCAAATTCAAAGGCCTCACAGAACAGGGTCAATCAAGGCCTTCCTCCAACGACAAATGGTAAGATTGGGGTAGCAAAAGGCAAAAAGGGCGCGGGGAAGAAGGAGGAAACTCCATCTAAGAACCGAGATCCAAACGAATTCATGGGTCTCGGCGGTAAAGGTGACCAGGAGTTGTTTGGAGAGGAATCAATTTACTCAAAGAGTGAAGTGGGCGGTGCTAGAAGTTGAGAGAAATCAGTCAAAAGACAGTCTTCTGCACAAGGCCAGATCAGAACTTGGTATACCCTTCAAATCCTTGTAATCAATTGTATGTACATATGGCGGCGGTTTGGAACGGACTGGAATTGGAGAAAAGCGCTTCAGGTATTGGGTCAAATAGTCGGCCAGCAGTATTTATTGAATAACGTGGAATCGAGAATGAAACGAAGTTTCGACAGGCAATTGCAATGGTGTCAACTGCACCATTTGTCCCCTTGGTAAATATAGGATCTATGTAAGGTTACAATTATGTAATGTATGCGTATGTATCCTTACGCTCAAACTCCTTAATGCAATCCGCTCTCTAAGAGCATCCATGCGCCGATCCAGTGCCTGCCGACCCCATATTTCTAGTCCATACCCAAAATTTTGTACATATTCATCATAGAGTGAGGAGAGTCATTAATATCACGCCACGTTGCCAGCCATTCCCATAAACAAGGCTTGGATAGCTAGGGATATGGACCAGAATCCAACTTTCTTCAATCTTCGCATTCGCGCTTGGCTGTCCACCACATCCTTAGCAAACGCTTCATAAGTCTCTGCTGAGAGATCTTCCATCAGCCCGCTATCAAAGATCGTCCAACTGCCATCAAATTCGCTCGCTCGTTTAACTATCCTACAGTTGATAGGAATGAAAGTCTTCTGCGAGTTGATATAGGCGACGATAGGACGGATGAGAGCGGAGTTAATGTAAGAGAGATCTCGGGTGAAAATTGGTACAGCAGCTTTCACGTCGTTGAGATGAACTCGAAGATCCATAACGAGGAACCGCTTATCGTCATCCTTTTTAGCTCTCTCGGCGAATGATGCTCGGTTCTCGGGCGTATTGAGGTCAGCTGTTCTCGGACTATTCTCCAAGATGTGTATATAGCGGTTAGAGGTGACGGTAGCCTCCATGCGGTCATAAAAGTCGGACATGACTTTTGCGATACTGTCATCTGTATCTGCTGGAAACATGACATCTGCTACGATGTCGACGTTGCCTTCTTGAATCCACCCAAAGGGGCCTTCGACGCCACGATTTAGATGGTCTATTTTTAGACCATCTATGCGAAGTCTGCTCTGCTTCTTCCACGGATTTGTCTCATCTGCTTCATCGTCATGACGGGCCCCTGCGAGCCCGTGCATCTGGCGAGGATGAATCGTGAATAAAGACCCATCGAAAGCTCCCGACATATTGTTTGCGGATAGGAAATCGTAGAAAATCCACTGTTTCCGCAATTGGGGTAGCTCACAGTTAAATATGCTGACTGAAAATGGCCGAAAACCCTTTGGCTGATGTACTGTGATCAACAGGTCCTCCATCTTGAATGAATCAATCTCGAAGTCCCCCGCATGGTGCTTGTGCAAATATGTCCTCGGATCAACGTATTCGCCTCCCCAGTGGACAGAGGTTCGGTCCACCACTCCTCGAACGCCTTTGACTTCCACGTCTCTCAAAAGTCCTTTCCCATTCCACCACTTCACGAACGAAAGTGTGACGTTCACAGTCCCGATCGTCAAGTCGAATTGAGTATAGTTGGTATCCTCTTCTTCTTCCACCTCTTCTTCTGTTTCCTTCCTTTCCTCTAACTCAGCTTGCCTCTCTGCCGCAGCTGCAGCCGCGGCTGTCATAGATGATCCTTTGCTAACTTTGGTCTTGCCTTGGCCAGGCCGCCTAGACACAAACACATTGTGAAACGTGATAACTCCATCTTTCCATTTGGGCACGATTGCAGATTCAAAAACGACTTTGACTCCAGCTGAATGTGTTAGATAATCACCAACCCATCGCGCCAATGTTTCTGAAAAGTTGTTAGTAACCCAAAATCGGTAAAATTTGATGTGGCGAGCTTACCTTGTGCCACAACCGTGTTGATAGAAAAAATGACAAGAGAAAAGAAAGTTGTGGTTCCAACCAAGATCCAGACGATATTTCCAAGCACAAACCAGGAAACAAATGCACTCCAGTCATCTATATTCCACGGCCGTACGCTTCGTATGGAGAACCACTTGAAGCGGACCTTCAACCGGGACCAGAACCCTGTTGCAGCTGCTAGAAGCTCCTCTTTTGTCGGTCGATGAGGCATCTTGGGCAGGTGAGGAAGGTGGAGGTAATTGCTGGGAGGAGGCTGAGGAGTAGGGGGGTCCGAGTTCTTCGTATCAGGTGCAATCTTCGAGGCAGGACTCTCATTTGGGGGTTTTCTTAGGCCACTCTGCCCGGTGGACGTAGAACTTTTATTCCTCCTCCCATTCCCACTTTGCCTCCTCCCGCTACTCGAATGAATTTCCCTTCGCCATGCTTGCCGCGCCAAAGAACATATTGATGGTCGATGTGATGTACTTGAGGTGTATAAAGTTTTTTCTGCTGCTGTGGTACAGGAGGTAATCGTGGATGATGCCGTCGTTGCCGTCGGACTTATATCCAGGAAAAGAAACCCGCATGAAGCAAAACTTTTTTTGACATGTGTCCTTTTGGGTGATTGGGATTGCAGTCTGGGTCTGCTCCAAGAAAATGATCTTGAAGCGTTCGTGGGCGTCGCTCTGGCAAAGGAGGTCTTGGAAGCTCGCTCAAAACGTGTGAATTGCCATGCTGGATCCCATATCTGGGACCATATTCTCTTCTTTATGGCTGAAGACATGCTCTCCAAATCATTCTGGATATCAGCAGACTGTTGAAGCCGCAGAGAACATTTCCAAACCCAAAGCAAGCCAAATAGGAGAAAAGTGTGCGATGACGATTCGGAAGTCTCGATTTTCTTGGATCGACGCGGACGCGCTAAAACTTTCCCGTGCACGGACTCTATAATTTTCTTATCGGTCGGATCTGGCTATTATTATTTGCGCTGCACAAATCCACAATCTGAAGATTGGAAATATTTCACTCCTCAGGAAACCTACCGACAAAATGCCAGCACCAACCGCTTTGCTACGGAAGCCAGAAGAACTGGCCGATGCTGCAAGCATACCATTACCTTTAGAAGGTATGTATCTGACATTCTATGTATTCTAGCAGTCCTCTGACAGATTCAGACCAGGAAGATGAACTGTTACTGGATGCGCCCAGCGAGATGCTGATAGAAGGTGGTACAGTCCAGCCAGCAGAAGGCGACACAGAAATGCACATAGATGAAGAAAATCGTCCAAGATTTGCTCCTGCAAAGCAAGTTGTATGTATACTCTCCCGACGGCAAACACACCACATGTCCTAATATATCGAGCAGGACAGCGATTTCCGAATTGAAAATAGAAAAATCCCTATCCCACCTCACCGCATGTCACCATTAAAAGCCATTTGGGCCAAAATGTACCCGCCGCTCGTCGAGCATCTCAAGCTCCAAGTCCGAATGAACGTCAAGAGCAAATGTGTCGAGCTTCGAACACACAAGAAAACCACTGACACGGGCGCCCTCCAGCGTGGAGCAGATTTCGTGAAGGCATTCAGTCTAGGGTTTGAGATCGATGATGCCATCGCATTGCTCCGGTTGGATGATCTGTACATCGAGACCTTCGAGATCAAGGATGTAAAAACCCTCCAAGGCGAGCACCTGGGTCGCGCAATAGGGAGAATCGCAGGAAAAGATGGAAAGACGAAGTTCGCGATCGAAAATGCAAGTCGAACGAGAGTCGTGCTAGCAGATTCAAAAATCCACATTCTTGGGGGCTTCAAGAATATTCATATTGCGAGAGAGGCGATCGTCAGCTTAATTCTAGGCAGTCCCCCAGGCAAGGTGTATGGGAACTTGAGGACAGTGGCTTCGCGGATGAAGGAGCGATTCTGATGGGCGCTCGTATTACGAAATTTGCATCAAAATGGCGTCAGTGGGCATGGGATAGCATGAAAAGCTTGGGATGGATGTGGAGTTTTCTCTATTCGGAGGGTACATATTGGAGAATCCTATTCTCGGACATAAAAATAAATGAGAATTCAGTAAGGGAACGCAAATTCCATAAATGTGAAATCTCCAATGTAAGTTCGATCATTTTGTGCAGTAGCACTGGTCTGTTCTATGACAAATTAAAGATATTATGCTCAGTGAGTGCACCTATTCAACGAATGCAGCTGCGAAGACTACGCTGAAGCGGCAGTGAATCACTACATGGACATGGATCACATTCTCACAGGTCATCGAGGAAAAGGGAGGTTTTGATTGATGGTTATTCTTTTGATTGCCCTATGGTAAAGTATTATTTATAATACAAAGCAAAAGGAATGTGCATTTTCCCCCGCATCATCCACCGAAGCTGATTAACAAGGACCCAACTCCAAGCACAATAGCCACTTTTTCATCCATGCAAAGGACAGATCCCATCGCTGAAAAATCCATCGCTGCAAATGCAATCCACCAAATGAGTAATGAGTGCGAAAGCTAAAGCAAATCAATCAATCCCTTGCTCGTCCATCAAGTAGTTTTTTCATCCTGATCGATCCGAGGTCGAGCAATACCGAGGGTCGTCGTCTTATGGGAAATCCGGGCCGTAGTCATGATGTTTAGTTGATGGCGATCTTGCGGCTGGATTGCTTCTTGGCCTTCGGGACGACAATAGAGAGGATGCCGTTCTTCATGGAAGCTTTAACAGCATCCGAGTCGACACGAACCGGGAATGAGAAAGATCGAGAAAACTCGCCTACGCTGCGCTCAGAGACCCAAAATTTGGCTTGGGGCTCCTGTGGCTGCTCAGGCTCCTGCTTGGACTCTTGCTTGGTTACTTCAGTGCTAGTCTCCTTGGTACCGGCGTCCTCATCTTCGACGGTGGCCTTGTGAGGTTGTGTGTGGTGGCCCTCGCCACCCTCGGTGATAGCGCCAGAAGCAGTCGGGCCCTCGACAAAGCCAGCCGGCGGAGTGCCGGATTGATAAGAGCGCTCGCTGCGGCCCTTGATGGTCAAGGTGTGGTCGTCGGTAAACTCAATCTCGACATCTTTCTGTTCAACACCGGGGAGTTCGCCGTGAAGTTCGTATACATCAGCCAGCTCCTTGACGTCGAATTTGGGATTGAAGGACTTCAGTTGGGTGCGCTGACGACGGCCATTGTTACCTTGACTGTATTGGTCGAAGTCATCGAGCAGTCGGAAGAGTGGGTGGAAGGAGGTGTCGGGAGCGCTGAAACCTGGGAAGTTGTAGAAAGACATCTTGCGAATAGGTGTTTGTAAGAGTGGTCTGAGTAGAACTCGTCTGTTTTGTGTGACTGGTAGTCTTGGTAGTGCGCGGTATGATCGCATGAAGAGGATGGTATGTGTTCTGCTGAATGAAAGAGAAGGGATGCTCTTGAGGAGGGAGCAGAGCTTATATATTCGAAGCCCAATTTCCATTGGTTACTGGTACCATCTGGATCATACCACTCGAATCTTCTGGCATGATCGTAAAAGAGAGAATGACGAAAGAAATGCAAACGCAAGGCTGTCAATCACGGAATAGCTTCAAAGAACTGCAAAGGCGGGGTCGTCACCTGAGAGTTGGGGCATGTTCGACAAGGTGCCACAAGGAGCTGGAAATTTCTATGGAGACGAGCCAATCAAGAACTTCAAGGAGAGTTGTTTCCGGACATGCTGAAGCTGGCAGCAAATAGGAAATTCACTTACGATTGATAACCTTCTCGTGGTAAGATGCATAGCATGATGACACCGCATTCTGTAGGTAGGTAAGCAGGTGTGTTGTTGCCAGTCGATGCTGAGCGTGAAAGTACTTGGTTGGGAGGTGCGTTTCAGGATGTCCCGCCATTCCGAGAACATTCAAGCACGCCAAGTTGTGGCTTGATTCTTGCCGCTTTGCACCGCCACAGTATATATAAATAATTTTTAACGTCCTGACTCCCTAGAGTTATTTCGGTGGCGGACCACCGCCGATTTTGAGATTTTGAGAGCATGTCAACATCCCTCTGCATGAAACCCAATTTTGCTGATAACGTAGCAGAATGCATATCATTCACAACACACCGCATTCGCCATTCAATTAGAGGAAATTGAAAACAAGTAGTTTGAATGCTGCGGGCAGCAATCTTCCGTCTAGTTCTAATAGAGTCGTGATTGGGTATTGATGGCTGTTCGAACCGCCGGATAAAATCTTCTGCACGAGCCTTCGGCCTTCGGTCGTTCGATCTGTGAAGGGGTACTCCTTTTCATCCAAGACGATGGGGGAAGGTAGTACCAGATTAGCCCACAAGATCGGCAGAAATGCTACTTTCCTTTGATGCAGCGGATCGAATAGTTGCTACAATCTAGTATGCCGCATTGATATATGTGCGACGGCTATAATCCAATATTTGCCACATATATCGAAATAGCTCGCATAGTCATCTAGGCTTTCACACACTTAAATAATAGGATCTTTTGCTTGCTATGGTAGCCAGCTGCCAGAGATAAGTGCAAACGGCGTGTTCATTTCTTCCTATTGATAGTACACTATTATTGCAGTGTGCTCCCTTCCTGAATCGATATTGTTGAAATTAGATATAGAAAACAAATCGGGTAGTCATTTGAGACGTTTCATAGCTATTTACTTCGATGGGGGCTACAATCTGCGGGATCTAGAAAATGTCTGAAGTACTTTTGCAATATCGATAATGATTCTCATTATGGAGAGAAACTGACCATTTCAGTAGGACCATAAGGGCTTAACCAAATTTGATATCAAGTGACTTGCTCCATGCGAATGCAGTATCCTCTACACGTACATTGGAAACGTGTTTCATGCAATCTTTTTCATCGTAAATCATTACCTGGGGGGGGTGCTCTTCAGAACTAACTGCCCAAGAAGAAAACGGGGTCCTATTGCAATGACCAGCAATGTAAAGGCTCCCTTGCAGCCATCATGGCAATAGAAATAATGTAACCGAATATATAGGAGCTCGCTATAAAAATTGTTTCTCTTCGCCCACAATCATGGAAATCGCATCTGCGGGTAGCCGCTCATGACTGGTAGCTGGGGGGCGACAGGACTCGGCAGCCGGTGAAACAAACCGAGAAGTCTTCGCCCAATAGCTGTCTCCAGCTCTGTGCCATCTCGAGCAATCTTGACTTCTCGGTTAGAATTCCAAGGGTTTCGTAGACCTCTGGTTCTATAAAATGGAAGTCGAGTTGTAGAAACCCATTCGACCTTAAATGGCTTGCCCCAAGCCTTCCTTGTCGAAGACTCGGGGTCTTGGTCACTTCGATTGCTCCGTATCTCATCATCATCATCATCAGAGCCATCATCTTCATCTCGTTCCACTTCCCAGAATATCGTGCCTCGAGCAGAATCATCGATGATACGACCTTTAGGTGCAAACTCTGTAGCGGGAGTCGGAATCGCTTTCGGAAGTTCTGGATCCTCAACAGTATGGGCTTTTGGCGCAAATTCGATGGCGGCTGCAGGATCATCGTTGATCGGAGATATCATCTTGGCATACCCAAAGTATTCGCCAGATTTGTTGGCAGAGAATATGAGATATACATTGTCCGCAGACTGGGCAATCTGTCAGCTATACGTAAGGCTTTGCAGTGGGTTTGTCCGGGCATACCTGGTACGCTTTATTCAGAGTTTCCTCGTTATGAGATTGAGTGGCCCATATTCCGTTCCGGACACTTAGTTCAAGATCTTCAACTGTGAGGCTTTTCACAACAAAAAACTTGTCTCTTGGTAGACTGCTATCAGTGCCATCAATTTGATCCCGGACTCGGTCCAGCTCGTTGGCGTCTTTAGACTTGACGTCTGTCTCGGGTGAAGGGCTTCTAGCGACAGGTGGGTTCGATGGTGGTGTTAATGCTGCCGGGCCTGTGGGGGCCGTTGTGCTGGCGCCCATGCCTACAGAGCTTCGACGCAAACGACTGACTAATCTCACGGTCTGAAACCTTGAATCGTGGATCTTGGCTTGAGCCGCCGCGCAGCTTTCCTCGTCTTTGAAGTTTGCAAAGGCACAGTTGCTCTTGGATATCAAGAACAGCGACTCAAGCCCCGAAGTCTCTTTGCAAACATGAAGAACTAGGCTCATCAGATCGGTATGTGGTGGCAAATTTCCTATCCAAATCGCATGGCCTAAAAAGAAAGAATTAGCACTAAGATGCTCTAATAAGCAGAAAGCTAGAAACATTATTCTACATACCGCTCTGACGAGGTTTTCGAGGAGGTCCTCGAACAACAGAAGACTGACCACTACTGGATGCTGTGTCTCATTAGTAAAATTCTTATGAGAAAATGGTCAGAAAATTGTAGTATCAATTAACCTACCAATGCTGGCAGACCTACCAGGATTAGCACCAACAGGAGGTCCACCAAGGTATTCCATTCCACGTTGTTGACTCGTAAGTCGAGGATCGACACCGAACCCGCCTCTGATTCCATATTGTCCGGCAGGAGCGTTGCTCTGAAATATCTGATTCTGTACACTATATTGGCCTGGTTGCACAAAGAAGGACGACCCGGGCTGCTGAGGTGGACTCATATAAGTCTGGCCCTGATAAAATTGACCGCCCATTCCCGCGGCGAGTCCAAGATTAGGAGGCGACTGGCTATGACTCGGCGCGTACATTCCCTGATACTGAGATTGGTATTGCATGTTATAAGGCGCTGTTGGTGACTGAGAAGTCATGCCTGCCGGCAATGTAAATTGTGCACCTGGGGGTTGATATTGAAGTGGCGAAGCGGACTGGCTGCTAGAGTACCTCTGGGAGGACATGTTACCATAACTTTGGAAGGTTTCGGGGAGCGCGGAGCCAAGGGTAGTCATAGAAAATGGATCTTGTCGTCCAGGTGAGGCATTAGACTGTGGAGGGAACGAGTGTACGGTTGGAAAGCTCCCTTGAGGCGTGTTTGACGGTGATGGTCCATGATAGCCTCTCCTCGCTTCGCTGCCGTCGTAGGATGCTGCTGTCGCAAGATTTGAGACATTTGGTCTTGTACCTTGCGAACTATTCGGCAAATCGCCGACTGGCTGTGATCCACCTGGCGTGTCTGTCATGAAGCCTTCGTAGATTGTTGGGAGCGGACCCCAAACCTGTATCCAGAGAAAGGCCATGTTAGCACTTCTGTGTAACTCTTTGGCCGAGTGATATGGCTAGAACCCATCGCTGGAGGACATAGAGAAGACAAGAGAGAATGACGATTCGAACTCTAAAACACTTGTCCTTTCCAAAAATGTCGTAAAATAGATGGGGAGTATAGTACCTTAGACTCTCTTTTTCTAGTTCCTTGAGAACGAGGTTATTTATGTGCAGATATGGAATACTCTCTTTATCTTGAGGTGGCAACCTTGACTCGGAATATCGACAACCCGGGTGAACCAAAATAAGCTCCAGGAGATGGCAGCTATGTTTTGATAGAATGGTAAGAAGATAGCTGACTGTGGGGGAGGCGCAGAGCGAGGCTGATAACTCGGTACGGTGCGAATGCAAGGCGGCTTGAGGTTATCCAATGTGAAAAAAGAAGAGGTCGTGTGCATTTGCAATGGTTATAATGATCGACAACCAATAGAAGGCAAAGAGGACTCTGCTTCGACGAGAATGTGGAAGACCGTCCAGAAGAAGCGGAAGAAGAAGTCTCCCGGAGGTTTCCCACAGTTTTAGTCAGGAGTTCCGTCTGTCAGTGCCTCACTTGCCTCTAGTCAGAGGGGGTGTGCTTATGATGATTGGGCACTCACTAGGAGACGGGAGACTGAACGATGGGTGAACCTGGACTACACGAGCCAACAGCTTGAAGATCAAGATCAAGGCTGACGTCTCCTGTTGGTATAAAAAGAACAAGTACTAGAAAAGGTTAGGAGATGGCCGCCCACATAGGTTGGGAAGGGTTGAAAAGGGATTGAGAACTTTATAATAGCAAAAGCGCTTTTGTGGCTGTTCTCTCGGAAGGCGCGAGGATCATCAGGGACACATATGATCCGAGTCACCTCGACAGAATGACGAATACGGAAGAAGTGATTGGCATGTAGGGATTAATTTTGCGTGGCATCTCATTTGCAAGCTACAGCCGAGGGCATATTTGCAAATCTGAAAGAGTCGCGACTTAGGGGATGCTCGGAAGTCTGCCCATCGCGTGGAGCGCCAGGACCCCGGGACGTCTAGGGGATTTAGGGATCGTGCCATCCACCACGGCCACGAGCACGGCGATTTGGGGAGAGGGGAGGGGGGCAGCTAGGCCACGCCGGAGGGTTGGGCCAGGCGGGACAAGTGCCTGGGAGCCTGGCTGGAATTATGGGAAGCCTGTGCCAGCGCCGTCTAGCACGTCGATTGACGTGCAGAGCGTGGTGCGTGCCACTCTTGCGGGCGATTGGGGCCATTGCGGGCCTGGGATGGAATTGTCGGCAGCGAGGCTGCTTTTAGCAGGCAGGAAAAGATGGGAATTGCAGAAAGTCGATTGCCTGGGCCGCTACTGTGGGTTCGGGGGTTCCATGCCAATGTTGCCATGCTTCTAGGGTGCTCGGGGCTAGCGACCTAGGCGACCTAGGGATAGACAGGGCAGGGCAGGACAGGGCAGGACCAGCGGCGGGTCTGTGGGATGATAGGATCACGATGGGGGTCGGTCGCCCTGCCACACGGGAAAAAAGGCTCTGCTCGCCCGGTGCCCGGTGGCACAGCTTCCAGCTTCGAGCTTCGAGCTTCGAGCTTCGAGCTCCATCTTGCGAGCTGCGAGGGTCGAGGTGGAGGTTCAGTTCAGGTTCAGGTTCAGGTGCAGGTGCAGGTTCGAGGGGGCGATTGCAGTGGTGGCGAAACCCACCACGGCTCGAACATTTGTGGCTCAGCGCACTTAGCGAGGGGAGAGACGAAGGAGAGACGAGGGAGAGACGAGGGAGAGGGACGAGGGGCCGACGCAACGTGCTCTCCTCTACCAGCGCTACCAACGGGCACCCTTGCACCCGCCCAACCTTGCAAGCCGCACCACTTCCACCTACCTACTGACGCGGTGGCTAGGAGCCTTCGACGTTCTGGACTCTGGACTCTGGACTCTGGCCTTTGGTCGTCGCTTCCATCAGTACCTAGGCAAGTTCTAGTGTGGCGTTCCACGCGAACAACCGCCAACCGCCAACCTCCTCTCCCCCCCCGGACCACAGCACAAGTCGCACGCTCTGGGGTCAAACGTCTCAGAAAAAGCCGTTGCGAGATTGCCGTGCACTGTGCACTGCAATTCCTTAATTCCTTGCCTCGTGCTCTGCCAGCACTAAGCTAATAAATAGCCTTAGCTAAAAGAACACGAGAGCCGAAGGAGAAATCTGCACATCAAGGTTAGATGAACCGGAAAACAAGGTCCTCACGCATACTTCGTACACACCGTACAATTAGTAATTCACTAAGTACTGTACATTGCGATCAGACCTTAAAACGTCTGTGGCTTGACCTCCCGTTTCACCGCGCACCCTGTCTACTCTCGACAACTGGCGCTTTTGGGGGTACGTCGTGTGAGATACTGTACCATGTAAGCGTATCATCATTGCCAGATTCGCCTCTATCCTCCCTTTCCCGTGGAAAAAATTCAAATGAACCTCACGATGAGCTAACTGACAATGGTACTGTGACGAGACTACGAATTATCGAAGCGGACAGCCCGTATCTCTACTTGTGCCTGGACCAGGACCTAGATCTGGACCTGGACCTGGGCCCTTTTGAGCCGCAAGTGTTCCACGATTAAGATATCTTGGGGCCATTTTCGCAAGTTCTAGTTAACTCAAAGGAAACTTAATCTTCCGGGAAAAGTCTGTACTCCGAAGAGGAAAAGTTTTGTGGAGATATACTCCGCGGGGAATAGCCGGCGGGTCGAACAAACCCCTTTTTGAAAGCTTGGTGCTTGACATCTGCCATTCTGTTAGAGATGCGCCTCGACGCAGGCTTCCTCCCCGATCCGTGGCAAGGGAGACGAGCGGACTACTTTGTATTCTCCGGCCGCTGATCCTGTTGACATGACTCTGCTGCTCTTCACTCGGCTGACATCATTGTGAAAGATTGAGCTGTGAGGTCCCTTGATCTGCGTATTGATGACCTCCTGATGTGGCGTCACAAAGGGCGGGGCATTTTCACAACTTCTCTTTTGCCATTGTGACCTGTTTTAACCTGTTTTGCAATGGCCGTCTTGAAGGAATTCTTGTCTCGACGTCGAGAGCCCGTATGATCGATTATTACAGTATCAGACCATTTTTTGCCAACGTATACAGACAGTATTGTACATGGGAACGAACATGTCGCGGCCACACATGTGACCGACGCAGATCTCGACATGGGTAGTTGTATGTGGCTGTGAGGATTGGATGCCTCATTGCACATTGGGAGCATCACATGTGGCGAATTTCCTTTTCGAGATTCGCACCATCTTTCAGAGACAAGTTCAGATGCAGGTTGAGATCATATTCACTCGAGATTTGCGACATCCTGGACGGCAATCTTCTAGAATAGAAAGCTGAAAGGTCACCACAACAAATCATCCCGAAGAATCAGGGTCCAACAGCGTCAGACATGGAGTGGCAGGAAGGGTCCTGTCCTGCAAGCGGGAACGCCTCGCCTGCGGGTGGCAACTGCCAGGTTTCTGCAACGGCAGCGGTCACTGCAGAAACCGAGAGGACAATCCAAGAGCTTTATTTTACTCAAGGGCGGAATATCAAAAGAGATCGGAGACATACGCGAGCTACTCGTCCCTGCCACGGCAGCCCTCCGCGAGCAACGGATTTCGGCGAGGGAAAAAAGAAATTTGCGATCGCAACTTCTTCGTACACCTCCTCCACAGGCACCTTCTGGTGCCTCTAGACTCCCCAAAAATCACATGAAGCGCATCTTCGATCGATATTGATTCCACAGTCATGTGGACGAGAAGATTCAACGCCACATGGGGCTATGTGGTGAGAGATCAACGCTCGTTCAGCCCTATCGAGCATTGATCATCAAGAGCTTCATCGACGTCAAACCTAACCAGCGCGTACTCCGGGTAATGCCTTACTTCGACAACGTAGGCAACTCTTATGGAGCGCCTTATGTTTGCTTGCTGTCTCTTACACAATGCCGGGCATCCTGAGTCGCCGCTTTCCTCTCTTCTGACTCCCTCCAGCAAGGAGACGACGAGACTTGCCACTTAGTGCCGCTTTAAGAACAACATGTCATGTCAGAGGGGAAGCACCTGGGATTTTTCAAGGCTCCAGCACCAACAGTCTTAACTCCATCCAGCCGGCTATGATGATTCTTGATTGTATCGATTGGCCAATGCTATAGTCCGTGTCGTACTTCTTCGCGGTAGGTCCCGGGCCCAATCATCGAAGCTCTGCCCATAACAGTCGCCTGTGGCGGTCCCCAGAGAGAAACCACTTGCTCAAGCGAGTTTATTCTATGACCCCTATGTGAGATTCAGATGCAAAAGTCCAATCATTATTGCCATAGCCTTTGTATCAATCCTGGCGGATGTTGGAACTATTCTCGTTCGTCAATAATGGCCTGTCATTGTGGCGCACTTTTGCTCTCCTCTATTAATTTGGATTGCTCTACCAGCCGTATATGTCAAAATGTTCTAGTTCTACCCAAGAATTTTCTACACTTCGTGTTCCATAACATTGAGTTAGCACCCTAATTTAGCTCTTCTTACTATTATTTCTAGAGATATAATTGACCGCACTTGGATTTGAATGATGAAGGCAGGGTTTATCTTTGAGGGGTATCTCCTCGTAGTGATCGTGCGAAGCCGGGGATTGATGCCCCGTAACCATCCTATCAACACTCCTCAACACAGGGGCCAAGGTGCCAGCTGGCAATGCAAAGGACACGCACTTGCCCCATGTTTTCATCTCCAAGGTATAGTGAGAGAGCCCGTGAGCAGAATTATCGTATGCAATCGGTTTATTGGTTGAGAACAAGCCGTCGTTGTTGAATGAGTCTATATCGGCGCACACAAAGACAGCATCGGACCACTTCACTTCATGCACAGCATGCACTGACGACGATATTCGTATGTCCTGCTGGCACCTAGGATGCCAGCCTCATCCACTAGTTCCGACGATCGCAAGTTTGATCGGATAAGAAGGGTCATATCTGTCGAATTGCTGGCGTATTTTTGAATGGCCTTGTCGATCTGTGTAGAAGCTTACTTCCCCTGCTTCAGTGGTCGGGTACACTGTATATCAATCATTATTGCGTGTTTATCGGATGCAATTCTATCTTCACCATTACCCAAGCATTGCTTCTTCCTCTCCCTCAAAGTTCGTAGCATCAAAACTGCAAGCATTACATCTTCTCTCTCTCTGTCCAGGAGATTGATGTTTAAACTTTATTGCATTATAAATTCAGGGTCGACATGCTGAGACGGCCTGCGAAGAGCTGCACATTTCTTGGTTGGGGGTCTCAACCACTAGAATGGTAAATGGCCATTATGACCAGCCACCAAAACACCGCGCAATGTCGATCTATTGCCACTCTGGAGGACTTGACGTGTTCAATATCAGTACTTTAGCGGTATATTCACATTATTAGGAGACCGAAAGAGCATTTCCATTAGTGCATATAGCGGAAGGGACACGGGGAGAAACCTCGAGCTTCTCCGACGCTCGTTGATGACAAAATGGGCGGGATCATCGACGCTGTGGGCTGGTGTGGGCCTGGAACGAGATCCCTGGACATAGCACATAGTTCTTCACGTCGGTACGCTTCTTGATTCGCTACACGTCCACCCCGACTTCTCTGAAATTACCACGTCTTCAGCATGCTGTTTCGAAAATTCCCATATTTTATCACATTGTGAGCTGTGTGCACAAGAAACAAACGCAGGGCGGCGAGTCTGGATACATGAA
This sequence comes from Mollisiaceae sp. DMI_Dod_QoI, assembly GCA_009613015.1. NCBI lineage: Eukaryota > Fungi > Ascomycota > Leotiomycetes > Helotiales > Mollisiaceae > Mollisiaceae sp. DMI_Dod_QoI. The sequence continues at coordinate 74,333 of VXCB01000012.1, forward strand.
TGTATCACAGGTCAAGGTCATACTCTACACTTTCTCTGCTCTTAAAGATGCGCCAACTGACATTGCCATTGTCTTACTTCGTGCTGCGATCCTCCAGTCATCCAGTCCAAACACCGCTTCAATGACGCTGCAGACTTCAGCAAGAGATGGGGCGCTTTAAATTCATCTTCACAAAGGAATGGTATGTGCTTCTTCCAGAGCAGACTATATGTTAACAAAACATAAGTAAGGGTACGGGACACATTGATATTGACCAACAACAGCCAGATACACATCAAGTACCTCCAAAGCATGAACACATCACCCAACACTGGAACTAGACTTCCATTGCCACCGGGAACGAAGATTTAACACCTGTACTCAGTGGATCGTTCGTGTGTCTGCTACAAACCTCTGGCCGCAGATTGAATCCATACCGGTCAATAGTGACGGCGGAGTAATAGGTCCTTGACCACCAGCCAGTTTTGCAGACCTCTGCACGAATATACCTCTCGATGTCACTGTGGAAGGATGTTGGCATGTCATCTGCAATGGGCTACAGTACGGACATAGAGCCCATGAGAAACACATTATCGAGTTATACTTCATATCGATATCATCAACACCAAAGTCTTCGAACGTACACGGCCTTATACCTCCTTTTGTGGTCGTTACGACTCAATGGCTCGTTATGACGACTTGACGATCAAAACCTCGACGATGCTATAAGGATCAACGGTTTATAATGTAGTAGAAATATTGGTAGCCTTAATTGGCGCAAGAATAATAGAATGCGAAGTGTCGAGTAAGTGGAGATTCGTAAGAGGATCCGGCTCAATCGATTTCAGACGAGGATATTTTAGGAAACATCACACACGTAGACGGATTCTCAGCAGCCCTTTTCATCTGGCATAAACTTTAAAGAGTGATGACTGGGAAAAAGAGAATTCGGCATATCACTTTGACTCCGTTGGGTTCGGAGTTCGAGTTAAAGAAGCAAGTGCGTATGTGGAAAGCGTCGGATTATAGTAAAAAAAAATTAGGTTAGCATCGGATTATGATCTAGATTTGAAGTAGCCAAACGAAAGCTTCTCGCCATCTCTTGGCTTCGGATTTTACCCATTTCTCCCAGGTTCTTCCTTGCCCGCGACAACATTCCCATGACTGGGTCCACCGTATCATTATTGAGTTTGAAAATACCCAAAATTTCTATATACGTGATCTTCAGCTTCCCCAGCCACAGCCACAACTATGTTAAATCCTTGGACATTATTAGATCGTTGAAGCAAGCCACACGTCATCAATCATCCATCGCATCTATCTCGTATCCCAATACAGTAGAACAGGACCTCACCGATAATTGCCCCTCCTTCGAGTCCCATTCTTCGTTCGTTTCTCTCCCATTTCTTACGACGTACCGAAGAAAGCGTTCGGGTTCGCCACCGCCTTGATGCGAAAATCTGTCGAGTGACTTACAGGGGTATGAGCGTCTGCATATACAAACGTCATGGCGAGCTCATGAACCCCTTCTTCGCCCATGATCGGATCGAGAATCGAGATTTTGGGTCTCCGTCCGTTTCTCATGTGGATGATTCCTTGGCTGGCTGATTGTTACTCGATCGATGTGATGTGGAGGTGGTGGATAGGGACTTGAGTACCTACCTACTTAGGTAAGCGGATTCGTGGTCACGTGCCAAGCAGAGGCAGAAAAGGGGTTGTTCGGCTGATTGGTCGAGGGGTGGAGAATTGGCGGATGAAAGTATGGGCGGCTTTTGGGGCGTGAATGAAGTTGGCAAGATGGCTGTATTGGTTTGGGTGTGCAATGGTGTGTTTGCGTTGTGGTTTGTATGGATAAAACCTAGTATTGAAGTTGTATGTCAGTGTTTTGGTCCCCAAGGTGGGACTGGAGATTGAAAAGGGTCACAATCAGCGACCTCTGATACTGACATTCGTTCGAACAGACAATAAAGGTTCTCCAGGTAATCTGCTATTGCCATAGTAGTAGAAAGACAGAGCAGTTGATTCTAGCGATTGGGGCAAATGGTACACAGCTTGCTCGATCTCTTGATGGCAAGACTAACTTTGTGTCTCCTCAGTTCGGGATGTGCTCAACCTCAGATCTCACTCCCGTTAAACCTCTCAAAGTCTGTATGCATCAGCTTGTTTGTTGTCTGCTCAACTCGCAAAGTCACCCGAGGGCCAAGAAATCAGGAACTGCAGCCATCAAGCAAATTCCTCGCTCGAATTCATCTCTATTGGTACAGTCATGCAATCGACCTCAAGCACACCCCATCTAATCCTTCTTGAGCGGCTTGAAGATCTCCTCAATACCATCCTTCGTGATAATCATCATCAACAATCCATCACCAACCTCAATATGTCTCTCAACCGCACTATCAAAAGCATCCTTAACCAAATCCTCAACCTCATTTCTTGGTAATGGGATCTTCTCTCGCTCTATCAACGCATGCCCCTCTCCACTACCTGGCATGTATTGATTCTTAAAGTTGACCTGGTTGTCCAAAAACGGCATGATCAAGCTCGCCGCCGCACCAGCCGCCCTGCATTGTTCCCGCTCGTAGCTGCCTACTGGATCATACGAGTACACCGCACCCTTGCCATCCTCATCCAGGCCTCCCAGAATCGCAGTCACGTAGTATGGGAAGAAGCGCTTGCCATACAGAATCGTCGATAATCGCTGCGCACAGGCCTTGACGCTCATCGGCTTGCCGTGTTGATATCGGTACATCTTGACGATGGCATCTAACCGCTCCTTCAATGCATGTCCATCTGCGGCGAATCCAACAACGGATAATACGAGAGTAGCATCGTCTTGTGAGGAGGTTGTGCCGCCGATCTTGAAGACTTTTGGGGAGTAGCGGGTGTTGATGTTGTAGCCCGACGTTGATCGTGTGTCGCCTGCAATGATGGTGAAGTCAGAGCCTGAGATCGCTAGAGTAGAGCCGCCGTTGTCGGTGTATCTAGAAAATGGGTCAGTATATGTGGCTATCAAAACTCTGTGGGTTTGCATACGGGTAGAAAGCGTGCTCCTTGTTGCCAGAGGCTGTCGTTGGAGCTTGGTTGAAGGAGTAATTTGGGCCGTTCATCAGTGGATTTTGACTGAACATCGCAGCCATCTTGACTTCGGTGGAGGGAAGAACGATAGTTTGCGAGAGGAGGTTGAGAGGTTGTTGGTAGACTTTGTAAAGCTGAAGGTCGTCTGGCTCAAGAAGCCATGAAGTTCACGCGTCCTCGCAGCCTGCCTCAACCTCAGATGTAACTAGCGCGGATTTCTGACAGGGGTAGCTTGATTCTCCGAAACCGTGGTGAGGATTTGAGGGAATGCGACAAATAATTCTATGTTCTATGGATTAGCCATGGATAGGTAAGATTATGTTTATATCTATTCATTGGTTATTGCTAATACAATCTAAGTTTCTCGAGAAACATCCGCCGCAAGGCACTACAGAAGATCGCTGCGCTGTCCGCGACGTCACCTGCAACAGCTTTTGATGGCTCAGACCTCGATCGTCTATCAAACGGCTGCCCAAATTATGGCAGGTCCGACGGTAAATCGAATGGATATTCGTCTGCGAGTGCTATGCCCTCGCGTTCGCCAATGGTACGGCTACACGCGTGGTCTTTCGAGGATGGGCCGAAGCTGATGAGAAGATTAGAACATAAAGGAATTCGAGGTTCTTTTAGCCCTCTGTAAAGCTGCGCCATTGATCCAGGAAGCGAACAGCGCAAGTAAATTGGCTGAGCAGTTGTCTCCTTATATGCTGGAAGCTCACGAACAAGCTTTTGTGCCATCTCCCTTCTTCCGCGAAATCGAACCTTGCCCTGTTGAAGCGCTAGCCTATAACCTTACAATAGCTCTATTGTCGCTGGGTATAAACCATGATTCCTTGCGAGACGATGTCTCATTCAAAATCTGGGCATATCTTGACAATTGTCTGGACGCGACCGAGAAGGCAGCTTCATCCCAAGGAGTGAATTTGGAGGGCAGCTCAAGCGAGCTGGAGGATGCTCTTCATCTTTCAACGATCACCATATCCATACTGGGCTTTCTCGATGCCACTGCGACGTATGCCAATTTCTGGACGGCCGCAGAAAGACTCGCTTTGATAGAACGTGTGAAAGCTATCTTGTCGGAGGGTTACTTGGTGGCAGTTGAGACCGCTTTCTCTATCATTCGCAATTCACATCTGCAGAATAGCCATCTCAAAGAATGGAAGCGATATGTACGACATTACTCAGCCATTGGTCGCCCGCTTGGAGCTATGCTACTTCAACGAAGTTTCATGTGGCTGCTGGTTGCAGGCTCCTCGCTCTTAGTAGCTGACATCGAAGTACTCAGAGGTAGCGATATCCTAGATCTACACATGTCCGGAACTGGTATATCGAGGCCAGGATCACCTCGTACTGGAGAAGTAGATTTTGCTACTATTGAGACAATGGCCGACATCGCCGCTGATGAGATGAGTCTTCTTGAAGATGGCGCCGATTATCTTCGCCTTGGCTCTGCTTGGCAACAACGACTGGCTTTCTCAGTCAAAGCAGGCGCTCTTACAAGTTTCCTGAATTGTGCTATGCTCAATGAGGATGCAGCTGATGCTGATAGTCTAATGTCTTGGCTAGAGGATGCTCTCGCAGATCCGGTGCAAATGGCTGACGAGACACTTGCCAGTGTTGTACTCCGGTCCATGGCTTTAATATGCAAACTAATGCCAAGCTTTGCCCCGAATGTTAGTCGACTACTACCACGCTTTATTGTCCAAGGTGGATCCCGAGGCCAAACAATCTCTGTGGCATCGAATTCCTTAGCTTTTGTGCTGCAAATACTGTCACAGGATGCCATTATTACAACTTTGTATACCCTTGGAAATGTTCTCAGTTCCGGCTCTGAGAGGGCGCTTGCGGGTGGGCCCAATGCGGAAATAGGCTTGGATGGCAGTGTTAACTCTAAGTTCTATGATGGAAAGCAGTCTACCGGTAGCTCGATATCACTGACTATCAGTGGCGAAGAAGAGACGTCCGTGGTGTATGGAAACGTTGTTCTTGCTATTTGTGGCATTGCGACCTCTTGCAACGATCCAAAGATCACAGCTTTGGCTCAGTCGATGCTGCTTCAGAAGATTGATAAAGTCAGCCGAAGTATAGATGCTCGAATAGTCGCCGAAGCAACACGGCTAGCCTTGAGTGGAGGTGCAGTTGAGTTTCGCTCTTTGCTTAAGCTCTATTCTAGGATTTGCCACGAAGGAGTAGTCAATCAAAATGATTTTTTATCACTAGCAGTGAGTATACTCTTGATCTGAGATTCATCCTCGAAGACTGACATTTGGTAGGTTCTCAGAGGTCGCGACTATCTCTCCTCGAGCATACGCAAGGAGTCTCCTTTGTACGAAATCTACTTTGAACATTTACTGGAGTCAATCATCAGCCTAGGAGATGTACATCAAGCACAGAATACTCGAGAAGCTGATGTCGAAGTGGCCGCTAGGGAGATTGGGCAGCTGCTGCAGCCACTTGCTGTCTTGATGTCTAGCAATGATCTTGCTTCAGATGAGAACATTAGTGAAGATACTCAATCTCTCATTCGAGATGCCTGGTTCAACATGGTCGTCCATGGCTTTTCTACCAAAACAGATCGTGGCAAGCAATATCTTAACGAGATGCGCGTAATCGCCATCCATTCGACGCCCTTGGTAGCCGAGCAGCGGGGAGAGCAGGTAGAGAGTGATATCGAATTGAATACCGTCCTTCGTCGTGGTATGAGCTCGGACCACGAGGCAACACAGAAGAAGCGACTCATTGCACTCTTACCCTCAAGGGCATCTGAAATCCGAGGACTAAGCTATCGCAAGGTGATATTCTTGCATGCCGCATACCTGGTAGAGACCTTACGAGCAGACTCTGGCGACTGCACCAAAGCTTTGACCTACTTCCTGGAACCTAGTATGCGGAGAGGAGACATGAGCAGCTGCATGGAGTCTGTCACGCATGCGGTGATGGATAGTTATGTTCGCAAGACGCTGGTTGGAGCCAATCAAACATTTTCGGCTCCTTATGTTGCGAAGCAACTAGCTATAATTTTTAGTGGCTGTTGCTATCGTATTGAGAGAGTTCAACAAGCGGCGGTTACCTGCGCGGACAGAATCATCCGTGATGTTCCGTCCGCACTATGCCAAAAATCATCTCTCTTTGCACTACTCGAACTCCTGACTCTCCTTTGGAGTAGTTGTCTCGAGGCCGAGACGGACGAGTATGAATGGAAGTCATCTTTTGTTTCTACAAGGGGCAAAGTCGCTATCGAATTATCAGACGATTTTGAGCTTCGTCGCCGAACGCTCAATAACTTGTATAAAAGGGCCAAAGCTTGGGTGACTTCTGTCATAAATATTGCACCGCTGGATGTCAAAGGTCTTCTCCAGACGTATCTCTCCGAGTATGATGACGATGGTGCTTACGGACACATCTCTCTTGGTCGATCGTTTGCGTCAGAAATGGGAGCATTCATTCCAAGCACTGACCAGAGGCTTGGAGCTATTGATCGCCATGGAGACTGTAATATCAATACAGCTTCCGACTTCGTGGCCCAGTATACAACTCGACAGGAATATCGCTACGCCGAAGCCCTTCCCGATCATGATGCAGAATGGTTGCAATTCATGCACCTCGACAATGGACGTCAATCGATTATCTCGAAGGGAGAAAAGGACTATGAAGATGCGACCACAGTACTCGCTCACCTTCAAGCCCGCACGTTACAGCATAAATACATCCCCATTGGTGAGCTTCGTGATATTCTGAGGAGAGCGGCTGCCTTACTCTGCCGGACAAAGAAAGATGAATGCGCAATTGTCCATTATCTGGTTGCTATTCCTTTCTGTATCTTCACGAAGCAGAGTATCAAACTAGGCATATCTCTCTGGCTTGGTGTCATAAATGAGAATCCGAGAATGGAGTCGCGCATCCTCATGGAGGTTGCACAGCATTGGGAATCTACTGTTCACAAAAGGCTGGGAATCTTCAACAGCAAATTCTTGTAAGTATCTTTTGCTCTTCCTATAGCCGCAAATGCTAACCCAATTAGACACCCAGATCCTTTTTACATCAAAGAAGAATTTGCACCGAGTGACAGGGCTACACTGTCGAAGCGACAGCAAGTAGCCCACAACCTGCTCGCACCACATGCACGTCTCTTGCAATTTCTTAGTAGCCATTTCAATGCCACACGCCTTGGCAGTCCAAATACCGAAAGAATATTTCTAAGGCTCCTGGATGCTACCCTTGATGGACTCAAACATGCGACTGGTCATCCACTTGCTCGGGAGATCAGGCTTCAGATCATTCTATTTGCTTTGAAGGTGCTAAGACATAGCATTGGATTAAACTTTAGTGCGAAATGCTTTTTGAAGGATCGGATTCTGTCAGCCGCGCTTAGTTGGTTCTCTTTTGCACCTTGCTGGTCATTCGGTGGCAATCGATTGCAGTTGAAGGCAGAAGCACGGCTATTGGTAGATGTGGCAAATGCTCTGCGAAATGTCGAAATGATTGGAGACAAGCAGACAGCACTAATAAAGTCGCTCCAGGCAAAGGAAAGCCTCCTTCATGCGCTAATAGAAAGCGAACAAGTAAGGTTAACGGTGTGGTTATATCCGTTGGGTGAACTACGAGACGCCTCCATTCCACTCACAGGTGCAAAGGGTTCTGCAGAAGTAAGTATATCTCAAGAAGTGGCCAGTTATATCTAATCCGTTATAGGCTACCATTCTCGGTCTAGTGAGGACTGCATGGACTGAGAGCCCATCATTGGCCATACAACTCATCTCGAGATTCTCCTCTCCCAGACTTCAAAAGGAGATCCGATGGCTTTTGCTCAACTTTCCTGATAAAGCACTTTCCGAACCCGAGGCCTTACCGGTATTACTAGGAGGAACGCTGCCAAATGATGTGTCCTTCCAATTGAAGGTAGGTCAGACTGTCCTTGAGCCGTGGCAGCGCTAATCCTCGCAGTACTTACTCTACTGGGCTCCGGTCAATCCTATCACTGCCGTCACATACTTCTTACCTGCCTATCGAAACCATCCATTCATATTACAGTATGCCATGCGAGCTCTGGAGAGTCACTCCGTCGATGTGACATTCTTCTATGTACCACAAATCGTGCAGACGCTGCGCTATGATGCTCTAGGTTATGTGGAGCGATACATTGTGGAGACTGCTAAATTCTCTCAATTATTTGCGCACCAAATTATCTGGAATATGAAAGCTAATGCCTATAAGGATGAAGATTCCGAAATTGTGAGTATCAAAGTTCAACACACATATTACGCCTGCTAATATTGCTCAGCCTGATGCCATCAAACCTACGCTTGACCATGTTATGGGCCGAATGATCGAATCATTCTCTGGGGTGGATAAGGCTTTCTATGAGCGCGAGTTCTCCTTCTTCGACGAGGTGACAAGCATCTCTGGAAAGCTGAAACCTTTCATTAAGCGCCCTAAGCCCGAGAAGAAGCAGAAGATCGAAGAAGAACTTCGGAAGATTAAAGTTGAAGTTGGAGTCTACTTGCCCAGCAACCCGGATGGTGTGGTCATTGGAATTGATCGGAAATCTGGAAAACCGCTCCAAAGTCATGCCAAAGCGCCTTATATGGCCACCTTTCGAATCAAGAAGAATAAAAGCGATATGGAAGGAACGGATGAACTGCTCGAGGAGACAAATCAGAATACATCTGTGCCCCAAGACAATACTATTGAAGTATGGCAGTCGGCTATTTTCAAAGTGGGAGATGACTGTCGACAAGACGTCCTTGCTCTTCAAATGATCGCAGCATTCCGAGGCATCTTCAACGATGTTGGTCTCGATGTGTATGTGTTTCCTTACCGTGTAACAGCAACCGCACCCGGCTGCGGCGTCATAGATGTCCTACCAAACTCCATCTCTCGCGATATGCTAGGACGAGAAGCGGTCAATGGTCTTTACGATTACTTCATCTCAAAATACGGCAACGAGGACTCGTTGAGATTCCAGGAAGCTCGAAGCAATTTCATCAAGAGTATGGCTGCTTACTCCATCATCTCATTCCTCTTGCAATTCAAAGACCGACACAATGGAAATATCATGATCGATGCCGCTGGCCATATTCTCCACATCGATTTTGGTTTCTGCTTTGACATTGCTCCTGGTGGAGTGAAGTTTGAAAGAGCCCCTTTCAAGCTTACGCAAGAAATGATGGCCGTAATGGGAGGAAGCACCGACCACCAGGCTTTTAAGTGGTTCGAAGAGCTTTGCGTTAAGGCTTTCTTGGCTTCTCGACCTTATACGGAGAAGTTGTCCCAGCTCGTCTTACTTATGATGGACTCGGGTTTGCCATGCTTCAAGCCGGAGACTTTGCAACACTTTAAAGAGCGATTTGTTCTGGAGAAGACTGAGAGGGAAGCAGCTGAATTCGTCAAGGGTCTCATTAAGAGGAGTTACTCTAGCTATTCCACAGGTGTTTATGACGGTTTCCAAGCGCTGACCAACGGCATTCCATACTAGACAAGCAAATTCTTTACATAGATTGAGTTTCAAAAGAATCCAATAATTGATTGCGAGCTGAAAGGGGTTCATGTTTTTAATGGAAATGTTCTTCCTGAATAGATGCAACATGAGGATTCTATCTCTCGATTTCGAGATGGTCGTAAAGACATAGGTTCTTTGGGAAGCTGGGCTGCCTCTGCTGGCCAATCTATTGCTGTGAGAAGAAGTTGCGCTAATATCCGGATGATTCCTTCCTGCCGATTTCGCAACGTCGACATCTTCTCGAAACATTTACACACGATCCTGACTTTAAACAATAAGTAAAATACACATACAGACGCAAGTGCAAAACATTAAATTCAAACAAATATGGCAGCTTCCTTTACACTCGACAGCAGAGCAGCTAGTGGCTTCAAGAATGCTGCCAATTACGACACGCACAGACCGACATATCCACCAGAGGCGGTAAACAAGCTTCTTACGCATCTTGGCGTTGCGGGCCAACAAGATGCACAAGTAATCGATCTTGCATGCGGAACGGGAAAGTTCACAGAACTTTTAGCTGTAAGACCTGAAGGCTTTGAAATCTTAGCTATTGAACCCCATGAGGGAATGAGACAGGAGCTCGTCAAGAAAGATTTAGGGCCACGAGTTAAGGTTCTCGATGGCAATGCGGCACACATGCCAGTTGAAGATGGATGGGGAGATACTCTCATCGCTGCGCAGGTTAGTAGTATCATATTGAAAGACAGAATAGAATGCTGATCACGTGGGACAAATCATAGGCATTCCATTGGTAGGTTTGTAGGATCTGAGAATAGGCATTGCTGACAATCAGAAGGTTTGCTACGGAAGATTCATTAAAGGAGATACACAGAGTCTTGAGACCAGGTGCTAAGTTTGGGATGATATGGAACCTTGAAGCTTGTTCGGCTACCCTTCCTCGATTGCCAATGCAGCTAACTAACATCACAGACAACGCTCCTACAGAGTGGCCAACAACAACAAAATGGGAGCAGAATTTGAAGGAAATTGTCCTTGCCCTTGAGGACGGCCATCCACGATTCAGACATATGAAGTGGAAGAGCGTGTTCGAGAACCAACAAGACAGTACTCCTATGAAGACTCTCACAGACACTTTCACGCACAATTTTCCAACGTTCTCGTTGCCACTTGGAGAGGAAACTGTTCCATGGACTGTTTATATGTCTGATGAGGCTATATGGGGAAGATATACGACCCTTTCTCAGATTGCGAATCTTGATGAGGAGAAGAGGGAACATATCCGGAAGCAGGTTCTCACTGTCCTGAAAGAAGGCGATATAGAACGCAACGACAAGGGAGAAATAGCGTTGCATGGTGTTACGTATCTTTGCTGGACTTCTCGGATTTGAAAGACCTGTAATGCCTTAGAAGCCTGACCCATAGCTTTGCAGGAATAAAGCAACGTTGCTCATCAATTTCCTCTGGTTGATTGCCGCTCGTCCTCTTCATTCAGTATGGCTTTTCAGTATACCCCACCGCCTGGAATCTGCGTAGAAGAACTCCCAAATCTCCACTACAGTGTCTTGATCTGCTGTCTGGATGCCGGCAATCAATCTGCAGAGATATACATAACTTCATTAATTAGCACAAGTACACAGTGTCGGAGACGAGTCTAACCATTATTGCCTCGCACAAACGCATCTCCATAAGTTCTCTTCTTCACCCCATCAATGTGTTCCTCACATTTCTCGAGCGCTAGATTCATATATCCATCAATGCTTTGAAGTTCTCCTATGGCCACAGTTAATACATGGTCCGACTAAAATAGCTGCGGACAAACCTCTGTAGACAACGCCGCTGTTCAATTTTACAGTCACTGAGCTTCCAATAATCTGACTGAGAAAGCCCGAAGGATCTTTCCCCTCAGCTTGTGTTATGTTGCCGTTCTCCATGTTGTTCGATTCGCTGTGTCGTCGGGTCGGAGTGCACGAAGATAGTGGGGTTATGCGAATTGAAGTTGGCAAGCTTCTGGTGGCTGTGGGGGGACGTTTCGCACTTCTAGAATAGCTTGATAAATGCTAAATGTTACCGGTAATCCTGCGTCGGTTTCATTTAATTATTGCTGCGAATTTAGAGTGTTGTATCTATAATACTTCATCTTTGCGGAATTCGCTAGCGCATCTTGCAGCCTTGCACTTTAATTCACGTCGCGTCGTCCCTTCTTCACAACTCTACCGCGACAAATCCTTCTGCCCTACATCCCAAGACCTGCACGATGGACGATCCTTTCGAAAACGATGCTCCTGAAGCAGCAGCACCACCTCCAAAGAAAAGATCGTTGTTTAGTTCGGCAACAATAGCGAAATCCAATGCGGCAGAAGAGGCTGTTGAGTTCTTCAGCCGTGCAAAAGAGCTGCATCCTCAAATGCTAGCACAAGAGGAACGCAGGCGACAGAAGAGATTGCTAAAACTAGAACGCAAGAGATCCTCGACGAGTGCAGATACAAAAGAAATAACTCCGCCGGAAGAGAAGAGGAGACGGGTGTCTGCCCAAGCAAAATCTCACGATACTTACTCCTCGGACGAGTCTCAGAATCATGATATCGACGATAGTTCCCGAACACGCAGGTGAGGATGTTTGATCCACAGTTTTTATGCATCAGTCTGCTAACTCACAAAATAGGCAGTCTTCACATTCGTCGCCAGGAAGCCGACGATCGCGGCATGGCTCAGATCCGCACGTTGCTCAGGCATCTGGAACGACACTATCAGCAAGTTACAATAGGGAGATAAATGCACGGAAGCAGCAGTTACCGAAACCCGGAATATCTACGGGTTGTATCACGCTCAGCGATAGTGAAAGCGACAGTGCAAAGACGACACTGCCTGTCCGGAAACCAGCAAAACAGCACATCACTCTGATTGACAGCGACGACGATCTTTCTCCGCTCCGGAAACCCACAAAGCCAATAGTCGAAGATGATAACCAATTTTCAGATGAAGAATTTCCCGAGATAGTAGCAGCAGCGAAAGAACGGGCGAGAAAGAAAGCAGAAGAGGCTGCCAGATTATCGAAAGCATTTGCAGAGCAAAACCATGCTCAAAACGGTGATAGAACGCAGGACCTAGATGATATATTTGATACAGCATCTGGCCTGGCAGATGCAGACCCAAGCGTTGAAATTCTGATTACTTCTGTGATGGCGGGTACAAACCCGCTCAGAGTGAAAAGAAGAATCTCCCAGAAGTTGGCAGAAGTCAGACATGCATGGTGTGATAGACAATCGTTCGAGGGTCAACCTATGGGGCCGGATTTCAAAGATCAAGTCTTCCTAACGTGGAAAAATATTCGTGTATTCGATTACACGACATGTAAAGGTCTGGGCTTGAAGGTTGACGGACTAGGGAATCTTGTCTCGGGTGGTGACTCAATCGATCCGGACGGTCGAGTTCATCTTGAGGCCTGGACTGAAGATGCTTTCGCGATTTACCAAAAGCGACAAGAAGCCAAGAAGAAGAAGGCACAAGGTCATGATAATAGTGATGGGCTTGAGGAGCAGAAGGAGCCACCTGTGAAGCGAACAAAGCTCGTCCTGAAATCCAAAGATCTACCAGAGTACAAGCTTATGGTCAAACCATCGACGACAGTTCAAAGAATGATCGAAGCATTCAAAGACGCAAACAGCATACCGGACGAAAAAACGGTGACTTTACACTTTGATGGCGACAAGCTGGAGCTCTCTGATACGGTCGAAGACACTGAGCTAGGAGATATGGACACAGTTGAGGTGCATATTCGATAAGTACTTAATGGGTTGGCGTTCTGGGAGTTCATCGCTTTGAGATACCCTGGATTCATACGATGTTGTAAAGCTTGGGCGCAATGTAACTATTTGACTCTCATGGAAAATTTTGAACCAAAAGTATAGTTGACAAATGTAATTTTCAATGACAAAGTTTTGGGTTCAGACTCATTTTAGATAATCTGATATGCCTTCAATTTTATTCTAAGGTCATATGTTGAAATGGCTCCAGAAGAACCCAATGGTGATTGGAAACTCCTCCATCATTAAATATCACGTGACCCAAAAAGATACGGTATATATTGAGTTGCCTATTGATTACTTAAGTGCTATCCCGCAATTGTTATACGGTAGCGCTATTTCTATTATCGAGACTAGGCTGGAACAATTGAATCAATTTTTTATGCAAAGATCATCCTCTGGTGATTTTTGTGACGAGGAGGCTTGCCTCGGCTGATAAGAGCTTGAGCTTGCAAGAAGGAAAGCGTGTCGTGGTAGCAGGATTGCATGGGATGCTTGGCAGGCATTTCATAGCATAGCAAACAAAAGGTTCACCTTGTAGCATATTTACGATAATTACTACAGTAGATACAGCCAACAGACGAAGCATCGGTCTTATTCCTCAAGATGTCAGAAAGCTTTTCAAGGTCGCCGCCTCAATTTGGGAGGATCCCTAGACCAAGAGGATGGATCTCTCTCAGCGAGGAAACCAGCCCGATGGCGACTCACGGTTCAGGAGCTTTGACAAATCTGATAAAGAGTCGATCTCATACGTCTCTGAGTAATCTCCATCGCCGACCATCTTCTTTTCGTGGAGGTAGGGAGACACCTGATGAGGAGGACCTCAATCCATTCGATAGAACTCCAAGGAACTCAAAAGACATCGAAGAAGTTGACGATTTCCGCCGTAGTGAGGATCGTCGGATGAGCATTATACTCAATGGACCTCAGATGCGAAGCCAAAGACTTATAGGGAATAGCAATCCGAGGTACAAATGGGGTGAGTAGAGCAATGTCCCTCATTTTTCTTATGGCTATCTCAATTAGCGAGAAATGAGCTAACCTTTCCCATAGAAAGGTATTGGAAGACGGAAGATGAATTGAAAAAGATGAAAAAACCAATGTAGATCAGCGTTCCACTTTCTGTGTAATCTTTGGCTAATTGCACAGACGCGCCTATTACGAACGGACGAATAGCCTTGTCCAACAGTATATCTACATCGACCGTCTTTTGGACTCCTCCTTACCTCACGACTTATTGAATGAATATAACGATCTTCCAAGTTCAGCAGTATTGCGGGATGGCATCGAAGTTCCGCCTACTATTACCGAAGAGCCAAGGACACCAGGTTCCGAAGGAGATATGGCTCTCAAACCTGCGAATGGCGGAGGGACCGTGACCAAAAAAGTCAAACGGACCCCGCGAGATATCTATAAAGTCTCGAACGAACGAACGCCCCTCCTTGCTACAGAAGAGGATGACGAGGATGGACCAAAGCCTGAAATACCGGGGTTCGAAGATGACAGCGTCGAGAGTGGTGACACTATTGTGAAAGTGGCTATATATATCAACCTGACGGCCAATGCTATCCTCCTGGCTGGCAAAATTGCGGTCATTGTGCTCACAAGCTCTCTCTCGTAAACAGCCTTTTCTTTCGTTCTTGCTCCTTGATTTAGCAATGTTGGAGCTCCCCACCGACATTTCATCCCTTCCGTCTTGGTCTCTACAGGCAGTATGTACTAATTCGTTGTAGTGTGTTAGCGTCCCTTGTCGATGCTTGTCTTGACTTTCTATCAACCGGCATTGTCTGGACCACGACTCGAATGATTGAAAGGCAAGATCAATACCAGTATCCTGTTGGCCGGAGACGCTTAGAGCCCATTGGTGTTCTTGTTTTTGCAGTCATCATGGTCACGTCTTTCTTTCAAGTTGCACTCGAATGCTTAAGCAGGTTGAATTCGGGTGACCACTCGATCATCGAACTTACCTTACCTGCCATCTTGATTATGTCGAGCACAGTTATCATCAAAGGCTTGTGCTGGTTCTGGTGTCGTCTTGTCAAAAATTCCAGTGTGCAGGCGCTAGCACAAGATGCTGTGACAGGTGTGTAGAGTCATTTAATTCCACCCCGGACATTGGGTGTGTGTAAAATCACTTAGTCCCGTCCCGAACATTGACTGTTGAATGAGGCATTGTAAACCTGACTATTTGCAGATGTAATCTTCAACATTTTCAGTATCATATTTCCGTTAGGTATGTCAATTCCAACCTCGTCTTCATGTGGACTACGCTGACATTGCTCTAGTCGGATTCTATGCAAAGCTTTGGTGGTTTGACGCGCTTGGGGGACTCCTTCTTTCCTTATTTGTTATTTTTAATTGGGCTAGAGTATCAGGAACCCACATTCGCAATCTTACTGGTGCTGCAGCTACGGCTGATGAACGAAATGTCCTTCTCTACCTAACTATGCGGTTTGCCAAGACAATCAAGCAGATTCAGGGTCTGCAAGCCTATCATGTTGGTGATAAGCTCAATGTCGAGGTCGATATCGTGCTTGATGAGAATGTGAGTTTAAGGGACAGCCACGACTTGGGCGAGTCGTTGCAATATGTTTTGGAGTCTGTACCG
The DNA here is from genome assembly GCA_009613015.1 of Mollisiaceae sp. DMI_Dod_QoI. Taxonomy (NCBI): domain Eukaryota; kingdom Fungi; phylum Ascomycota; class Leotiomycetes; order Helotiales; family Mollisiaceae; species Mollisiaceae sp. DMI_Dod_QoI. The sequence goes on from VXCB01000012.1 coordinate 90,261, forward strand.
ACAGTCGAGCGTGCCTACGTACATGAAGATGTGAGGCTCATTCTTATACTGATTTGTTGTTGTTTTGTTTCCTTTATGAGAGCTCCGGAGCTTGGTAGCCGTTTCGGGAACGGCATACCAGTGCCGGACGTTGAGACAGCTCCTAATCTCTGGAGTTTTCTAGGACTTTTTCGGATTTTACATTGCTAATTTGTTGGGCAGTACACAGGCTGGAACCTGCCTACCCATATGCAACAACAAGGTGAATAGAGGTCGACAACAGGATGTAATGGCCTGTAGCTATTCTGGGCTTCGGAGTTCGGGTCACATGATGGGCTTCATGGCTAGAGGATACAAAAAGTGTTCATATTATGTTTCACTTACGATTTGTAGAATACCAATAATTGCACGTCGAAGTGCATGTCTTCCCACGCCTCTAGGTGCGACTGACTTGAAGAATTCTCTCTCATATAGAACATTGTATTCACATGCAAACCAGCCGAAGAATTAGCATTTACAAAGATAGGACGGAAAACTCATCTTATGAAACAATTGTGTCTCTCAACGCCTCCACGGGGCGCTCAGGGACAGCAAGAAGCAATATAGTGCATCGGTAATCTGCCCCTACGACATAGAAATATATGGCTAACTTTGGCCCATGCAACTAACACTAAATCTCTGCCTTTTGATTTGATTTTGGTACGGTCAACTCAAAATACTTTCTCCCCCCCAAAAGTAGATTATAATTTAAAAGTACTGTACGCAATCGCTTATTACCTCAAATCTAATAAAATCCTACCTTATTGTGCGGAACGTTTATAGACTTTGTAGTCTCAGGTACAGATGCCAAAATCGGCTACTATTTTCGATGCGGGAGAGTCTACCAAACGACATTTCCGTGTAGTTGAGACCGTCGAGCGTGAACGCCCTATGTCTGAATCTTGGAGATGTGGCCCCGCATTGCAGCTCGGAGGGCCATGCATCATGCAGCCGTTGATTGACGAATTGGATAAAGGTATGTGTGCACGCCTAGCTGCAACACTGAGCGTGTGTTGGTGAATTGTGGACCGATCTGTTTAGTTGATGGCGCAAGAGCTGTTTTCGGAAGGCACGGTCTCAAGAATTAGTTAGAGTTGGTTTTTAGATGGAATTATTCAAGATGAGCGCTCATTTCGGGAGCGGGATCTCGGTCCTCGGGGTCTTTTCTTGTAAGCTTGAATTCTGATCTGCGTTGCGGCCGTGATGTGGCTTGTGGGAGATTAGCCATGATGATGGCGTTGTGTGATGTACGAAAGTTGATGTTGGAATTGTTTGGCCTTTTCGATGTGGCTTGAAGTATGAGCGCGTTGTCTGAAGATGTCCGCAGAGTGTGTGCCCAGTGGTTGTTGGTTGCCTGTATGGCTGAAAGGAGATCAGCGGTCAAGGAATGCTTGGTGCTGAATCGTGGCCAGCGTTCAGGGGCGAGCACCGCAGCGCCAGGGGTTGCCTTGCACGTGGGTCGATTTCATGGCTCTTTTCTTTTGGAGCATCATCGACTCTGCACCTTGAATCCTTGATGCTTTGTGCCTTTGGAAGTTTGCAGCGAGGGTGCTTCTTGCGTCTTTGGCTCTTCAATTTTAATGGGCACAGAACATCTAAGAGCTGTCTTTGAGCCGTGGAATTATCAGCAGACCTCGGAAGCAGTCAGGGGCAACACGAGCCGCCAAATTCGCAATGTTCGTATCGAGTGTGGAGCGTGCCCATTGTTTTATTGCTTGCCTGGAATGCAGCCGGACGTCATGGGCAACTCCGAGCCCCTGAGCAATGACCTCAAATACTCGAGAACTTGCAAATGCCATATGCGAGTAAGAGACAGATTAAAAAGGCTGTGCAGCACGGAGGGCCATTAAGAATATCCCAGATGGAGTTTGGGCAATAATTAATCTGTGGTGTCCGCTCCACGTTTTAAGCCTTCATGATTACGATTCTAAAGGGTTTGTAAACCGAGTTTCAACGATCGAGGATAAATCATGCAATAGTCGCACGGGACCCCCGGCGTTTGCGACATCCACGAACCTTATTACCGGTATTGACCATACCACTATTGCCTGGCCCTGGAAAGTAGACTTCGAGGTGTAAGTGGTCATGTCGACTACCCTAGTCCCGGGGTGCCTGTCAATTCGCGATGTAAGAACAATGAGCAGCATACTACATGTTTTGCTCTGTACAACGATGATAAAACTACTGTACTGGGATTTCGCGATGTTTGAAATGCAATGTCGTGGGGACGAAACTCGCTTCTTAGGTTAATATAAAGATATAAATCTCGAAGTAAATAACCCTGACCATTTTCGCACTGTGTCCGCTGAAATCTACGCCGCTGGTGCAGACACGAGAGCGAAAGTGGCTAGCTGGGCCTACGGTAGCTCAGGGACAAACTGGATCAGTCAGTGTTGTGTTGTCGCTTCCCGTTAGCCTCCCAAGAAAACACGAGCTCCGTCTCAATTCTTCCTTCATTCCACCCTCGTCGACGACACATTGGACTTCTGGACCGTCATATACCCTAATAATCTGCACAGTAGATTCTGGTCTTTGCTGGTGAGTGCTTCCTCTCTTCCTTCATCGTGTCCTCGACGACAAGAAAGCACCTGGGGGCTGGGCATCTCGACCTTCCAAATATAGATCCCAACATCAGCACATCCTTCAGCCTCCCAACCCGCCTCGTCAATATCACGGGTAGGAAACACATCCCCAGGACATCGCCGGCATGGGACAATTGAATGTCATGCACTCTTGAGCACACGAACTTTACCTCGCGAATCTTCAACAAGACGTCCCAACCACCAAACTTTAAGACAAAGGTCCCGAGGAAGAGTTATCGTGCTCTGCATGCAAGCGGCCACTCGAACAACCCCGCCAGATCCATGTGTCGGATAGTTGCATGAGTAATGATTCTTGCTAACTCTTTCCTTCGTTCTGATACAGAAGACCTTTCCCCTCCTTACGACGATACTTTGACGAAATATACTCGATTTTCGTACGACTCTATCACGAGCACTGCATACGGCATTTTGTTTCCTCTTCAAACCTTCTATCCAACATTTCTATACACATTTAAGTTTAATTATCGCTTCTTCGGCGCTGAGTGATCGGGTTTTTGTATGACTGCGAAGAGATCTGCTCTTGAGTTGTATATACATACTATATGCCTAAATTTCCCAAAGGCTTCGGGCGGCGAAAATCGGCCGCGAATACTTTTGAAGACGGTACAGATGCTCCGGTAGAGCATTCCTTCAAGGTTTTCGAGCGTCCAGACACTGGCAGCAATAAGTCTTTCGACGGGGGAGCGAAATTTGGAAAAGCAGCGGCGACAGCAGCTGGGAGGACGCAACTGTCACATTTGGATGACGACAACATGTTCGAAAACATTGGTAGTAATCGGTAAGCATAAAATGAACCCAGGAGGACAATTGTCAGAGAAACGATATTTCGCCCCCATCATGAGGCTATATGAGCAATATGCTGACTTTATGAAGTGGCAGTGGTGCCTCCAATACCAATACTGCTTCGATGACAGATAATTCTTCGCGATTGAGTGCGGCATCAACAGCGCCTTCGTCAGCGGATATGCATGGACGTGAAGAATGGAAATCCCCACACGATAGGCCATTCAACGATATTCCTTTACCTCCAATACCAAAATCAAGCTCCGGTTTCAGTCTTAAAAATGCAGGTCGAACTCTATCTTGGGGACGAAACAAGCCAACACCACCATTCCCTGCCAACGATCCCCCATCTCCAACAATCGAAGAAGACCAGAAAAATGGTAGATCGAGAGCTGTAACAACTTCGAGCTATGCAAGCACAGCGACCCCGCCAAAGCTCGAGGATAGAGATCTAGGTCTTAGCTTGGGAGGAGATTTTTCAGAAATGTTTTCCGGTTTTGGAAAGCGAAAGAGTGTGGTGATGGATGCGGAGGTCAATAGGGCCATGTCCCAAAGTCCAGTAAGTCGCGGAAGCCGCCGTCAAGGCCTTCTCTAACATTATAACAGGATACCTTACCTTCCGGGCCTGCGAATCGATCATATGCCCCTAATCGAATGAATCAGCCAACTCCTCTTAATATTGACAGAAACAGAGAAGTTGAGGCATCGCCTTATTCTTGGAGCAGTCAGCATTCTCGGGACGCATTGATGTCAAGCTCTAGCCCGCCACCTTTCGCCCCCCGGAACGAAACACCGCCTCCAGTTCCTCAACATAAGCAAACATATACTGAATCTCCTGCTAGCTTCGCGAGACAACGGCCAGGCGGTCTTGCGAATAACGGTCTGAGACGAAGTAGTGCGGTTATGGAACCTAAACGTCAATCAACATTAGAGTACGGCGAGTCTGTTGATGAGGATGCTAGGCTTTTGCGGGAGTCTGTAAATGCATCTCGAACACTCAATGACCCAGGTCACAGGGCTCGCGAGAGTTGGCTAGTTCCTTCGACGTCTTCATATAAACTTGAAGAATCGACACTCTCAAGCTGGAGAACACCTTCGACAGAAACGACGCCGAGAGCGAAGAAGGCAGAGCCCAAACCAGATGAAGATAACTTATTTGATACACAAATTGCAGCAGCCGCTAATGTCGCAAATCGTTATCAAGTGAAGACTTGGTCTCAGCCAAAAAGGAATGCTCCGCCCCAAAATAAGGTGATGACTCCGGCACAGTTTGAACGGTACAGGCAAGACCAGGAACGCCTGAAGAGCGTTGGAGGACAATCGAAAGATAAAGATGAAGATGATGAAGAGGAAGCTTACGATGATGACGAAGATGAAGCTGAAAAGGCCAAACAGGCGGCCAAGCAACGCAGAAAACAAGAAGCGCATATGGCTGTTTACAGGCAGCAGATGATGAAAGTCACTGGAGAGGCGCCTCCAGAAGCTCCTCGACCGAATGTATTCGCCACTCAAAGTAGTCCAAATCTTGCACTATCAGGAAAATCATCCGAAGAGGCCGAGGAGGAGGATGAAGAGGTACCCTTGGCCATTCTACAGGCACATGGGTTCCCAAGTAAGACCAAGCCGCCGATACGAAGTATGGGCTCAAATCCGAACTTGCGATCTTCGGCAGGATCAATTGCAGGCGGCGTCGTGGGCAACGGAAGCAATCTCCCTGTTTTTGCCAGGAACCTGCCACAGGATCCTTACTTTGGAGCCAGTGTTGTCAATCCCATGCACCGAGAGTCCTTGTCTTTCGGTGGTGGAGCGGGCTCGGTTACCGGAGCCCCATCCAGAGGTCTACCGCCTGGCGGCTTAGTTGGTGTGATTGCCACTGAAGAAAGGTCTCGAGCAATGAGAAGAGGTAGCCCAAATATGCAAGGGGAGTATGGACCATCTCAACCTCCTAATATGAATGGGATGGGAATGCCAACACAGGTGGGCGGCAGCATGTATAACGGGATGGGCGGGGGTATGCCAATGGGTCCTATGGGACCTATGGGCCAGATGAACCCAATGATGTTGACTCCAGGTGACCAGGCCCAGATTCAAATGACTCAGCAGATGAAGCAATTCATGCAAATGCAGATGCAATTCATGCAGATGATGACGGGGCAAGGAGCTCAGCAGAACGGGCATTCGCCGCACACGTCTATGGGCGAGATACCACGTCCCGGAAGTGCCCAACAGTTACGACCGACTCCACCTCAGCATCAACGGGCTATGACAATGTTGGAGCCTAACGCAGCACCCTGGATGCAAAACAATCATGGAAGCTTGTATGCCCCATCGATTCATGCCCAAGGCAACGGCTATGCACCTTCTATAGCACCTTCTGAGCGAAGCAATGTCGGTCTTCCGGGCCGCTACAGGCCAGTCTCACAAGCACCTATCAATAACGAAAACAAGGGCAGGACATCGTCCATGTCTGGCGCTCTACAAAATTGGGATAGTAAGAACGGTTCTACGACCATTAAACCAATCAGGCAGTCCGGCAACGTTTCTGATGAAGACGATGAAGAGGGTTGGGAGGAAATGGCAAAGAAGAGAGAAAAGAAGAAGTCGATTTGGAGGATCAAGAAAGACAAGGACACTAATAATGGGCTACGAGAGATGCTGAGTTTTGCGCAATCATAGCGCCATCGTGCATAGATGATGATAAAGACTTCCGGTATATATGGCATTTTGCATATGGGCGTTTAAAGATCTTCGAACTGGGATATGATGGATTATCATTTTGCGCATGGAAAAACCCAAAGCTGTAGTAATATAATTCAGATGTCCACCTTGAATCCTCAGAAACTTTTCCTTGCTTGAGCTCCGAACTATCTTGTCGCTATAATTGCTTCATACCCATGGGACGGAAGTATATCACGAGATCTTGCCTGCTGCCCACTCTCTCCTCTTGACACCCAACTCCACGGCCGCATGCCCCCAATCCTCCCCATGATTGTGGCTCCCACTTGTAATTCCCGCTCTGGCCTTTGCCTGCTCCTCATTCAATACAGTCAACAGTCCAAAAATCAGCGGCACGCCGGCATCAAGCTGCACTCGCATAAGACCGTGTGATACTGCTTCGGCAATATATTCAAAGTGCATGGTTTCGCCTTTGATGAGTACTCCGATAGCGATGATAGCATCGAAGGGCCCGGAGGATGTGGTGCTGCTACCCTTGTTGTCAAGGGATAGGGCTGTGAGGTCGGTAGTGCTGCTTCCAAGGAGATCGCCCGCTCCGAGGGAGGAAGAGGTGGTAGATTGAATTTGGGAGGCGGAGTACAGCCTGTATTGAATGTCAGAATTGGTTTCTTTTCGAAGGGGCTGGAAGGTTGAGAGGTAAGGAAGCATTTCTTAGCATACTTTGAGCAGGCAATGGGTAGCTCCCAAGAACCAGGGACGGATTGAACGACTATGTTAGACTCTTTGACGCCAGATGCGAGGAGTTTGGCTTTTGTACCGGCGATAAGGGGCTCGATTATAGCTGTTGAAGCTAGTCAGTATATCCCATCGTACTGTGGTGGGGTCGTAAGATTGAACATACTTGTGTTCCAGCGAGCGTGCACGATGCCGATGCGCAAAGCGCTGCCATCATGTTGTTGAGCCTCTCCTGGTCCCTTGAGTGATGCCATTTGGTCGTTTCTGCGGGGTAATTTGTGCGGTGTTTCTGTTTGATTTTGTGGTGCGTTGAAGCTGTCCGTTCCTGGATGAGGGGCACGAATTGATCTTGGAGTGGATCCCGGGAATTTGGACCCTGGTGTTTTAAAAACGTCACAGATGTGGTGAGCTTGCGACGACGCGAACGCTCGTATATCTGACAACAATGCGCCGTTGACTTTGTGATCGGTCGTTTTTATTCAATGCTAACTCTCGGCAGCTGGCTTGAAAGCGATTACGATGGCAGATTCGATACTTGGACCGTGGGTGAGGCTGGAAGGAAGGTCGATTTCGGATCTACCTGCTGGTGGGCAGGGCGAGCTTGTCAATGCGCCTTCTTCGCCCGACGGGTCGGGTTCTGCTACTGCGCCCAGTCTTACGGATCTTATCACGAGTATTTTGACGGAATCGATCCCTTTCATTGATGGAGTTGCGCCGAAGGAGGGCGGTCCTACAACATGGAAGGTCAAAGGGTCGCCAAAGAAGTATGCATCCTCCGAAGCGCCTGTTCATCTGTACGAGCGTGTGGTATTGGGGAAAGAGTTGGACAAGATAGAAGGAATGAGTAAATTCAGCGCGGATAGGAAAGATGAGACTTGGTTCTGCAGGAGGAGTTGTCATAGGAATGCTTCTGAGAAAAGAACTGCCAGCTGGGAGGAGTTCAAGCACAGCTTCAAGGAACATCATGCAGAGACAGAGGACGCGTTTACACCCACCGTCATTGGCGCAAGGCAAGCTATGAGTTGGAATACTAGCGGCATCGAGGTGACAGCCTATGGTGGACAATGGACCAACATCACATTGGTTCTGGAGGAGATGAAGCATAAGATCGACCCAAAGCCTCTCAAGAATCGAACGTTTCCTGTCCTTCAGTTATCGGTAACGCTGGCTGGAGCCGAAGAGTTTCTCGTTGTTTCGATACCCATCAATGACTTTAATAAGTCGCCCTATGCGGAATATGCGCGAGATAAGAGCTTGGTTATGGCCAAGTATACCTCAATAGAGCGAGTTCGAGTCCTTCCAAGCAACGGAGATATCGAGTGGATCATGGCTACAGCTTCAGATGCGGGAGGTGTTCTCCCACAGTGGATGCAGAACCTAGCAGTACCAAGTGCTGTTGCAAAGGATGTTGAGTTGTTCTTGGCGTGGATTCCGACCCAGAGAACTGCTCAAGGTCACCTTGACAAGAAGCTCCCGGACGCCCCAGGAAATAACGGAGCTCCGCCGCCTATCTCGAAGACCGAACCTCAGCCAGAAGCAACACCGACAGATACTTCAAATAAGGAATTACCTGCTGCTCCAGTGCAGTGAACATCAGGATGTATAAATAGGGCCTGTACGAGTTATAGGCAGAATGATATAATGAAACTACCTTAATGACCAAACCAAGCCGTCCAAAATTGCTCAAATGGACATAGAAGCACTCCTAGATAATATAAATGACCTGTTGTCCACTAGGTTTTTTTATTAAAAAAAGTGATCTCTCGCAAAGTATGTTCAGAATGGTATTTGACCAAATTTATATGTTCAGCCTTACGCTAGTTCCACCCTAGTCAACATAGCCTTGTTTCCCTTAATTGGCCCTTGCACCTGGAGATCATTCTTCTTTCAACCACCATATCTCTGACATTCGCCATGGCAGTCGAAGATATCGTCACAGATCCGGCACTGAAGGTGGCGCTTGAGACCTCAGCCCAGACTCGAGAGCAGGCGCTCGCTCTTCTCGATCTTCTCTCGAACCAGACCAATGCCTCCGTGCCCAGTGCCGATTTACAGCTTCAGGTTTCGAGACAACAGAAAACCCTTCAGACGCACCTTGGACAACTCCGAGGTCTTCATCGAGATGCGCATGTTGGTGCGCGGCAGACAAAGGCATTGACCACTGAGGCCCGCCAAGAGGTGGACAAATTGCATCTGCAGTTGCAGAATCTATATTATGAGCAACGACATCTACAAGGAGAAATAACTGCCTGCGAGTCGTACGAGTCAGTTGCTATACAATTGCAGAATTTGAGTTACGAGAGTTAATTGTTATTCACAGTCACAAGTATTTACAATTACCTCTAATTCCGGTCGAGCAGTTCCTGGCGGACCATCCAGAGCATGTTGATGCAGACGAAGTCGCGTTGACCATAGCGCGCATCGATCACGAGCACGCAGAACGCTTAGCTCTCGAGGAGCAACGACAAGGTCTTCTTAAGAAGAAGCAGGGCCTCATTGCAGACAACAAGAAGAGAAAGGATGATTTAGCAAATCTCGACAAAGATTTGGAGAAGTTTATTGATGTACGCTCCCAAATTTCATATGTCCATATGAGACTAACAGTATTTAATAGGCTGCAAAACCAATCCAGAAAACATTCGAGAAGGTGGTTTGATAAGGCTTTAAGGGATGTTATGATATAGATAGAGGGATCTCTGTCAGAGTCCTTGGCAAGTCTGACCACGGTGGGTGCAAGACCTCCGTTGGTGCTCCTCCAAGGAAGAAGTAGCACGAAAGCCTAGGTGAAACATCGACCTGACAGAGGTCATTTTAAGGATCTACGCGAACCCCATGGGGAGGGAGGGTTTAGCGTAGGCAATCTCAGAGCGGGGTCACCAGCGTAGAGGAAACTGCTAGAGCAAAGTATGTCTCAACATGGCACTATGCGGTAGCTGGCCTAGAACGGAAGGAAACCTAAGCCACACGGTGTTTTTCGTGTCTCGTTGAGCCAAACTTCCATCTTGCCTTTCTATCGTATTTCCTTTTTCTGCACTATCTACTTTCGTCGAAAAGTATCTGTGCTGTCCTGCCTCGGCGTGCATATTGCATGCGGCTGTTACGGCCCTGAAGCAATGTGGACTTAGAACATAACTGATTGGCCAAGGATTTTCGCTGCTGTGTTCTTGACCAGCTCTGCGACCACCACGAGAACAGACGAACACACTCATGCACGCTTTCGGAGCGAGACAGCAAAGTAAGGCTGTGTCTTCTAAACTTGACATAGCCAATTAACTGAATGTTTGCTCCAATCCCCGTCGCACATCTTCTAGAGAAAATCAAAGGGGCTGAACCTTACCCGCATCTCTGGGCGGAGAAGAAGTCCCTTGTATGGGCTCGCTTACCTCCAGGAATGCTCAAGACCGCAAATAGAGCACAATGGCGCAAATCTTCTTTGTTTCTTATGGCAGTGCTAGGATTATGATTGCTGGGCCCGCTTGCAATGCATTGCCATGTACTCCTACGAAGCCACAAAGGCCAGCTCCCAGCCTGACGCCTCGAAGGTTTGTTATCATTGCCTTTCTTCTACAGAAGATAATCTGCACCTCATCGGAACTCGCAAGGAATTCCTGTACCACGTTTTCATCTGTCCCTGTCTTCGTCATTAATCCACTGAGACGGCGGCTTCCAGAATCATTCCTCACTTCGATACGCTATTTCACAATGCTCCTCGCTTTTGCAATACCTTTTTTATTGGCGCCATTTTTCGTGGCAGCTGATAGCTCTACAAGCCCTTCATCGACTTCCAGTGCTCCTGCCGCAACACATTCCATCCAAGTTGGAGCAGCAAGTCTTCGGAAGTTCATCTACTCGGGATGAAAGCTGATCAGATACTTCAGTTAGGTCTATCTTTCACACCGGAGTCAGTGACCGCAGATGTTGGCGACGTAATCGGTGCGAATCTTGAATATTATCACTACATAGAGCAAAGCTAATGGAGACAAAGAATTTCGATTTTATCCCCAGAATCATTCAGTTGCGAGATCAGACTTTAAAACCCCATGTATACCGTACGAGGACACAGGACCTGGTCGGCAAGGCTTCTGGAGTGGGTTTCGTCCCGTTGCAGTTGTACTCTCGAATGTGGGTATTGTCCATATCAAGACTATAGACTTTTTTCTAAAGGGAATAGCCTCCGATATTTCAAGTTACGATAAACGATACGGACCCACTCTTCTTCTACTGCTCAGCACCCGGTGCTTGTATCAACGACGGTAAAGTTCTATTTCCTTAACTTGTACCTTCTTTCTCAAGCCTGCTACCTTCGGAAACTCTCGAGTCATGAAAGGGCGTCGTCGGAGCTCACTAGCTAAATTCACAGCGTGAAATCCAAGTCCTAGTTGTCTTGGCGTAACTCCATGATCCAGTGTTGTGATCAAGACCAGAATTTCCTTTATCCTTCTTAAACATGTCTGAATAGGCAACAGCTAACTCCTCATTCTTTTAGGCATGGTCGGCGTCATCAATCCTGTACGTAGCGCTCTGTCATATAACAAAACATTTACTAACGTATGTTGACAGAATGACACGGAGACTTTGGCAATCCAACAAGCTTATGCGAAAAATGCAACACTGATGTTCAGCCCTGGAGAGTACTTTCCTTCCGAAACACTCCCTACCACATCTACCACATCTACCACATCGTCAGCAACAGCATCAGCGACCGCTACAACAGCAACTACCACTCCTACAGCAGCCGCTTCATCGAGCTCTTCCTCGCTCTCAGGTGGTGCTATTGCGGGTATAGCTCTTGGCGGTGCCATAGTCTTAATAATAGGCGCCGCTCTCGTATACCTCTGCGGACGACAAAGAACACTGGGCGAAATTATTCGGCATAGCCAGTACGCTCCACCACCACCGAGTTATCTCTCAGGTCCAAGCCATCCATCAATGACTTCCTCCGCCGCATTTTCCCCAAAAAGCCCAAATATAGAGGTTGATGCACTAGGTTTCCATCAGTTTTCAGGTCAATACGATCGATCTGCTGCAGAGACGGAAAGCTATCGATCGAGAAGTCCACCGGTCGATGAAGCGAGAGAGCAGATGATCCCAACTTTACGGATAAATGGATCGTCTGAACCTACAAGTCCGGCAAGTGCAGATACCCCATTGATGCGAAGACCTACACCTCAGAGCCTAGGACGAGAGGATGGCACGAGTCTAATGACAGCGCTCAGTGATCAGTACCAGCCGGTACCCACAGAGATATCACCTCCTTTAAGGTTTGTTGACCGTTTCGGGATCCTAGGCTTCTTACTAACGTGTGGGTTTAGGATGACGGGAGAGAGTATGCAGATCGGGCCGCATGAGCTTTCCGTCGAGTCTGATAGAAATTATTTGCCTTACAAGAGTCCTGAATTCCGAGGCGAGCCGGGAACCTGAAGTGTCGAAGTTTTTCATAAGGAAAGTAATGTTAATGAAAGTCTGAGGGGCGGTCATACTTATATTCAATTTTAGTTTCTGTTTAGGGCCTAGAAGATACCATAAGGAGTTTTTGAGTCTGTCTTAGAGCCTGTTGTATGTAATGCAGTGGAGCGTAGTATGAATCCCTTCACGGAGGGGCATTTATAATGTGACGGAAATTAATAAAGTTTCAATTTTGCTTGGAATTTATTCTAGTCGTCCTATCGTTCTTGTTCACTTCTGTCATCCTTCATATTCTGTGGTAAGAACGGCATATTCTGACTTCGAGAAGATAACTTATATCTCATGGAAGTCAAGTCGTTGAGGATATACATGTAATATTTTACCTCCCGAACATATCACCATATCAAGCTCGTCGTTCAGGACTTTTATAGCTAGATCGCGTCATATATTTCGCGCCCTAATTTCTTTCTTCTCTAGATCTTGTTCTTTGGATTCGTAGCATTTTCCACTGATGAGGTTATAGCAGATATGAAGCACCTTTGGCTAAGTTGAATTCCGTGATCTTTCACTTTGTTGGATATAACTCGTATGATTTCTAGGTATGGCATTCTGCTGGTCGAGGCATCGATGAGGGCCTAGAGATTTGATGCGTCGCCTGAGATTAGAATTGCAGCTTTGTTATTTGGTGGATCGTGCATCTTGACTTGGAGCTGATTTCAAAAGATGACGGTCGACTAATGGAAATTAAGAGTCGTCATTGTGATTATGCATGTAAAATCGTTCTTGCTATTTCATGATAGTGGGGTCGTCGAGAAACTCTTCGCGGGGTTGTTCGGGTTTTCGATTTTCCGGCGTTGTCTCGGCTCGGGTAACCAGTATATTTTAGTCCAAAATAGGGGGCCAGAGAAAAGGGGGTGGTTCCTCGCTTGTTGAATGACGATGCTCCGACGAGCGAGTTGTTTCTCACGACTAGTGATCTGAAAAGGGATAAAATGAATAAATTCCATCACAAGGAGATGTTGATACTTGATCGATCTAGATTTTGCATCGGAGGTTCACCAGAGAGGAATAATTTCGAGAGATTTGGCAGGTCGACAAGCATTTGCGTTGTCAGGATACGTCTACAGCCCACCACAATAACTTCATTTCATAACTCGTGATTGTCTACTGTATCGTAAGCAGAATCTTCAGCAACGCCTTGTATCTAGCAAGGCTTTCCCGTCTTCGTCGTATTGCAATCATCTACGTAGCGACATATACTGTTATTATTAGATTCAGGTCTGGTCGGTGAATGCATTATGCAGGAGATAAGCTCACCGACTTATCCCACGAACCAATGCATTCTTGATCTTTTCGTAGATCGAGATGAGGCGCTTGCTTTTTGGAAAGACAGGCATATTGAGAGTCAAATGCACCACAGCTCTGATGTAGAGAGCATTCTCTCTCCTAGCAGAGGTGCAGGGAATATTGCATGACGATATCCGCCCGCTCTAGAATATTGATCTCTCCGGGTTCCCGTCTTCGGGTTGAAGCCGAAGCAGAGATCATGTATGATCATTTCGCCCGGAAAAAGGCAATACACAAGATCATTACCAAAGATTTTGACCCAGCGGTGGCAGCCGTGTCGAGCCTGATCGTGAATCACATCCGATCATTAGATCATTCGATTGAGTTGCTCGCTCAAGCGCCCAGCTTCGTCACAAGATTGTAAGTAAGTGTGCCCGAAGACATCTCAATCACGTGAAAACACTCGCCGCCCGAACCCCTCTCGAATCTGCCAGTGTGGCTTGGAGATCTTCTTGGTTCCCTGGATTAAAAGCCTGGTCACTGGGCTGATATAGGTCAATCGTAGGCGCCAAGGTAAAGGCAAGCACATGCGATTTCACGCTTTCTTGTGATGGTTGCACACTATCATCATGAAGGCACATGTTCTCCCGCCATGGAAGGATCCGTGACATAATTCAACGGAAGTCACGATCCTGTGATGGCTTGAGATCTTGTGTCTTGTATTCTTTGAATGGCTGTGTAGTATTCCTGGTGTCTGCCTGACCTGCTGGTCGCCTTGAACGCTGTGTACGTCTTTCCCGTATGAAAATGTATTGTATAAGCCAAGTGCGAACCTGATGGCTGCTTCAAGTTCGACGCAGACAATGCAATGGAGCAGCTTCAGAAAACCCGTTTGACGCTCGCAACGAAGACGGTTTGCAAGACTTGAGGCTTTCGATGATGCTTCGAGATTGATACGTCAAAATGGATGATGAGCTTATCTGGGCGGGTACACAAGGCTGGATTCGACCAAGAATTGCCCATTCAGAGTTCCACGTTTGGGATTTAATGGGTATTAGATGGCATCTGTTAATCCGGTCGCAGTAGATGGACCTCGACATTGAGGCCAGCATGAACAGCCTTCCCACCTTGATCCAGTCAGCCCCGTCGAATAGATCCTCTGCGCTTGAGTACATTCGTGGCGTTAAGTGAAAGACTTCCTTCAATTGCCCGAAGAGGGAAGGGGGAAGCCACAGAGGGTGTCAGGAAGGACGTCGCTTGACGCCCCTCATTCGACAACGCTGGCAGTCTAGCTCTACCCGCGCTCCTGCTAACCTCTCCCAGGTCCATTAGCTTTGAATGGCGGTTGTTATTGGACTGCGATGAGATGTCAGCCACTCAGATGGCTTTCTTGAGCCTCTTCCCAACGTCGCAAGACTATCTTGTCGTGGTGGCTGGCGGCTGCATCCCTGCTCTCCGCAAAGCGCGCGGGAGTCGTCGACCAGACCGAGAAGACCGTTGAAAGGCAGCAAAAGGCAATTAACCATAATTGATGATTCGACAATTGGAAAAGGACTTGAGAGATTGAGAAATGGTGCCGCGCGGGCAGTGTAACAGACGTAAAGACGGCAACGGAAGATGGGCACTGAACAACTACATAATGAAAGGAGAATCCTAAGACAAGATCTCCGAGCACAACTTCTCGAATCCTTCCTCAGCGCCTCAAGTATCCTCCTAACGTCGTTGCCACAAACATCGCACAACCAACTCGCAACAAATCCCATCCTTCCCCCTCCAGCCATTAGCAATCGATTTCCAGCAACCATCCTCCCGGTGCACGCACGAACACCACCCTTGCTCTTATCGATTCTGACTGGATATATCAGTCCGAGCCAAGTGGCGAAGACAGACGGGTCGGTCAGACACTTCCAACACCCATCACCCGCATCCAATCACTGACTGAACGCAGCCTTTGCCCTCCGAGTGCCATCGACAACCCTCTCCTCTTTCGCGCCGCGGACCGCCAGCAGCAGCAGACGACGTTCTAAGTATAGCCTGTTCACACGAGGCCCTGTGAATCCCCTGTGAAGACGCTGGGCATCCCTGCGCTGCTCGACGCACCAATCACGGACGGTGATCTCGCAGACGCTGTCCCATCTGCACCGGAGAGGCGCGAATCACGTCCAATCCCAGCACGAAGGCCATCCGCACTCTCACAGCTGGTCGTCGCCAATCACGGCGGCGCTGCAGAGGTCCACGGTTCACATCGTGCATCGGTGCTGCTCGCTGGCTGTGTCTGATACTCGGTCAGATCCTCTTCGAAGCACGGTGCGTCGTATCAGCTGTGTTTCCGACCGGACCACCCGTGGTGCCCTTGCTGCAACTGCCTGCCCTTGCCCTGCCAGCTGCTGCCCTGCTCTCGTGTGCTGTGTGTTCTGGCTCCAGCTCCAGCTCCAGCTCCAGCAGTTGTGCTCCTCGTCCTCGTCGTCGTTCTTTGGCTGTGCGTGTGGTGAACTGGTGAACTGGTGAACTTGTGGCAGCCAGCAACCAGGGTCGACCGCCAGCCCTCGCTTGCCGACCGCCCACGGCCTCTTGCATCACTCCACGCTGCTTTGAACGCTTAATTTTCTCCCCCTACCCCCCCCCTACCCCCAGCGGCGGCAACCATCCACGTCGCGTCCCGTACCTACCTACAGTACCAGCTTCTCACCTCCGCCGACTCTCCAGACCGCACCGCAGGCCGACCGCAGGCACAACAAAGTTGCTGCACACTGCAGCGTGGTGCATCCAACATTCGCCGGCCCCCCAAGCGCCTTCGTCGTCTGTCCACATAGCACTGGCTGCTATATCGGTCAGACCAGGCCTGCCACCCGGACGCGCTGTCTTGCCATAACTTTACGGGGAAAGACTGGCTTCACACTCGGCACGTTATAATACTTCCGCTCCCTCCCATCTATCTGCCTTTCCTCCCTCACGGTTCCCCCGTCATCTCATCGCAGCAGCTTGAGGTCTCTTGTCTCCAAGTCACTCTTTGCTTCCACGGACACTCGTTACCTTGGACGAAGAGACAAGATGCCTCCCTCCACCAAGCCCAAGCTTGCACAGCTCAAGACGCCGATGACCTCGACCTTCCCCTCGGAGTTGTCAGCGCTTTCTGCAAAGAGTCCTTATCCTGGCTTTGCCGACTTCATCAAGCAGGAGGACTCTTTGAAGACTCCCATTACCCCTCCTACCGCATATACAGACTTCCTCAAGACCATGAGCCCCATCACTGGGGACAAGTCTTCAGGACGAACCACACCAAACTCTGCACCCTCCACCGGCTCCAGCGAGCATAGCGACTGCTCCTGCAATTGTGATACTCATAAATCACCTATCTCAGCTGTTCCATCTTCTGCCACGTTCGTCTTTCCCTCTTCAGCACCGTCGAGTTCGAGGTTAGGGCGCCTACGGATACCACCCTCTCCTGCATTTTCGACCGCCGAATCGCCATTAAGCGCAAGCGCAACCTCTGCGGTTCGCTCTCCCTTCAGTGCGCGGAGTGCTCGTTCACCGTTCGATTGGGACTTCAAGTCTAAAGGAAGATATTTCG
Source organism: Mollisiaceae sp. DMI_Dod_QoI (assembly GCA_009613015.1). NCBI lineage: Eukaryota > Fungi > Ascomycota > Leotiomycetes > Helotiales > Mollisiaceae > Mollisiaceae sp. DMI_Dod_QoI. The sequence continues at coordinate 107,340 of VXCB01000012.1, forward strand.
ACATCAAGTCACCAAAGACCGCACGTTCGAGTATTAGACAAGTGAGGGAGATTGTAACAAGAACCGTCACATACACACCACGAATGTCTCCAGCGCCGAAAGGAAAGAGGAGGAAGATCGACTGACCTCAAAGTCATTAATTATCGACTATTTACACCCTATCGATTCGCTTTTGTCTTCACGCGGACTGCATCTCATATCTACATTCATCAACAATATCTCATATTCGCTACCACTATATCCGCCATTTATGAGTTTACGCCTTCGTTTCTTGTTCATCATGAAAATAAAGAGGGATTTTGGAGGGAGGGAGGAAAATGTCATGCTTCACGTTACACTATCTTGCTCGGCGCTTGGCCTGGAGCATCGTTGGAGTAAGGTACCCATCGGGCCTCGAAAGAGACAGACCGGGTTTGGCTTTCGAAAAGTCATGCCATTGCCATCTAAATGATTGGAGGGTTTACTGAATGGCAAACGTGTGGCTAGGACTGGCGATTCTGGCGTTCATAGGCGTTCTACTACTGGCAGGATAGGGTTGGAATTATTTGGAGAAAGAGGCGTGGGAGGTGATACCACAATAAGCAAATGAATTCAAACATACACCAATAACTCTACAAACTCTACAACCATTCTTCTTGATATCTCTCGGGACCACGGTGACCGCGGGTAAACAGAAGCCTATCTGAGACCCGCACGAATCGCATATAGTGTTTACGCCATCAACAAAGCCCATTCGGCGGCCTCGCCAACTAAGACTGCCGGCCGTGCTATTCACGTCCTCCCACTCCCACCGCCTGCGTACCTTACATACGTAAATCCCTCCCTACCCTCCCTACCCCCCATCCAGCGCGAACCCAAGATCTCATAAGATCCGCTGCCAGATGGATGCGCTTGCCCTCCACAATCAGCCAACCCAACTCACAAGCATAACTCAGCTTCGCTGGCCAGCTATGGGTAGGTACCAGGCCAGCAAACGGGCTCCCAAGAAAAAGCGATCGAGCAAACAAAAAACGAGTCGTCACCCCGCCGCCGACAACCACACCTCAATTAATTAGCGTGTATTTTTGGCATCACGGTAGAGCGGCGCCGGGCCCACTAACGGCAATAGGCCGGCTCTCAAGGGCTCTGCACTGCTGCAGCATCCGAGATGCTGGTAAGTTGGTAACCCTATCCATCCTGCATGGATGGCCCTTGCTGGCAGCTCCTGCCTTTCCTTGGCTTCTTGCGTGCCTTTAAGCGCCGCGTCGAGCGATCCAGCTGATGGCTGTGAGTGGTCGCGGGCCGGGGTGCGACGAGCGGAGGGGCCTTTGTGACATTTGGTGCTTGACGGGGGTCGGTGGCGGGGGTTTCATTGGTTGGGAGGGAAGAGTGTTAAGCGCTGGCCACTCGAGAGAAGCGATGCGAGATGCAGCAATGTGCTGTGCAGCGGTGCAGCGGTGCAGCGGTGCAGTGGTGACTCGTTTGGGCGGCGCTGTTTGCTCTTGGGGAGGGGAAAGGAGAGAGAGCCACTGGATCGAGGGAGAGGGATTGGAGAGGAGAGCTTTGTTTCGCGGGCGGCAATTGCTTGCTTGCTTTTCGCGCGAGAGAGCGCTGCCTGGTGCGCTCTGGGCCAATGCTTCTGGAAGTGAGGTTCGTGACGTGGGTAACGTGCTTGGGTGATCCCTCGTTGAGAGAGATGAGTTTGTCATGGGAAAACACTGTTCGTCCCTTCTCGCGATGATGGTAGTACAGACTATTCGAGGTGATGAGAAGTGCTCAGACTCGTCCACCTTACTGGAGGCATGGCCGGCCACATTGCCATCACGGGGTCGGCCGTCCCAGGAAATCAATCTCGGACGGGCACGCTACCGGCACGCACTCGGCATATCAGAAGATGCAAGGCACATCACATTCTGATCACAATCCCGTCTGCAAATTTCCGAGCTCAGAGAAATCCTTGAGCAGATTACATTCTTAGAACATTCTGTTTCAAAAAGCCCGACTTCCTGGTCTATATTTCCGCTCTCTTATCAAGCATGTCGGATCACAACCCACGACCTCCTGTTTCAAAGCTGTGTCCCTTCTTTCTTGACACTCTCAACTCTGGCCTTGAAGTCTTTGCAGAATTGTTCGAACAAGGCCGTCGTCGGGAGAATTTTCATTATGAGAACATTAAGCCTGAACGGCGTCTGAAAAATAGTCAGATGATATAAAGGCTTTCAATCTAAGCTTCTTGACTTGCCTCGGAATTGGTGAACGTCGTTCCGCCGGGAGTGATCTGGCTTGACTCAAAGCGGAAGGTGTGTTCCCCGGACCTGAGAGAATGAGAGTTAGAATTTGCCTATCTAAGTTTGTAGGATGGGCTCGAGAGTTCGAAGGAAGCTTGCTTGTGCAGGGGAAATTGTTTCAAAGCCGGAAACAACAGCTGCAATGCAGGTCAAGATACTCACATCACGTAGAGCATATCACCCCGCCATCTGAACTCGCTAGGAGAGTTTTCCTAGTGAGAAAACATCAGCTGGCCTGCAAGTCTTAGGGCCGGATCGGCTGGAAGACGGACTAGGACCGTGACCTGGCTGTTCACTCCCGTGAAGTTGACATTCAATATCTCCCCCTTTTGAACTGGTCCCTCTGGGTGCCCAGAGCGCCTTGCTACCGATCTTATCATATCGTTCTTGATCCCTGGCCAATTGGGGAAGTCGAAAAACTGTTTCACGTGATCGGCATCTCCCTTTGTCCATGCAGGAGGGAATCACTCACGACTTTCCGGACTTGCTCGGGTGAGGCTTCGATCTCGATCTGAGTGTTGATTGTCATGTTTGCTTGAAGCAATCAGATTTGCACTTACAGAGTACGGAGCACTTGATATACTTTTCAGTACTTGCTTCGGATTGATGTAAGGCCGATCTGCTGGAAGTCCCCATGGTGATTGGTTCAGAAAATGGCAAAGAATACGATACACACTATATTATTGGACACGCTTTCCGAGCTTAGAAGATGTCTTTTGTATTGCTCTTTGATATGCCTAGCTTGACAAAGGTGACGGTTTATGTCCCAAACTACCTGCAAGTCCAAATCCTAGTTGATGTCAAGGATCTAGTGCTCCGAGATGTCCTAGCTAAACGGCGCTCTTTCATGCGGCGAATGTTTAGCAAGCAAAGACCTGTTATCAATAACACGAGTGTCCTACCCTCACTGTCTTCCACGTAGATACGAGGCTGTCTTCACTTTACCTTGTACCTCAGCGTTGTACCATCCAATGGATCTGTGACCAGATATTCATACTCGCTCGACCATTGTGTCCTTCTCTGAAGAAATGTTTGATCATACTCCTTGAAGAGATCTGCGGCAAAGCCCTCCACTTCTTCCAATTCCTTCTCAAATTTAAAATAACCCTTTTTGGTTCCAGAAAACCGGCTGGCGAGGTAGTCCCTCACGGAAGCTTGGGCAAAGAGCTTGCGCACACCATGACCTGCTGGTAGTTCTGTGGCACTCCGAATGTGTTCTGGTTGTAATGAACTCCGGCTTTCCAATAACAGAGCCTTGATGGCACCGATCACTTCGTTGAAAGAACCCAGCAGCATGATCCTATCAGCGAGCTTCAGAAAGGACAAGAGCCGTGCAATGTCATGAGCCTTCGTATCAATGGTGTGCTGTGGGAGGGTCTCAATGACTTGCTGCGGGCTGATCTCGACGCAGCCAAGCTCATCGTCACTGTCATCGCTAACGTCCTCATGTACCGGTGTCGTTATAAGTCCCGGTTTTGCGTCGCTCTTCTGAATCCCTTTAGAAATAGCAGTTCTCTCTCTTACTCGGGGATATTCTTTGTAGGTCGGAAGAATAATCTTCGCGTGGTAGAGCCATTGAATCACTAGTTCGAAAGTCTCGGCCGAGCAGCGAGGCAGCAGAATATAGTCCTGTGTCGCTTCTGTGTAATATCCGTTCAGAGCTCGATCAAAGAAGTCCGAGTTGTAGCATAGCAGCCCTCTCGGCAGCAAGAAATCTTTGCTATCAACATGCACGGCGATCATAGGAGCGGCGTAAAGTGCAAGCTTGCTGGATAACCTCGTCAGCCATTATTTACTGGAGCCAAGTTATAGATCCTTACTTCTGGAATTCGTCCGCTGGGAGATCCCCGAGCGTAATCTTGGAGGCCTCCTTCTTCTGTCGCTTCGAGGGTGGGCCATCCTTCGAACTAAGCTTATCAAGTGCCTTGCTACCAGAAGCACCACTCGCAGATGAACCGTTGCTTGACGACATGGATGCTAAGTTGAGTACATTTATATCGTCTATTTCTAATCCCAAATCTTCAAGACTTCGATCAAAATGCTGCGAGCTTGGTACTGGTTCACGCAAATCAGCCTTGGCCTGAGACTCCACTTAAGACACTCACGATCAATGTTTGAATTCTCGAGCATGGGAGGCTGCAGCAAGTGCTGTTATTTTCTGTTCAATGCGTTGATTTGATGGTGGTTGCAACTGAAAGACGGTTCGGAGTCGCTAAATCCTCCAGAACGGGAAGGAACGTCTCGAGAGCTGGAATGAGCGACCTACTAATCGTTGGTCTTGCAATCCGATGCAGCTTCTCAGCACGTCAAAGCTACTCGCAGCAATGCTCTTTATTTATTGTGGTGACATCTTCTCATAAAGAATGGGAGTGGCTCGTATTTAGAAAAAATGCCCAACACAGGATTGTCTCTCATACCATACCTTTGCTTCTCCTCTATCAAAACCTCTCCAATCAACTTTGAACCGTGTGTTTGCAAATTATCATCATCAACGATCAAGTGTGAAGCAAGTAATTCTGGAACTAGCGCTGCATTGAACTCAACGACTGCTCAAATGTTTCTGCAAATCTCAACGCCGGTTCTTCCTCAAGCAATGCACCCATCATGTCGCTCAGTTTGAAAGCAAGTGCAATGCCATGTCATAACTCCGCCTCTCCAGGACTATGAAAGCAACCATGACGAGAACAGAGCTTCTCACGTGATATTATGAGGAGGGCCAAACTTCAGTCGCCATCGTCTCTAAATCGAGACCTCTAATACGCATAGAAGTTAATTTTCTCGCCTGAAAGAGGATCGGGTAAGTAATATATGTATCCGGACTCCCTCCTCTTTGTGTCAAGTGCTTTGGTGAATTCCCTCAGCAGATCTGCAGCGAAGCCATCCAGCTCATCCAACTCAGCCCGGTACCACAACGTATGCCCCGTATCTCCCGGCGCTGTAAACATTCGCGATATGTAAGCTTTGACGCAAGCCTGTACGATCAAAGTCCTCGCAGCATGACCCGCTGGAAATTCCATAGCCATGCGGATATGCTCGCGTCTCAGGCAAGCGCGATCGTCAATGATCTTCCATTTGATGGAGTTCACAAGGTTATTAAATGATCCGAGCAAGTCGATCTCATCTGCCAGCTTGAGGAAGGCTAGCAAACTTATAATCTCGCGAGCACTTTTATCCACAGGGAGAAGTTTTTGAACGGATTTCGAATCAAAACCCAAAGTTTCCAGCATCAACTCTGAGTTCGTGCGTTTGTGGTGACTGAAATCGTCAAGGACGATGCCCCCAACATACAACCATTGGACTAGCAGTTGGAAAGTTTCTACCGAGCAGCTCGTCATGGAAAGCTTTTGCTCGACTGCTTCCTTAAAAGCGCCGTTGAAAGCTCGATCGAAGAAAGGCGAGTTGTAGCACAGGAGAGCCTTGGGTAGACGAAATTCAGTGCCCTCTACTTCGACAATTACTTCCGGACCTCGGAAGTGGTCGATTTTGCTAGTGAAGGTATGTCAGCACGCAGTCGAGATGCAATAGCACTAGAGGCTAGCTTACTCGATGAATTGACTTGCCGGTAGGTCCTTGAAAAGAGGTTTCTTGACGTCTATTTTTTGCCGGTTTGCTACCAGTTCCTCAGCGGCCGACATTGTATCGGTCTACAATTACGCGCTCCTGGTATCCTCAGCTTCTAAACATGCGGTGAGTGTGCATCTTAATATCGAGAGCAATATCCTTGGATATCTCGGTGAGAACATTGGACTTACCAAGTAGCTATTTCTTTGTTAAGATTCTAGCCGCCCGCAAAAGTTTCAACTGAGGTTCCCAACCTCGATCGAGGCACGTGCACGTTCAGCCCGTTTTGCGCATGCAAATGGGACGTTGTGGCGTTGAGTTTGAGAACCAATTGCGAAAAGCCAAGACTTAAGCGACTTGGAGTTTCAGTGACCGAAAAGATCTCTCAGCATCACCTTTCGAAGCTGATTCGCCATTCATATCTATATGGGGAAGTGTCAGGGTCTATCTTGAGACCTTCGACACACGATCTGGCCATGAACTTTCGATTCCTATCTGGACAGCAAAGCGTGTCTATGATACGATAGTTGCCTGGCCCCTCTCGACCTTTCACGGGCATGAAATTGTATTCCAGGATCTCAAGGAGTCTAAGAGAACTCGTATGCAGATCTTTCTCTTTAGTAATACAAGAGGCGGTAGAGAGGTCTCTCACATTACACACCACCTACATTGATTTTTCAATCTTTCAAAAGACATTATATCTAGTGATAGCTTTTTTATGTGGCCTGTAGCATGAGGCTTTGGAACACGAGGCTACACAGTTTATGGAGTAGAATTTGTCTATGTGCGCAGTTGGGGACAGGAGTGGCATTCTTCCAAAGAGCTGGGATAACACTTTGCAGCCTCCTCATGGACTCAAACATTTGGTAGTCGCTCCTTCATATCTACCTCGACAGACAAGATGTCAGGTCTGTCAGAGTCTGATATCAGTATAAGACTTTATGGAGTTGTCGTACTTTCGCTCCAGTTTGCAGAAGAGGATTGTCGTCCCAACATCATTTCGAATGAAACACACGAGACAAAGTCACAAAATTTCAAGTTAAGTCAAGATAAGTCGGAATAGAGAATAGACAGTCTCGATCTGATAGATACCTCGCTGGTGACATGGTCACGAACGGGAAAATCCTGAAGACGAGAAAGAATAGAGGCCTACCAGCCACCACCCCACCGGGACAGCTTGTAGTCGTCGACGGCTACATCTTGTCGGGGGACCTCGACAACCCACTCTCCTATTCCAAGGTCGATTACCTTACGACGAGTACCGACGAGGGCCCACCGACGATAGAAGACGCCCGCGATGACACGGCATACCGTGCCCTCGCCAAACATCAATCGACCGAGAAGAAAGTGGTCGATGTAAAGAAGAAGCCTACTAAGACTACTAGATCGACTGCTACGGGAAAGATCTCGCCCCCGATTCCGCCAACCACGTTAACACCCTCGACGGCCCACTGAGTGGCCAGCACTCAAAACAACAATTTCGAATAAGTCAAGTCCATCTCCCCCTCTCCCATCCCATCCCACCCCACCCCCTCACTTCTCCTTGCCCTTTCCCTCCTTCTCCGCCGTCTTCTTTTTCTTCTCTCTCTTCCTCTCCACCCTCTTCCTCGCCTTCTCCCTCGTGATAGGTTGGTCGATCTTCTCCGGTAGCGGTGCGAATGCTACCCTCCTCCTCTTCATCTTCAAGTAGGCGGTGACGACGGCCCGGAAAATTTTTGCTTTCGAGCGTGATGGTGATGGTGACGGTGGCGGCGCGGCGCGGCGGGCCTGTAAGCGGGTCACCGCCATTGTTGGTTTGGTGATAGTGGTGGTGGTGGTGGTGGTGGTGGTGTGGAGGAAGATGTCTGAGGTGTAGTGGTAGATGGAGATGATGTTCTTGTCCGGCAAGCAGAAGGAGGTTGTATATGTGTGTGTGTGTGTGATTTGTGTGATGTGTGTGTTTGAGAGAGAAGAAGAGTAGGAACAGGGGAGGAAAGGGAAGCTTACATACCTTTTCCAGACTTCGAAATTTAGAACGCGCGGGAATTCGGAAAAACTTGTGAGGGTTGAACAATAGGAGAGAGTTAGTGATGGAGTGGCGTTGGGACAATAGGAAGCGGACTCGCTTCGGTTATGGTGAATGGCGAATTTTGACGAACGGCAATTCGCATTGTCGAAAGTTCTAGCGAGCGAAAGATAACGAGAAGAGAGGAGAGAGAAAATTTGCCGAATGCTGTGGGCAGACGATAGAATCTCGTAGTTAATAATATGTGCCTCGAAGAGTTATGGGACAATGAGATCAGAGGGAAATATGAAGAAACCCACTTTGCAAAATCCCAGAAATGATTAGACAATAACAGGGGAAAATCTCGACTTTATCAAGCAGATCATCGACAGACAATTGAGTATCGTAGTTCCAAATCTCGACTCTTCAATTGCCGTGCGACAATAGATCACGATGACCTCACTTGATAATTTTCGTCCTGCCATAAGCTCGGCAGCACTACTACGCATAATTTCGAGAGCTTCAACAGTCCTAAGACAGTGTCAAGCAACCATACAACTTCATCAAACCAAAATAGTAAATCATGGCAATCATAGCACTGCTTGAATTGCATCTTCGAAATCCCAACAGGCAGAGGACAACACCAACCTCGCTCTCCGAGGGAAAGTCTAATATTGTACTGCTTCTCAAGAAAAGAAGACCTATAGACATGGAAGTAATGTCTCCGCCAGCAAGTACGTAGCTCGCTTAACCCCTATTCTTAAATCTTCAAGTTCTGAGGCACACCAGTGAAAGAACTCGTGAAGTCCCTATACAAATGCTTAATCAGACCAACGAATCGAAATAGAGAACCAAATGATTCAATTCTTGTGATGCTACGCTTTAGTCTATAAAGAAGACCCGGCTATGCGAAACATCCGTGGTCGCAAAACCCTCCGTACTTGCTTTGGCCATGCTTACAATCCGGCTCAAGTCGCAGTGATGATTTTACATTTCCAACTTTTTTCTTGTATAGCTCTCCCATCTGAAGACTTGAGGCTCCCCAACGATTCTGATCCTCATCCTTACAAGGCATGGGTTGGTTCCTGGGTTGATTCCTGGTTTGATTCCTGGTTTGCGTCTCACCTCCAACGGGTTTTGTCCATATCCGTTCGATGATGGCTTTACACTCATCTGTAGAAAATAGTACAAACCTACGGGGCTCTGAAACCTTAACATCATCGCGAGGTTTCGAGTCATCAAAAGTACCGCGATAAGCTGTGAGAGACCAGCCGGTTTGACTTCTAAGTTCTCCGTTATCTCCAGAGGTACCCAGATGAGCAGCTAGCCACGAGTTGATCTGATTTCTCAATTCTGCTTTATTTCCAGAAGTTGAACATTTTCGCTCAAGCAATAATTGGAACAATTCATCGGTATCAACGGTGATGCTCTGCGCCATTTTCCATCTTTGTCCCCATGTGCGCTCATATCTAAGAGTCCATGGCTCGGCGCCACTGAGCATAACCTTTACCTGAAGAACAGGCTTCATGCCACGCTCAGTATATTCTCTTACTTCGCTAGTGGAAATGCGCAGATAAAGAGGCTTTGGGCTCGAAATCAACGCTGCTCTGGAAAGCTGACAGGTTGTTAGCATTGGTCTCGGCCACTACCACAAAGTATGTTTTTACATACCTTGATCTTGATTGCATGCTTAGACTTCAAGTCCGATGCTAATTTATCTCTTTTGACGCTCCGACTGAGTGGGAGGTGTCTGTAAACTCCTGCAACGACCTTCCTGTACAGTTCGGTAGTCAAAATTCCAGATTCAAAACCAAGAGGAAGAATCGTAGGGCGTTGTCCTTCAAGGGGTGTTATCTCGGGAGAATGAGGCGGGTATGTCAAATACTTTAGGATTACTTCGTAATCTCCGTCAAGACGTTTGTTCAAGGATACTTCTCGGAAGTCTATCTCGTCACTCCCATCATACCTGTGGTAAAGCCTTCCCTCTTTGCCAATTGGAAGAAGAGAATTAGACATAGCATTGCATAGCTGGACACTGACGGACTCATCGTAGTACCCTGGAGCAATAGATTGATCTACTTTAAGTTCAAAGCGATCAAACCATGACGTGGGCGGCTTAATAGAATTTCTTGGAGACTTGGAAATTTTATTGTCGTCTGAGAATTTTGTGTGGTCGCAGCTCGTTAGTTCTCCCGGGTGTCCAGAAGGATCTAAGTTATTATCGCCATTACCCTTCTATTGTATATTAGTAAGACCCTTGCAATATACAAAGGCGCCTGCATACCTTAGAATCCTTGGGCAACCCAGAGTGAACTTTTATAGCCCGGGGTCGAGGCTTGAGTCGAGGCTTGCGGCGCGGAAGATGTTTTTGGTCTTGGTTGAAACTCCATCGCGCGTACATACGTTCTCGTAAGGCCTGAAAAAAATCCTGGTCTAGCATTTTGCCGTTGCGAGAAGGTATTGTCGCGAACAAACGCCGGACAAGTAGGTATACGACAGAATGGGTGAAAAGCGGCGCAGAAATAGTTCGAACGCCAAATGCTCAATGGTGATTGAAACGGAAAGAAATTACTCTGTAAACCACCACACAAGAAGAAGCAAGAGAACGAAATCTATGTTTTCCACGACGTGTAAGATCTGGAGCGTCAGTTCGAGTGACATGGATGCCAATGTGTGGTTGGGATTGAATGATACTGTAGCCAAAGAGTGTTGCAGTGGTAATGAATACGTGCGATATAATGCGAGCGAGCGTGATGTTTGTAGCGATAGAGCAAGGGAGAGAAGAACTGGTGGCTAAGCATGATAAAGTGGATAGCGCATGAGAAGAGAAGGAACGACGAGGGTCATTCTCCTGCTCAATGAGGTGGCACTTGCCCTATGTAGATCACACCCTGGTCAAGATCTCCATCTGTCTCCAAGTATTAAACTTTTGCAATTCATAAGTTCGTCCAGAAATTTCCGTGACTTTCAACCATTGCCTTAATCTGGATGGCAGCCACCAATCGACATTATCTTTCCCTCTCTTTTACCCCTCAAACTTGCAAAACTCACCAATCGTCGCCAAAACCCGCTGCGGCTTGAACATCATCGACATTAATCAAATCCACTCCCTCGGTTCTCAACTGCCTCCATAACCCATTCCTCGTAGAAATCGGCCATCCAGGTTGATCCCAATACCTGACCATAATACCCTTATCATGGGCTGTCTTGACTTGCGCTCTCAGAAGTGCAAGCTGGGTATCGTTCAAACTCGTACCAACTACATTTCCAAACACGGCTGCGAAATCAGTGGAGGCGATGGGAGAAACAAGAGACGTGATGTTGGAGAATGTGCTGTTAAGAGTCGGGATTGGTGCATCCCAAAAATAATCTCTGGATTCGATGGGTTGTACGAGATCTAAGGGAGTGTTGCCAGTTCCAATGACGGTTACGGCGCCAGATGTAAAAGTCGTTCCGTTTGTATAAGAGAGGTACCCAGCCGATCGCCTGCGGAGTGTTAGATCAGACCGAATATGCGAAGAAAATATTCGGGTCCAGGAATGTTTAAGATTTGGTAGCTACGAGTCAAGGAGAAAAACGAACTCACAAAGGATCTAAAGCCTTAACAACAACAGGCCACGTACTCGCCCCATCGGTCTTCACATCCACAAACAGATACAAAGTCTGCCCACCACTCGTATCAAACACGCCATTATGCGTCCTCTCAGTCAAAAAACTCGAATTGGCAGGATTCTGTCTCTCCAAAACGGAAAGAATGGGATCGATATACAGAGACTCGAAAGTCCTTGCGTTAGTCAGAGCTCCTTGCTCATGACCGACGTGCAACGTCCCGTTGTACAGCCAGACGTCTGATTCGGTGGAGATGGCACCGACTGATAATGCGGTGTAGAAGGGGACGTCTCGCCAGTCTATCTATTGTTAGCTCATTTACTCTCTAAAACAAGTCAAACAATTGTGAAAGCAACTCACAGTCATTATGAGAATGAATACCCTTCTACAAACCACACATACACGTGATCAGCCCAGTGTCTCCTAGCTTACCACACCTAAGCGGAAAAGGGGGAAGAGACTCACCGGCACAATCCCCTGCGTCAAGCTCGTAGGATAGGTATACAGCGGGGCCTGATGCGCCTTATTCAAAATCTCCTGCAACCCCGGGCTCACATCCGGCACGCCCGTTACCTCCGCAATACTCACACCTAGCAAAGCAGTCGCGAGCCAAAGACAGGTAGAAATCGACATCATGGCTAGTATCGCGTTCCAGAGAGAGCTGCGGCTGGGCCCCCGCATGGGGGAGAAAGGAACGAACGGAGGATATATATACTTATGTCTTAGCCCGAATTGACATGGAGTGAGTACAGTAGTTTGACAATCGGATGAACGAGCCTAGAATCATGTACAGTAGAGTACAGTACAGTTGGAGAGTAATACAATACAATCCCGTGCCTCATTCGAGCCAACGATTCGTCGTTGTTGGAAAAGGAAGCTCACAGCTCCGAGCTCTCTCGAGCCGAGCAGCAAGCAAGCTTCCGTACCTGTCACGCATTGCCGGATCCATCGGTTCGGGCCCATTTTTGTCGCTGCCAAGAGAAGCGAAGTGACGTTGACAGCGACTGAGTTGCATTGCAGCTTGGGCAGATGGCCAGTGGTGGCAGCACGTGTTTAAGGGTAGTCGCTTGCGGATTTCTAGAACGCTGGGTTGATGGATAACGATAAGTGAGCCTCGGAGTGAGAGGAATGCCATCCTTGGATACGGGATTCTGTTGGAACTTGAATTGGCGAGGAGAGGTGATTGGTGCGGGGATGATTTAAGCCTGGGAACCCCGCCATGTATTTTGATATGATATGATAATGATTTTTGTTTTGGAAATCCGATACAATTTGAGAGCTTGGAGTATACAATAGTGAAAGCTCTAAATTTCAAAATTGAGAATGGGATCGCTTTCTCAAGTCATCATCAATTCGTATCCACTGATGGTGTACTTCTCATACACCTTTATTTCATTTCATGTCTTCATTTTCGTCCGCGCCATGTCATCCCAATTTCATCGTGTGCTTACATCCCAATCCGTTTCATGCGTAATGTCGAGTAACTCATGCAATCCTAATGCACCCCGAACGACTTTTAATTCCAATGCTTTCCATTCTTTCCATCCAGCAAAAGTCCACATATCCAGCTCAAGAAAACCCCAACGCCATGCGACCATGCGATGCTGAAATATTAAATCCGATACTAAAACGGTAAAAGAGGGACTCATTTCGCGTGAGCCACAATTTCGGCATAAACATCATCTGGAATCTTCTTGATGAGCGTCAAAGTGACCTCCTTAATCATCTCTGCTTGAAGCGGTGGGAAAGACCGTAGAATTTTGACTGGACTATTTTCTATTAGTACCTCATCATCCAACAAGCTCAAGAAAAGGCCCAACTTACCTCGGAGAGCTCAGAATGGAATTCCTGAGAATAACCAACTGTGCCACAATACACAAGATATTCAAATGCGCACCATAGGCAAACAGAAAATCCCACAACCGCAACACCTCTGGCAACGGAGGCGTACACGCACACATCGTCAAGACAGACGCAAAAGCATACAGCTCAGCATTCATGCCCTTCCCAATCAAATACATTGACAGCTTCGGATCCACAATCGCAAGCACCTTATCAACAAGTGCTAAACCTTTATGAACACCATCCATAGCACCCCTCACATATCCCGGACATTCGACCGTAATGAAGCGATGAAAAGCAATGAACGCCTCCGCTTCACTACGAGCTGCATAAAGGAATGGAGCAGCAAGCACATTCATACCCTGCACATATGTCCCCGGTTCACTAGCTCCAGCATCCGACCCCTCAGTTGTGAGTGTCAACGCTCTTGCTCTTGACTTCATAGCCGGTGTAGAAGACTGTAACTCGGGGCTCCCATGTGCATTTGCCGTATGCGTGATCTTGCCTCCATTCCCAGCTGTCTGGCTCTCAGTCCGCGCATCTTTCGCATCGTGAAGCTTCCAAGCCACGGCATTCAATAAACGGATGAGACTCGCTTCACTAACACGCCTGCGGAAGAGGGGGTCTGTGGCGAGGGTGCGGAAGGTGTCGTTGCGGATTTTGGAGTAGGCGGGGGAGGCGCCGCGGTGGATGAGAGCGAGGTATGTGTCGGTTTCTAGGATGGGCGCATTGAGGAGGATGAGCCAGACGTAGATACGGAGTGATGACTGCTCGGTGTTAGATACGCGGTGAGGGCAGAATATATTTTGGAGGATGTACCATGCCATCACTATCACTCTTGATTCCTTGGTCTAGTATCTTGAGTCGCGTGCTCTCTAATGCGCCAACAACATCTCCGTCTGGAGGACCCTCTCTGATCAATCGATCTAGAGAGAGTGCATCTGCGGCAATGGGTCGCTTCCCTGAGATTGGTCGCCTCCCAGCAGAGCCTGGAGTAGGTGTCATGTTTGTTGCATCACTATTTGATCTGCCGCGACTGTGACTCGGGAAAGAGGGATTGCCAACTGGGGATTGATTGCGCTGTAATACTTGTTTGTGCTGTTGTGATATTAGGGACAGTTGATTTGATTGCCCTAAGGTATGGGCAGATTGAAGGCGGCGTAGAGCACGGTGAGTCCGTGGACTTGGAGGATCCGCGATGTTGATGGCTGGCGATAGATGCGGTGCTAGTTTAGGGATGCTTTCTTTCGTGGGCGAAGGCGAATGGTTAGACATACTTTACTGATTGACCTCACATGAGCAAGGTTCGCCGCTGAGGTTGGAGAACGTATAGCTGCTAAGATGATAATTGCTACAATTGACAGCTCTTGCTCATATCGTAGCGTTGTCAGGCAAAAAAGTGTTGAGGCTGAAGCCAGTCCACGCGACGCGTTGGCAAGTGCTGCAATTGGATGGCTGCGCAACATCGGAGTAAGCCAAGCAAAGTTACTTGAGGCCATAGCCAGAGATTTTCCACGTAGCTTCCATTACTACTGCATCTCTCTTACCTCGTTTCCCTATGGAATGTGAAGAAAACAGAGGAGTCACGTGGTCGTATGTATCACAGCACGTGACTCAATTTAAAGAGTAGCTACCTACTAGGTAGGTAGGTATCTCCTCAAGGTCTATTTCGATGTCTTCAGGTGAGTATGATCTCGTCGAACGCAGAGGTCGACTTAACATGGTGTAATGATGCTAGAATATGTCGAGTGACGTTGTTAGTCTGATAAGAATATATCTCATTAAGGGCAATCGAGAGAAATGCTATTTAAGAGGCTCGTCACCCTCACGACTCTCAGCCCGAATATCACGCAAGAGCGAAGATCCTTAGATACGCAATATGTGGCCGCCGGAATCAGGGAATTGTTTGTAGCTCAGGTTCTGTAAGTTGGGCTGTTGACCGCTTGAAATGAGTCTCAGTATTGTCTGAACTGCATGGCCAAAGATTTCTCCAATCTCAGACACTGCTCCCAATGCTCATCCGGGGGCGGGTTGCCTTGAGTGCTCGGTGAGGTAATAAAACCCAAGCAAGTGGCTGGATCCCCCACAAAGAGACTCGGCCTGCCGTCTTTCTTCAACCTCCGGTCTCGTCCTTCTGCTCACGCTGTTCCCTCTCATCCCATGCCATGCCATGCCATCTCATCTTTTTATCATAGTTCTACAGAAACTCGAACAGACGTCGTGGGCGAGCATGCTTTGTTTTTCAATCACCGCTTGCGACGGTGGGTACGAGCAATGAGCATGCTTGGGTGCAGCCAAGCCACTGGTATCCTCTTCGGGTCAAGCGCCGAATGTCGTGATTCTCGCATTTGGATCCCTGAAATGTCATCATGAACTCGGGCCGCGACTGGTCCGCCCACGACAAAGAGGCTGCGTCGTTGGCGGGGTGGACAAGCGGAGTGCGGCACACATGCAAGGCTGCGGCTGGCGACCGAACCTCAACATCGATGCTGCCACTGCCCTGCCAGGGCGTTTTGTTGCTTTGTTGCACAACCCAAAGGCCATTATTCATTGTGAGTCGCAGTCCCATCGAGCGCCCTCGCAATGATCTGCTGTTGTTGCGTGACATTCGAGAAGATTTGCCAAAAGGATGAATGTTTTCAAACTGCGAATACTTGTATCGGTACCTAGGTGGGGCGAGCAGGGGCCATCAGATCTCCGAAGCCTTTGTCGACGTCGTTCGTTGAGCATCGAGCATATCTAGTTCTAGCGGCACTTCCAACCTTAGCCTTCATGGGTAGCTTGTCGACTTTTCGACCCTTTTGCTTCGAACGCTTCTGGCTTCTCTAGTCCTTCTAGCCCTTCTCGTCCGTCGCCTCTCAGCAGATGGCGTGCTCGAGCACAATACTACTACTACATCATCGCATTATCGCTCACGCCGGTCGATGCGAGGATGAGATGGCCACACATCGAGCTGGCTGACGGGTGTTCTTCCCCGAATCGATGCCGCACCCGGGCTCCTTCCTGAAAATTTTATCACAGACGTTGGTTCTTGCCAGGCCTTCTCCCAATGGCGCTCCTTTCGGTGATCAATAACGCTTTTCATTTGTCTGTCTGGTCCCCCCGCGGTCTCTTTGTCCTGGGCATCTGCATAACACATCCACATCCACATCCACATCCACACCCTACCCACCCCATGCTGATCACCCTGACTTGACATCGCTTCCACTTCACTTAAGAATCTCACCCGCATGTTATCAATCGCTACGACGTCGCTTTAGTCACTTCCAAGCTTCTAGAATCCCGCCCCATTACAGGTACTGTACAGTTAGCACTGGACCTGCCAATTTTCCAATCTCTCACATCTCTCCAAGGATCCAACCTGTTACCTGACCTGGCTTAGCGACCACGCTCACGCTCACGCTACATCCAGTCGGCAAGGCTAGCAGAGATCGCATGTGGACTTTGTCGACGTCCTTTTGCATGTCTGGGAGATTCCTTCTTTCTGCATCTCTAATCTGATCTGCCCAAGCCAATCTGCATCAGAGAGAGAGTTGCTGGCCATTGGATCTGCGCGCCCGTCACACAACATCCAGACCAGCCACAAGCGAACGCCCTCAGCTGCAGTCCCAAAGCAAGAAGCACGAAGCACGCAATTTATTGGTGGCGCCGTGTGATCTTTCGCGGGCACTGGACCGCACCATCCAAGGCCCCCAGGTCTCAAGAGCTCTTAAAGAATCTTAATTTCGAGAAGCTTTCCTGGCATTCCTGGCATTCCAGCCCGGGATTTCTTTTTTGCGCCCTGTCTGCATTTGACCTGGGCACGCGGCCACTACGCTCCTGCACCCTGCACCACCCACAGCCACGGCAGCGGATCGCTCGAGAGGGAGAGAGTATATGACCCTCGACACACCCGTACTCCACTCAGTTCCAATCAGCCTCTTTCATCCTTGCCATACTGTAGTCTATTTGTACTACTCACCATCTCCTGGGGATTAGGCCACTCCAAGTTCGCCGCGAATCTGTAGGAGAACTCTTCGGTATTGGGCGTTGCTGAGGTTATTAGCGAGCGACGTCTGACAGTACTAACATCTTACATCGACGTCGACCTCACTCGACATGTCGGCCACCAAAATCGGGCACGGTTTGGCCAAAGTGCTCGGCATCAAGCTCAACTACAGAAATGAGCTCGACGAGGATATTCATCGAGGCGAGTCTGTCTTCTCCACGAATACAGCTGATACCTATGTCGAAGAAGAACCAACAAGTATCGAATGGGTCAGAGAAACTCTTCCCTCGGGCCCAGAGCTTATTGTGTATGCTCGTTCTCTGTTCCCTTTCACGCATTGGATTGGCCGCTACAATCTACAATGGCTAGCAGGCGACCTCGTTGCAGGTGAGTTACTCAGGGCCCTTAAGACTTCCCTGCTTGCAAACGATTGATGTTTCTAGGTATCACTATCGGCGCTGTAGTCGTCCCTCAGGGTATGGCATATGCCACCCTGGCTAGTCTTCCGGTGCAATACGGACTTTACTCCTCATTCATGGGCGTTTTGATCTATTGGTTCTTCGCAACATCAAAGGATATTACTATTGGTGTACGTCAACGTTATATCTATCGTCAAGACAGAGACTGACTCGAATATAGCCTGTCGCCGTGGTATCCACCCTCGTGGGTAAGATACTCGTAGCAGCCCACAAATCCCATCCAAATGTTCCAGGCCCTATCATTGCCTCTGCATTAGCAGTCATTGCTGGATGCATAATTTTTTTCATTGGCTTGATCCGCGTGGGCTGGATCGTAGACCTCATTCCACTGGTGTCTATCTCCGCATTCATGACTGGTTCTGCTCTTAATATTGGCGTTGGGCAGCTACCAACTCTGATGGGCATCACCGGTTTCGACACTCGAGCTGCGACCTACCGGGTCTTTATCAACTTCTTGAAAGGGCTTCCAAGAACGAAATTGGATGCTGCAATCGGCTTAACAGCCTTGTTCACCCTCTACCTCATTCGATCAGCCTGCAAATTCTCAGCGAAGAGATATCCGCAGCGAAAGAAGCTGATTTTCTTCATGTCAACTCTTCGCACTGTTTTTGTTATTCTGCTATATACTCTGGTCAGCTGGTTGGTGAACAGACACCATCGAAAGAAGCCATTATTCAAGATTCTCTCAACCGTTCCACGAGGTAATGTCCACAGACAGCTCAAGCTCTTACACTCCTGCTCTTACACTCCTAACATTAAACAGGATTCACAGCAGCTGCTGTACCAACAATCAATATTTCTGTCATCAAAATATTCACCAGCGATCTGCCCGTGATTGTTATCGTTCTCTTGATTGAACACATCGCCATCGCGAAATCTTTCGGTCGAGTTAACAACTATATCATCAATCCATCCCAAGAGTTGGTTGCCATCGGCATAACCAACATTCTAGGACCTTTCCTCGGCGCCTATCCTGCTACAGGGTCTTTCTCTCGAACGGCTATCAAGGCGAAGGCTGGTGTGCGAACTCCTTTTGCAGGTGTCATTACTGCGGTAGTGGTCCTCTTGGCCATTTATGCCCTACCAGCTGTATTCTTCTATATTCCGAATGCTGCTCTCTCTGCAGTAATCATCCACGCAGTTGGAGACCTTATCACCGCACCGAACACAGTCTACCAATTCTGGCGCGTGTCCCCCCTCGAGGTGCCCATCTTTTTCGCTGGGGTTCTCGTTACAGTTTTCTCATCTATCGAGAACGGTATCTATACTACTATCTGCGTGTCATTCGCGCTTCTGGTCTTCCGTATCATTAAAGCCAAAGGTCGGTTCCTAGGCAAAGTCAAGGTTCACTCCGTGGTAGGCGACTCCCTTATTGGAGGCGAAAGCAAAGCATTCATCAACGCCGAGAACCCAGTCAAATCTGGTGGCTCCCACGAAGATGTGTCAGTTCGCAACATCTTCCTACCTATTGATCATGCTGATGGCTCGAATCCCGATATCGAAGTCGCTACCCCTTACCCAGGCGTCTTCATCTACCGTTTCTCTGAAGGTTTCAACTACCCGAATGCAAATCACTATCTAGACCAACTTACAAACCACATCTTCGCCACCACCCGCCGAACCAACCTTGATCATTACGCTCGACCTGGTGACCGCCCCTGGAACGATCCTGGACCACGCCGCGGCAAAGCAGCAGACGATCACCCCGACCGTCCGACGTTGAAGGCCGTTATTCTTGACTTCAGTTCCGTAAACAATGTTGACATCACTTCCGTCCAACAATTGATCGATGTCCGCAATCAACTCGATCGATATACCTCACCTTCCGTGGTAGATTTCCACTTTGCATCCATAAACAATCGTTGGACCAAGCGTGCCCTCGTCTCAGCCGGCTTCGGATACCCCACCGTCCTACCCGGAGACAATCCCGTCCAGCGCTGGAAACCAATTTTCAGCGTTGCCGAAATTGGTGGCTCGGATTCAGCACCTCAAGTCGCGGAGATGGCAGCGAATGAGAAAGAGCTCAGACAATCACGGACGAGAGAGCACGATGCTGATACGATTAGCGCGGGCCAAGATAGCGAGATGAGCTCGTCGGATCTTAAGAGTGCCGCAATTAAGACACATGCCAGGGCAGCAGTGGTCAATGGATTGAATAGACCATTTTTCCATATCGACTTGACGAGTGCGTTACAAAGTGCTATTGCGAATGTTGAGGCAAGAGCGGACTATGAGCGAGGACTTGCTCCCCCCACTGCGACAGTATGAGATACAGATCTCTATATCAGATTCGGGATGAGAATGTGAGCGATTCTTGAAGAGTTTTGGTTATTGGAGGATTCAGGTGTTGGAGCAAGGAAAGATTTGCAATGCATCGACTTGGGACGACCGAGACACAATTATACCATTTTTTCCCTTTTCTGTATCTTTTCTTGGGTTGGATCTTGTCTCATATCTAATCGATGATCCTACATTTCAATTCTGTATATATTCCTGTTTAAGCTCTCTAAGGAAGGATTGCATTGCACCGGCGATGAATTAGTTTTGGATGGAAAGCAGGCAAGGTCAAGCTCGCTGAAGATGAGGAGAGACTTACCTCTTTAGGATAAAATATACCCTTGTTCCGCGTATATTCCTAGAAGTCATGTCAGTGTCAGTGTAAACGTCATTTGCTTGACTGTGTGAATAAATATACACACTCGTCAACTCTAACAATACGTAGCTAAGACCTTGCCAATATAGAAACATCTCGCGAGCTTCTTCTAAACAGTGGCTGATGTATATGAGTAAGAGTAAAAGCTTCTCAAATAGCGAGCAAGGATTCAGTGTGCGGTGTTAGTTTTGTCACAAATTGTCACGTGTAACTATGGATATGGGAACGTTCGTGATGAGATCCATACAACGTATCATGATTCGTGATTTAGGCAGCAGTCATTGCGGCGTATTGGCATCACAATCACATCATAATTTATGGAATCCAATCATATTCAAACCACGAAATAAAAGGCATAAGCACAGAAACAGCAGGGGGGCTAAGAGTGTGAGTGGAAAACTGATCCTGCATATGATATCTCAAACAAGACTATGTAAAACCACTGATTGCACGCGTGCATGCAAATATCATCCATCCATCCATCCATCCTCTCATCTTCTTGAGTTCGGTGTATGTACATCCATCCAACCCCTTTGATATGCACCGATGTGATGTTATTGTGATAAAACGGCCCAACCCCAACTCCAACGCTTGCAAAGAACCCCAGATGCAATGCACAAATTATGTGCGCGATTGATTGATCGATCGATATTCAACTGACCCCTCCATTCATTTCGTATGACGAGAGTGGATGGCGAAAAGGAAACGGAAATGCAGTGCAATCCTCCATTGTAGACAATCCGTTCTGTTTTTTCTGACTTTCTATTCTGACACGGCTGGATTGGCTTCGAGCCTATCGTGCTACGCCGGCAAGAAATGCTTCGGCGGGTAGCTTATCCTATTATTCATTAGTAAGAAGTCGAAATATGAAACTGTGAGTAGAGAGCGTACCTTGTTCGCAGTGAACGCAGCATAAGCCTTCTCAAGATCCCATCCTGTTTCCGCCAAGCACAACCCGGCGTAGTTCAAGGTCATGCCTGTCTTCTCCATCAACTGCATTGCCATTGCTTCCTGCTTTTGTTGTTCTGACATGACCATTTGTACTGGCTGTTGAGGAGGAGGCGAGTGGTATGCAGCAGGTTGAGGTTGTGCAAGAGGGGCCCAAGCTCGTAAAGCCAGCATATCACTGATGACTCTGATGGGTTGGATGCCAGGAGCGCCAGGACCCAAGATGAATGTGCGAGAGAAACTTCGCATTGGCTTTTCAGCGGCTGTGCTGTTTCCCTCTTCAAATTCACCGTGCATGGTGATGATTAGGCCATCGACTCCGCGAGCATTCTGACCAAGAGGATCGGCTAGACCTGGTAAAGAATGACATTCAATGATGTACCTGTCGCTCTGAGTGTGAAGATCTGGATGGTGGCTGGCTGGCAAAGAAGCCCAAAGACCCTTGATTGCTTCAGCGCCCTTAAATGAGCGATTCATGCGAGTTGGTGGGTGAGTGATCTTGACCAAGTTTCGAGAGTATTTGATATAGTCTGCCCATGGTGGGATTGGCTTGTTATTTTGGTGACTTCGTGCTGTACTCATGTCGATTGACAGAGAATATCTCGATTGAGCATCATAGAATGACGCGATAAGCTCTGCGCGATTGCTATCGTACAAGACTAAGAAATTTCTGACGAAGTTCTCTCCAACTTGAGCAACATCTCTGAAATCGGGACCGGCGATTGGGATTGGTGATTTTGCAGCTTCGGCAGCTGCCTTGATAGCGGCAAGTTCTTCAGGTGTTCTGACTTGGACATTGTTCAGAATCGAAAGATTTTGATATCGCTTGAGAATCTCGTCCTTTAGGGTGGATAGCTGTCCTTCGATTGGATTACCGTTGAGCATTAGAGTCTCGAGATGTTTGAACTTGTAGCGCCAGGCGTCGAGCGACTTCATATCAACTAGGTTGTTTCTGGAGAGGTCGAGGTTTCTGACGTCGGGGAAGGTTTGAGCGAGAGATATGACGTCTCCAACATTGGAAAGATTATTGTCAGCAAGTGTTACACTGACGATGGCTTCCTTCTTCTCGGTTCTGGTCTTGAAGAGTCCATCACACACTGCCATTAGAGCTGGGAAAACCTTTGACGTGTTGGTGCTTCCATCGAACAACCCCATTTCCACCAATGTAGCATCCACAGCAAGTGCTGACAGATTTAGTAGCTTTATGTCGGGATTGTATCGTCCAGCGAGAACTTGTCGGAATTTGTCCTTGATTTCTGTTGTCTTCGCTGCTTCCTCCTTTTTCGCTGCGCCTCTTTCCGGAGAGAGAGGATCACAGGGTTTCACTGACAGAACAGTTCCAGCGAAAGTGAATCCATCCACCTTCTGAAGTTCCACGATATCTTCAGGACTTGCTGTGATTATGACCTTGTCACCTCTCTTAGATGACTATTTCGAAGTTAGCAAGGTATGTTACCTTGAAATCGATCGCAGAGTACGTTGTGGTAAAAGCGGGATGTCTGTCGATCCTCGACTCGTTGTTTGGTGGTGTAAGAACACGAGTATGATGAGACGGCGACGGTGCGAAAACCTCGTAACCCCACGATCAAAGCATTAGACATACCTTCTTGATCTTCACAGTCCTATTCGACTTGGCGTCCATTCCGCTGGCCTTTCGTTCTAAGAATCCGAGGAGGGCCTCCAGTCCACCATCAGAGTTACTGGCGGCTTTGCTCAAGCTGAGTCCTTCGACTTGTAGACTGTTTCCAGTGGACGTGATTCGCGACTCGAGAACATTTGCCTGCTGAGCTCCCATGCCACGCAGGATAGCCTGTTGAGCCTTATGAATTGCGATGGTTCCTCCGCGTCCAGAGCCTGAATTGGTGCGCCCATTCCCCGCAGATTTGGACGAAGGATCCATTCGACCTTTTCCAGATCTCCGCTTGTTACCAGCTGCCGCAGCATCCATGACGAGGTCTCCATCCTTATCGACACGAACTGGTCCATCCGCCCGACGCTTCTGAATGCCACCACGGCCTCTGCCTCGGATGTTGGGGGATGAACCCCGTGGGCCTCGCGGAGGTGCGCTTTGCAGCATTTTGTAGTAGTTGCGATCTCTCGAGGAGATTTATTGGTGAGTTTGCGGCGTCGAGATCCAGGCTCGGCGGGGTAGGTGGGTGCGATCAGATCATTCAAGATGTCGATGTATCGCAGTTATGTGAATGATTTTGTAGAAAAGAGTGGTGGCGATTGATTGCGAATAAACAAAGAAGATTCGAAATCGAAGAGAACAAGGAAGTGTGGATTCTGAGTCGTTGTGGTGGTTGAAGAAAGAAGAGCAAAGTTGGTGGAGGCAGCGACCAGACAAACAAAGATGTATGAAGAGAAATAGCAAGGTAGCGACGAGCAAGGCTGACAATACCTATAAGTGGCTTAGCCCTTACCATTGTGACTCAAGCGAGGCGTTCCGGTTTGAACTGTGGCACGTGATTCACTCAGATTTTGTTCACCCGCAGATGCCTAGGTAGGTAGTGAATGTGCCAAACAAAATCCAATTAATGACACCGTCATGACTGATTGAATCTATAATACCATTACCTGCGAATTATATGGATTTACGGGGTTTTCTGGTTTTTGGAAACCGTCCCGAGGCTGGGCCCTCGATCGGGCGAGGTGCGGCATCTTGATTCGCGTGGGTACCTGACCTTGCAGGGGCTCTAAATCATCATTGAAAGCTGTCCTTTCAAAAGAATTAATTATCTCCACACACCAAACGGCAGAACTCTTCGTCGCAGAGAGTTTCTCTCATCTTTTCACAATTCTGATTCTTTCACTTCATGTTCAAGCCAATTGACCTGCATTAATTTTGATTTATGCATCTTTAAAGAGCTCTTTCAATCATTGCCGCAAGGCTCAGCTCCAGCTACTTACAATAATTTCCAGTACTTTGCATACCCCAACTGGTCCGCAACATGCCTGCGAAATCGAGATTTACGAGGCTCGATGCCTTCACCAAGACCGTCGACGAAGCTAGAGTCCGCACGACCTCTGGTGGAATTGTTACGATAGCTTCATTGCTTATCGTTCTATGGCTTGCTTGGGGTGAATGGGCCGAATACCGGCGGATAGTAGTGCACCCAGAGTTGATTGTAGACAAAGGACGAAGTGAGAATATGCTATCATAATGAGAAACATCTGCTGATACTTTTGATGTAGGCGAGAAGATGGAAATACATCTGAATATTACCTTTCCAAAAATCCCTTGCGAGCTCTTGACCCTCGATGTTATGGATGTGTCTGGAGAGCAGCAGACTGGTGTCATGCATGGTGTCAATAAAGTCAGACTTGCGCCGCAAGAGGAGGGTGGTGCGGTCATCGATGTTAGGTCTTTGGATTTGTAGGTATCTGATAATCTCGAGGTAAATTTAGATACTAATCATGTCCAGACACTCTCCTGCCGATGAAGCCACTCATTTAGACCCTGAATACTGCGGTGGTTGTTATGGAGCGAACCCTCCAACGAACGCGCAAAAGCCTGGTTGCTGTAACACTTGCGATGAGGTCCGAGAAGCATATGCTAGCGTGTCCTGGGCATTTGGGCGAGGAGAGGGGGTTGAGCAGTGCGAGCGCGAGCATTACGGAGAACGATTGGACTCGCAGCGAAAGGAGGGGTGCAGAATTGAAGGTGGTCTTCGAGTCAACAAAGTGGTGGGGAACTTCCATATTGCTCCAGGAAGGAGTTTCAGCAACGGCAACATGCACGTTCATGATTTGAACAACTACTTTGACACACCAGTGCCAGGTGGGCACGTGTTCACACACCAGATCCATTCTCTTCGTTTTGGACCACAACTTCCCGATGATGTTGTGAAGAAGCTTGGAACCAAACAACTACCATGGACGAACCATCATATAAATCCCCTAGACAACACCGAGCAAATTACAGCAGACCCAGCCTACAATTTCATGTATTTCGTCAAGGTTGTCTCTACTTCATATCTACCTCTAGGATGGGAGAAGAATGCATACAGCACCAATTCAGGAGCGGAGGTGGGCATTGGAGCATATGGCCACCAAGATGACGGTAGTGTTGAGACACATCAATACTCTGTGACCAGTCACCGTAGAAGTCTCAGTGGAGGCGACGATGCTGCCGAGGGACACAAGGAGAAGTTACACGCTCGTGGTGGCATCCCAGGAGTATTCTTCTCATATGTAAGTTTATTAACCCTGAACTTTAAGCCGAAGCTAATTGATATCAGGATATCTCCCCAATGAAGGTTATCAACAGAGAAGAACGTTCAAAAAGTTTCACTGGTTTCTTGACTGGTCTCTGTGCAATTATTGGAGGCACGTTGACCGTCGCGGCGGCATTTGATCGCGGCCTTTATGAAGGAACCACACGGCTGAAGAAGCTGCAATCAAAAACAATGTGAAGAGGGCATGTTTCTCTTTGGCTCGGCATGGAATGGCGTTCAGAGGCTTGCTTTGAATATAAGTCTTTACTATACATGATTTTCTCTGTATGAATATCTAGGTAGGTATAAGTGAAGGTGGAGGGCCCACGCATGAATCATGTGACAAAATCGCATGAACAAAAAATTCTGCGCATCGCATAGATGCGAAATTTCTCGGACATTAAATCTGCAGTTATCCAATACCTACAATCAATTTAAAACATATCTCCTACTACAATGTATGATAACGGATTGCAGGTCCGGTGGAGGTCCACCTGAGCTGATGTGCACCTGCCCCGTGCGCTCGCTCGCTCACCCACGCTCACCCACGCTCTTACACCCGACACTGAGCCGAAATTAACGAGTGTAAAGTCCGTAGTGCTTCTACAGTACTTCTACAGTACTTCCACAGTACTGTGGCAGCACTTCGACAGCACTTCGAAGGGTTAGGATTAGAGTTAGAGAGGGTTAGGATAGTGGTTAGTCCGGGGGGTTGGGGGGCGGTGGGAGCCCCCCGCATTTGGGATATGTTTTTACATTCGCCTTGAGAGTATTACTATAGTATTGCTATAGTACTTTAGCAGCATTGTCGAAGTACTGTAGAAGTACTGTAGAAGCACTAGTTATAAGAGTGCTTTGGAAGTACTGTAGAAGTACTGTGGAAGTGCTGTGGAAGTGCTGTGAAAGTGCTGTAGTAGCACTGCAACAGCACTACGGCAGTACTTCTAAAGCATTATTGGAACTGTAGTTTAAGTTTAGCTACAAAGCATTTCTAGCTATTAGAACTCGAGTATTTATGCAATCGTAGTGCTAAAGACTGAAGTGCAGTGGTGCAGGGGTGCGAGGGTGCTGGTGGAAGTAGTTAGCGTGCGCTTGGGGCAAGTGCACATCAGCTCAGGTGGACCTCCACCGGATCTGCCCACTGGTATGATAAAGTCATTTTGCTTCATCTGGAAGCCTCATTTCATCTGCATATCTAATGATCTAACCAAGGACTTAGCTCGTATGAATGACATAGTTTCTCTTTCTCTGCAGATGGCTGTCGCAGAAAACGATGCACCGGATCAACCCCTTTTATTGTCGCTTCGCTTGTACTAGTCTTCTCTTGCGAGCAGAATTCCCAGTCAGTGCTTGCCAGATCATCCCCAATAGTTGTTGCTTGATTTTCAGATACAGTTCTCGAGCAATGTCATCTAGTCCACAGAAACCCATTCGAGTCGCCGTACTGCATCAGGCCATCGAGCCACCCGTCGTCAATGGTGTCCGCAAGCCTATGAAGCCAGGAGGTAAATCATCATGAATTACAATATCAAAGCTTTCTTATCTCAGCGCTCAATAGGCTATCAAGACTCAGGAGCAGACATAGCGTTCTCTCTCCAGTCACTACCAAAAGTCAAAGTTCTCACGCCTTCGCCATCACCTGCCCCCCACTCTTCCACGGGATGGACATTCCCTGATACTCCCTCGGGACTCCTTTCCGCTGTCCAAGCAGGAGCGACTCATCTCTGGGCAAACACCATTCTCTTCTCCTCCCACCCACTCCAAACCCTCCAAGCACTCAATGGATATCAAAACAACCTGCGAGTCATAGGCCAACCACCAAATTTAGTTCAACTCTACGATGATAAAGAATACGTCAACAATCTTCTCCGGTCTCAAGGCTTCACACTCCCAAAATCATGGACTCTAACCTCGTCTTCGAGTTCTGAACTCGAAATCACGCTCGAGAAGCTAGACCTCCCCTACCCAATTGTAGGCAAGCCCATCCGTGGACGTGGCAGCCATGGCGTAAAACTCTGCCATACACCCTTAGCGCTCATCTCCCACATCACGTCCCTTTTCTCCGAGTCCCCAAGTATAATGCTAGAGCAATATCTTTCAGGTGAAGAATGCACTGTTGCCGTTATGCCTCCCTCGGCTGAGCGTGGGGATTATTGGCCCTTGCCGACTGTGACGAGGTTTAATCATGATGAGGGAATTGCGCCGTATAATGGCGTTGTTGTTGTCACCGCAAATTCGAGGGTGGTGACAAAAGAAGAGGTCGAAAGGGATAGGACATATGGAGAAGTGGTGAGTGAATGTGTGGCTGTAGCGAAGTTGTTGGGCGTTACGGCTCCTATCAGGATTGATGTTAGACGATTTGGAGAAGGGGAAGGAAACAAATTTGCATTGTTTGATGTCAATATGA
Organism: Mollisiaceae sp. DMI_Dod_QoI; assembly: GCA_009613015.1. Classification (NCBI taxonomy): domain Eukaryota; kingdom Fungi; phylum Ascomycota; class Leotiomycetes; order Helotiales; family Mollisiaceae; species Mollisiaceae sp. DMI_Dod_QoI. The sequence goes on from VXCB01000012.1 coordinate 135,295, forward strand.
AGCCAGTAGGTAGTCATGATCCAAAAGAAAAAGGTATGCAGACGCTGACCGAATTTGATAGAATATGACTGGACCTGGGCGTCCGGGACGAGAAGATCAAGCAAGTCTGACGGGCATAGCTGCCGAAGCTATTGGCTGGGACTATCCGAGATTGTTGCAGGAGATGCTAAGTAGTGCTATTACCTTGCAGCACCTGCGAGATATCAAGCCTGCGGAGTCTGCATCTTCATAACGGGAATGAAAATTTCCTTGACGGACAAAAGTATGTCATCGCCATGTCACACAAGATGCTGAGACTCTGTAAGGGAGGATTTTTATGGCGAGATTGATATGCTCCTGCGTTCTGAGTGTAGGCGAGAAGTTGAACGGCCAACGCGGATACGTTGCCGGGGTCTCAGGCTCAGTCTCTGATTCATACTTGCTCTTGTGGTGCCGCAGATCAGCGGACTAAACTGTGAAATGAGATAGTTGGTTTTTCCGAAATATGGCCATCGATTCGCGCAATCATAGCTTGGCATTCTGTGAGGGTCTCATTCTCAAGATTATGATTTATGCACTCGAGATGAAGTCCAGATATATACTATAAGCTTTTAGATGTTGAGGAGGAGCTATGTGGGATGTATGACGATGAGCACAGAGATCAAGCCATGATCCTCGATGATATTTGTCAAGTGCTAAAAACAAACAAAGTAGCCGCTGCAATGGTGGGCAACGAAGTCGAGTAAAATCAGGCTTCGTACTTTGGATTGACGAAACGAGGCAGTCGGGTTGAAGGTGAAATCAGGGAAGTGTTCAGAATAGCAAGAAATTATGTTGCGAGATCGGGAGCAGAGAGAGATTCCTTAAAAGAAAGAATGTTGGTAGCAAAGGAAGAGCGGTTGATCGGATTGGGTTTGCATTGAGAAGGAACAAGACGAGGTTGAGGAAGAAGGGAAAAGAGGAATTTAAATAGCGCTCTATTAGTCGCTGAAGAGATATGATGCTCGAGAGAGCAAATTTCCCAAGTGAAATTGAAAGCATAGGCAAACTTCAGAGAACAACGTTCGTCGAGTTCTAGCTCCATCGGCGGAAACGGCGATTAGAATGACTTGAAACTTTAGTAAACAGCATAGAAGACTAAAAAATGTTACGAATATGCAGCTCTTTCAAAGACGCATTTATATAAAGGTGGCTATAGTGGATAGAACCCATGCTGAGCGCACTTTCGAACATGCTGAGCGCTCTCGACTCACTTGCATAGTTGGAATCCTCATCTGTTAAGCACTCGCTCGGTCCGACAATGCAGATGACATGAGTGTCCTAGTAGGTGAGGATAAAATTTGCATGTAGAATATTATAAACATTTTTTCAAAAAAGTCGAACATTGATCTCGACTGCCGAAAAGCCATGTGAAAAGGGGGGGGTTTCAGTTTCAGCCACATCTCGGAAAGATCCATGCGCCACACTCTAAGAGATCTCAAGATGCCAGGGATGTGATGATACGCTTCCGAAGGAGCGGTACCCACGGGAATCTCATGATAACGGCATTGTGTCCCTATTCTAACGAATTTCAATGTCTGGAGATGCTGCCACCAGTCAGTAAGTCCTTACTACTGCTAAATGCTATACTAGCGCTCGAAAGTAGCGAAACTCCAGTGCGCTCCAGCTATTCACTCACTAAACGTAATGGCTTCTAGGACCCTGAAAGAAGCTGCGGCCGCTGCAGCGAGCACAACCATCGAAATAGAGAATGACGAGGCCCACGACCGACTCCTTCAACGCTCCCCCTCGACGCAATCGAGACGCTCTTCCACAAGCTCCAACTCTCTCGAAGCCGACATTGAGGAAGCGAAAGACCCCCGAAAAGGTAGCCTTACGTACCTAAATTGCGTCGCAATCGTTGTATCCCTTCAAATCGGCTCTGGTATCTTCTCAACACCGTCAGAGATTAGTAAACATGTCTCTTCTCCTATAATCGGTATATCTGTCTGGATCGTGGCTGGGATTTTAGTTTGGACTGGAGCTGCCTCTTTCATTGAGCTGGGTCGTCGAATACCGCATAATGGAGGGGTACAGGAATATCTAAGACGATGCTATGGGGATGCTTATGGATTTTTGTTCAGCTTTGGGTATATTGCGATAGGAAAGCCATGCTCGGTTGCGATAATCTCCGGCATCTTTGCGGAGCACCTTAATAGTATCATCTTGCCAGAAACTTGGAGAACGGAGTGGTTGAACAAGTTAGTAGCTCTCTTGGGAGCTGTGGTCATTACTGTTGTCAATTGCTGGGGAACGAATACTGGCGCCAGTGCAGCGAATGCATTCTTCTTGCTTAAAGTTGTCGGTCTGTTCTCGATTGTTGTGATTGGGCTAGTCATAGGGGTTTCTGGCAAGGGAAATGATCTTACTGCCTGGATCCCGGACAAGGTGGCACAGGAGACTGATGAGCCAGTGGCACTTTGGGTGCTGGTAGGAGAATATACCACGGCCATGTTTGGAGCATTGTTCACTTATGGTGGATGGGAAACAGCAAATTATGTGGCAGGAGACATGAAGAATCCCATGCGAGACTTACCTCGAGTGATCAATTCCGCCATGGTCATAGTGATGGTTGGTTTTGTGCTGGCAAATGTTGCTCTATACATTGTCGTTCCGATGGAGGCACTTCGAGAACGGAAGATTGTCGCTGTGGTATGAATGTCCTCCTTTCTTCTTCCCCATATCAACTTGCTGAAGGTATCTAGACTTTTGGCATTCAAGTGTTCGGGACGCTTGGGGGAATCGCATACTCCTTGCTCGTTGCAATATCATGTCTAGGAGCTCTCAATTCTAGCATATTTGCCATGGGCCGACTCATCGTTGTTGCGAGCGAGAGGAGGTATCTCCCAAGCTTCTTCGGAGATCCAGAACATGAAAGCAAAGAAGAAGAGACTTTCCATTACAAGAATTATCTGCGCGGTTGGCCTTCGCCAATTGTGTCATCTGTGATGATGTTGATTCAAAAGACCGAGACACTGAGATGGGATCACAAGGTGCCAGTGTAAGTTCCATGTACAGAACTTGAAACTAGGAGTTATGTAAAAGCTAATAATTCCAGATATGCACTTCTATTGAACGCGCTGCTCTCTTCAATCTACATTGTATTCGGCACTTTCAGCTTCCTTCTAACATTTATTGGTATTTGACCATCTTCCCCTTTTGCTTCGCTCACACTAAACCTATATTGTGCTAGGTATTGCTGAATACATCTTCCTCTTTTTTGCCATTCTCGGTCTATTCATCCTTCGCCGAAAACCAGAGATAGGAGAACCTATCCCGCGAACATGGAACATCAACCCAATTGTCTTTTGTGTTTGTAGCGCTTTCATTGTCCTGCGAGGCGTTATTACGGATCCGCTTCAAGGCCTGGCGTTATTGGTCTTCAATTTGCTTGGCTTGGGACTAAGAACATTTATCGTAGGCGCTGACCAGAAAGGGGATGTAGAGTTGCTTAACGTACCTTCAAGATAAAATTTAAACATAAAAAAGAAACCTCATTTCGAACTCTGTTCTTAAACCAGTGGGTGATTGAACAAAAGACCAAGACTTCACACTTCGTGCTCATGACTAAAACTTGATTCGTTCACTGTTCCTTTTCTCGTGGATCAAATGCTCATCCCTCGCCACTCGGATGCAGAATGCTACGAGTCGCCCTCTCTTAATAGATTTGAAGATCTGTCGCTGTCGTAGACACAGCGAGTAGCTCTACATCCCACGTGGATGTTTCGTCCAAATTTCCTTCCCAATAGTTTTGAGAATAGGCAGCGTGCCATCACTTCCAGAGGAGTTCAATGTCTGTTGATAAACAAAGCAAGTTCGATCAAGGTGGTCGCCCGCGACAACGACCCCCGTTTTTACCGGAAGCTAGGACCGCATGAATTCACGGCAAGACCCTTCTAAACATTGAACGTGTCTGCTGTATCATTTTCTTACGGCGAGCTGAAGAAGGTCGAAGTACGAGCAAAGAGAAAGCTCTTCCTCTTGACGACATCCGGCAGTGAGATTGATTTCTCACAATACCGGTGCGGGGATGAACTATCACCAATATGTGCATATTTACTTGTTCTTTGTCCTTCAACCAAGGGTAGGAGGGCATACAGACAAACGTGTCTTTCTTCGATGACTGAAGTTTCTTAATCGCAGATGCACGAAGCCCGTTCTTCGGTCTGAAACAATATTGTGGCTTGCGCTGGAAGATCAAGGCGGCTGAGTCGTAGTGGCAACTCATTGTCTTCCACGCACGCACTCCGTGCACGAGTCACCGCCACACTTGCTCTCCAGATTCGAAACAGAAAATACTTCAAAGCAATATAAACACGGACGTGGACTCGGTCTCGCGAGCTGCATCTGAACATCAGCGACCAGCAATAGTTTGCATCCTAAACAGCATTCATACCCCCAAAAGATTTCTCTGCAAGATGCTCACGGCGTCACTACTTCAAATGGATTCGATTACCACATAGCTTGGTCACTTGAGGAGGGCCATGCGCCTCTGAAGCCAGAATGAAGGCCGGTTAGCATCCAGACACTTGTACTCGGAGCTGAAAATTTCGAGGTCTCATGAAGATTCTTATTGGCCCTGTTGGCCCCGACAATAACATTAGTTGGGCAACGTATACCCCAGATTCGCCATGAGCCGTGCACAGCTGCCAAATTGCGACAGCTGTACATCCAGCCACCGTTCTTTGCAAGTCCGGAACCGGACAATACGAGGGTGAGGAGGCTCATCTGTTGTTGATGATGTTGGACGTCGTTCTGGATCTAAATGCGACCTCCAAGTCTGGTAGCGGACTGATGGATTGGGAAATATAGGCTCGTATTCCGGTGCCCTAAAAGTTGAAGGGTCCAGAAAAAAGAGAATCCAGATGGCCGATGGAATGCTTACTCCGTAATGCTAGAGTAATGCGTGCACCAACGAGAGTGCAGTGCAGTGCACCGCACCGCCAAGAAATGTGTGATGATGATCGTTGGAAGGAAACGTCAAGGCCCAAGGGAATCGAATGCAGCCATGGTGGCCCAAAACTAGGCCGCCGGGATGCTGCGACCGCCTCGACATGACGATGCCCGACTGCCTCTTTGCTCGCCGCATCGTGAATCTCGAGGGACGCGGGCGCACGAAGGCATTCGCATGATATCCTCGCTGCTCGCTGGTCATGATCCACGGCCTGCCGTCGACGGTCCCTGGCCGGTGCCCCTGACGATGCGGAGGCTGGCGGCGGTGGCTCATGGTAGCGTGCTCACTGCTCACTTCCAACGCTCCCTCCAGCATGGCCGTCCAGCTTCCTTGCGTTGCCCCCTAATGCAGCAGGGGCTGCGGAACAGCACCCCATATTTTCAGGAGATGCAGCGAATCGTTTCGCGGGACTTGGAGGCCCTGATTATTTTAAGATCTGAGCAGCGAGTTTCGTCTTAGTCGCCCCGGTGCCCTCTCGTGATGTTCATTCGACTTCTTGGCTCTTTTCCCATTTCCCATATTGTTCCCGTAGAATAATTCAGGTTTCCGTCCTCATTTCGCTGCCGAAGAGCCCTGCGATCCAATTCGCAATTTGCAATCTGCAATCTGCAATCTGCAATCTGCAATCTGCGTCGCCTGCCCGTTGACGTTGACGTTGCTGTGCAGTGCAGCCGAGAGAAACAGCAAATTCATTCCGAAACGAGAACCTCGTTGCATGCATATCCCCAGGTCCTCCCGTCTCCTGGTCAGTCAACCACAGACACGACTCACCAACCCACCACCATTCACTCCTTTTGAGTCCATCTGAAATCGTCGCATTGCGACTCCACGGCCGTCGCCACTCGCCACTCCTTTCGCAACAAAATAATCCACGAATAACTTCTTACGATCCTTCCAACTCCTTCATTTTGTACATAGCCGCCCTGTCGAATCGACCTTCAAACATCGGCGCATCAACATCCAACTCTTCTGCAGCCACAACGTCCAAGCCTAGGACCCGCATTTTTCCCTTTCCAACGAGTTCTCTGTAACATCAGCAGTCCTCAAGCATAACATTTCGACCATCTAGCACTTATTCATTCACGGAGGGGATCCGCAGGTACTGAAGGTGGAAATAATCTGGAATCTCGTCGTCGCAGACGACCCTCGATACGATGACTTCTCGACCAAACTTCATTGATCTGCGATCGCAATCACACGGCCCTTTTGGAAATGGTCTGCCGTCACCACGGTTATGTATTGCAGGAGAAGTGCCACCCGAGCTATCCCCCCTCGATGCGTTTGCTGCTCAGAGCAGACTACTGGCGAAGCAATTGGAGGAAAGTAACAATGGCGGACAGCGCATGAGTAGGCTGGCACCCTTGACCATTGCAAACTCTCTGAACCAAGGCAGACCTGGATTCTTTCGGTCAATATCGGCCGATGGACAATCTCCATTATCTCCAACTTTACCGCCATCTGGTATAAAGACTGAAGTAGAGACACCAGGATTTCGACCGGTATCCATATATCCTACAGTGAGTGGAGTGAAGGACATGCCACCTCCCTTGCCACCTCCTACTCGCCTCGATTCGTTAGATGAGGAAGATTTTCGGGGTAGAAGACCACGGAGTCCTGTCGAGAATAGAGGGATCTTTGGCGCAAGGAGGGAGCAGTCACCACCATCATTAGAGAACAGATCGCTGAGGATGATGGGAAATTCGCCTTCCCACGTCAAACCTCACCCAAGCAATGATTCCATACGACAACGCGGGCAGACATCGAAGAGAGATTACGATGGTTCACTGGGAATCACTGGTTATGATTCGAGAGCGTTAGCTCCTCCACGATCTCCATTCAGCCAGCGGACACCCAGTCCTAGATCGATGTCCATGGAAAGCTCGGACGATGATTTCAATTCTCTAAATCCCCCACCTGCCATTTCCCCGCACCGAAAGTTATCTTCCGGCAGTGCTTTCTCAAATTCTCCAATATCGCCGACTATGTACTCCACCAGATCACCATCCATTAGCTCAGAAATATCTGTGGGTGGTACCCGCCTTCCTCGACCTGCATTCAACTTTTCTAGGCCATTGAGTCGAGCAAGCATGAATGGGGCACCAGTAGAAGTTCCATCACGGCAGGCATCCTCGGATAGTCAGCCTTCATTCATTCTTGCAGATGACACGGCAAATACACCAGTCAGTATGCACAGCGAAGGGTTCCCGGATACCAACACCAACAACGACAATGCTGCAGCACCTTCGTATGTTTACTCAAAATTTTCGTTGCCGAGGGGGAAAATGCTGCAACGAAATTCGCTCATATTTCAAGAGAACATGCCTCCAGCACAGTTTTCATGGGAACAGCCCGTTTCATATAGTAATGTCCAGGCTATCAACGGCGCCGCACCACCATCTCCACCTTTTAGACCGTCGACCTCCTCAGCCAGACCTGACTATACACAAGTACGGCCACCGTTAGACCCAGGACGACCATCATTCGATCCAAGCAGACCATCATATGACAGAGATCTACCTTCTACAAGCTCAATTGCAACTTCTAGCGGTCGACCAGTATCAGCTTCAGCAGCATCATCAGCCACTCTCAAAGCGAATTCTCAGCATTCCTTAGCTCCTTCCGCAGAATGGTCAGCTGAAGATCACGTTGAGAAGGCTATTGAATTCCACGAAGCCGGCGCTCTTACTAAGTCCACGTATCATCTTCGTCTTGCTGCACGACAAAATCATCCTACAGGGATGTTGCTTTATGCTCTCGCGTGTCGACATGGATGGGGCATGCGACCAAATCAAAGGGAAGGTGTGGCATGGCTTCGGAAAGCTGCTGATTCTGCCAGCTTGGAAGTGGCCGGCGATGAAGACTTGATCAAGGAAGGGAAAGCCGTTGATTATTTGGAGCAGAAGACTCGCAAAGCACAATTCGCTCTTAGCATCTACGAATTGGGCGTTAGTCATATGAATGGTTGGGGTATTGAGCAGGACAAGGTGCTCGCACTAAGGTGTTTCGAGATTGCAGGCTCTTGGGGAGATGCTGATGCCTTGGCTGAAGCTGGTTTCTGCTATGCTCAAGGTATTGGTTGCAAGAAAGATCTGAAGAAGAGTGCAAAATTCTATCGGCAAGCCGAGGCAAAGGGAATAAGCATGGTTGGCAACAGTTGGTACGTTCTTCTAGTTTTCCTTCTGTAACATCGGCTAATAGATAAACAGGATCTACAAAGCCAAATATAATGAGGATGCGGACAATTCTAAGAAATCTTCCGAGTCTCGCACCGGACGCCGATCAACCGAAAAAGATAGAGTAAAGAAGAGGGACAAGTCACGGAACAGGACGTTCTTCGGGAGGAAGAACGCCTCCTAAGCATATTGGGGCAAGCATTTAACGCGCTCATGACCAGTAATTATTTGTACATTGGCGTTCCGAAAAGGCGTTCATACATTATGTAATGATTCAGAAGAATATCTGGTGGATACTTGCATTTGGGTCGGCGGGGTTGTCATAATTTGACGAAGCTGACGTATTCAGAATCACTTTGAGTGATTCATAGAGCAGAGTTCTGACTCCTTCGAGCAGAGCTCTTATATTCCGATGTTGTGTATAAAGTAGTTGCGCTATGAAGCAAGCTTCACGCGGTTGATACCAAGAATCAGGATTTCTACAAGACCTGCAACTACTTCCCTGTCCTAGTTCGTAAGGCTCGATGGGATTATTGGTCCACTTCCAGAGTGCCAAAATATCGTGTCTCAATCTAATTGTCTAGCACTGTCATATTAATATTCAAAACGAAACAGATCACACAACTGTTGTCGAAATCCCTCGAGCCTCCACAAATTGGGCATCCTTTTAATGAAAAAGTTCTTGCTGCTTTTGTGAGCGAGTTGCCGAGCCTAAAAAGCAGCGTTGCAGATCCACTGACGCCGCGTGTTGACCCCGGAATCCGGTAGTGTTTTCGTGTTGCTAGGACGCGTCGCGGTTCTTGAGTGGATTTCGTTTACCCATCTTGACCTTACCACACCATCTATCTCACCATCAATTTCAGCCTCATTGACGCCGGGGAATTAGCAAGTATCCAGGTTTCACCCGAAGAGGTAGACCAATTGCTGTCTTTCCCTTCTCATCTCCCAAGCGAGTCCAGACTTGCCCGATGGACAATACTAGCTCCCAGGGTACCGCTTCCAACTTATTCGGCTTCGGTGATGAACTTAAGAAGTTGCACACAATTGCGCTCGTAAGCAAAACAAAGCTTGAGCAGACGTTTGAGGATGACTGGCTTGCTGTTGCCATCCTTGATCACAACGAGACTCCGGAATCTTGTACGCCGGTGAACTTTCACTGGTTCAAGCTCAGGCCAGTAAGCTTTCCGAACATTTTCCACTCCAGTCTACTTCAGTTACTGATTTCTGCCAGAAACATTCAGTAGGCAAACTAAAGAACGCGTACCTCAAGAAAACCAAATCTCACGTAGGTCTCGGTCCCCAGAGACATGCAGCCCCACCCTTGCTGTCTGAACTCTTGAGACCTGGCGTCTCCTAAAGCTTCAGTTCCCGCGCTGGAAGACCTGACCTCAAATGGTCGCAAGGACGTATACTAACTAAGTTGTTGATCTTCAGGTCCTGTTAAAGCACGCGAACATAGCCCTCTCTGACGAGACGCAAATGCGCCACCTGAATCATCTGAATGACAACATCATTGTCTTCACATCAGAGCCAGACAACATCGTACAATCTACACCAAAGCCCAGTCCTCCAGCCTCTTCGCCCGTTCGCAATCCTCTTCAACCAATAAATGCACAATTGCCGGCAATCGCGAATGCCAACCCTCTTCTCTCGGCTGATGACAAACCTCGAGTCAAGACTGAAGATCCTTACATATGTCCCTACATTAAAAACGAGGATACCTCCATGAATATGGGACTGAGTCCTCTAGTGAAAGCTAGAACTTCGACCCCCTATGGGCCTCTGCGGCCCGCCATTAAAACTGAACCTAGAGACTTGCCAAGTCCTATTGTGACCGCACCAACTAATAGCCGCTCACAAGCTGGTGCTGATCAGGCCACTGCTCAACAAGGTATGTCATTTTTATAACCTCATCTCACGTTTACTTTTGGGAAGACAAATCATCTTGCGGTCAGAATTCTAGTCTTTATTCCATCCACGCCTTAGCATCGTATCGTGCTAACCATTTCTTATGAACCAGGCTTTGACTCGCACTCGCAACAAGATACTCCGCTGCGTCCCGTCAGCGCTCCAGTGAAAGCGGAGACCACTTCCCAAGAGTCGACATTTGCAGAAGTCTCAACCTCCGTAAACCCTCCTCCGGCAAAGCATTCATCACAGTATGAACGTATCCAGACGCTCATCTCTGATGGAAGCCCAGAGGCCTTGGAAGAAGAGGTTAGACAGGGGCAGGAATTCCTTGAGCACCTAAAGCAACCAATGATTGGAAATGTCGCTCAACACAAGGATGCTGAGCACTGGGTCAAACAGATTAGTAAGATCAACACAGGTTATTTGTTTTCCTTCTAACTATGGTCAGAAACACTGGAAAAGCACCAAATTAGTACTCCCACTATTATCGGTGTTGTTGGCAATACTGGAGCTGGGAAGTCCAGCGTAATCAATGCTATGCTCGAGGAAGAACGCCTTGTGCCCACTAATGGGATGAGAGCATGCACTTCTGTAGTCACGGAAATGTCCTGGAATTCTAGCAATGATGAAAATTCCAAATACCGTGCCGACATCGAATTTATCAAGGAAGAAGACTGGCGGAAGGATCTCGAATTATCTCTATCGGAATTAATTGACTCTGGCGGTAGTATCTCGAAGGACTGCACCAATCCCGAGACCGAAGCGGGAGTTGCATACGCTAAAGTTAAAGCTGGTAGGCAGTTCATCTCACTTGAACCTCTTCGTGAGCTCACATCTCTAGTTTATCCAAATAAGACAAAAGATGACCTTGCGTCAAGCACTGTTGAACAGTTGATGAGAGAGCCTGCAGTGAAGAATGCCCTTGGTACTACCAGAAAGATTTCAAAAGGCCATTCGGATTTATTTTACAAGGCATTGCAGATCTATGTAGACAGCAAGGAAAAAGTAGGACATATCCGATTTTCATACACCTATCGTTTTACGATCATTCGCTCCCCTTACCTATCATGAATAACGATAATTCCGTGCTAATCATTCGGCAGGCTACTGGAGACAAGAATAAAGAGAAGGACAAAAAAGAAAAAAGGTCGATGGAGTTCTGGCCTTTGATCAAGGTTGTTCGTATCTACACCAAGGCCGACTGTCTCAGTACTGGCGCAGTCATTGTTGATCTGCCGGGTGTTCATGATTCCAACGCTGCCCGTGCAGCTGTAGCTGCAGGTTATATGAAGCAATGCACAGGTAAGCTTCTTCTATTTGACTCGTGATGCAAAAACTAACTCGTCAGGGCTGTTTATTGTCGCGCCTATTAATCGTGCCGTCGATGACAAGGCAGCGAAGTCATTGCTGGGAGAATCTTTCAAACGCCAATTGAAATTTGATGGCACCTATTCTCGTATCACCTTCATATGCTCTAAGACTGATGATATCTCCATTATGGAGGCAACTGACAGTCTTGGATTGGAAGAAGAGATGGCTGCTGATTGGGAGAAGATCGATGAATTGGAGGCGAGAAAGAGATCCTTGAAGCAGGATTTGGACAACCTCAAGGAGTCTAAAGATGTCTATACAGAGGTTATGAATGATGCAGATGACTCTATCGAGGAGTGGGAGCAGCTCAAGGAGAGCTTAGAGGCAGGAGAAACTGTCTACGATCCTGAAACGCCTTCGAGAAAGCGGAAAAGATCTGCACAGCAAGAGAAGTCCCGAAAGAAGACTAAAAGATCGCGTTCCGAGTAAGTTCGATTGCATTTTATGTCGCTCCTGGCCTTGGTCTCAATTGCTGAATGTTAAGAAACCATTTTTATACCTCAAAACTAACGAAGCTTAGTGACAATGAAGATGAGGACTTCATCGACGATGCCGAAGAAGAGGAAGACGTCGAACAGGAGGAGGATTCCGAGGACGAGAATGATTTGGAGTCATCTTCCCAAAAGGACGACCCACTCACAGCTGAGGATATTGACGCCAAGCTGACGACGCTGAAAGAAGACAAAAAGCGTGCTCGACAGGAACGGAATGAGGTTGACAAGAAGTTCAAGGAAGTCAATCGAGAAGTTAAAGAGCTTGTGAAGAGTCAGTCAGACATCGAAGCCGCAATCAGTACTGTCTGTATCGAGGGAAGAAACAAATACTCGAAAGGCGCTATCCAACGCGACTTCGCCGACGGGATCCGGGAACTCGATAATGAAGCTGCGCAGGAGGAAGATCCTGACCAGTTCGATCCCGAAAAAGATTTGAGAGATTATGAAGAAGTTGCCCGCTCGCTCCCGGTCTTCTGCGTCAGCTCACGAGCATACCAAAAGTTGAAAGGTCGACTGCAACGAGACAAAAATGTGCCCGGCTTCCGTTCTGTTGAGGAGACTGAGGTACCACAACTTCAAGCGCATTGCAAGAAACTGACGGAAGCGGGAAGAGCGTCTAATTGTCGCGCATTCTTGACCAATCTCTGCCAAGTTCTGAACTCTTTGGGCCTTTGGGCCTCCAATGATGGCACTGGTGTGAACCTCACCGATGCTCAATTGGCATCGGAGACGCGGTTCCTCAAAACTAGACTGAAGACACTTGAGAAGAGCCTTGAAGGTGCTGTGAAGGAGTGCTTGAAGTCCATGAATGATGCTCTTATAGAACATATCTTCGAAAATTATGATCAATTGATAGAGCTTGCTGTTCAGGAGGCAAATGAAACTGTCGGAAAATGGCATCGCCCTGTTAACAGAGACAATCGCAGTCTCGGTGGCTATTACTGGTCCACGTACAAAGCCATTGTCCGACGAGAAGGTGTCTATGCCAATGCCCAGGGACCCCATGACTTCAACGCGCAACTGATTGAGCCTATCATCAAACATTTGGCAAGTCATTGGGAGCGAGTCTTCATTCAGAAACTACCCCGAGTTTTGTCGGCTTTTACAAGAGATTCGAAGAATCTTTTGACAGCTTTCCATCGTGAGATCGAGCTGCGCAGCTTGAAGACCGGGAGTGGAGCAGCAGGCTTGATGCTCTTAGGGCAGCAGCTTACAAACTACAACCAGATCTTCACAACCTTAACGCAACACATGAACGAAACAATCACGGAGCAGCAGCGAGAGGCCAACCGTGAATTCACACCTGTCATTGCTCGTAATCTTGGGTCTGCTTACGATTGGTGCGCAAATGAATCTGGTAAGGTCCTTTTCATGAACTAGCCCACCCTATATACTAACACTCACAGGATCCGGTTGTTACAAGAGAATGAAGGATCATATGTCCGATCATGTTAATTCAGCTCGTAGCAACATGTTTGCCGAGAGCTGCGACGAGGTGAAGAATCGTCTGACAGCGATGTGCGAAAACGTCGAGCGTACTATGGCAGCTAAAGCAGATGAGGTCTTTCTTAGTATGCAGCGGGACTACATGGAAGTTATCTCAGGTACTGCTCTGCCTCAAGGTCAAATGATGCCCAAATGGGAGCGGAAGATGAGAGCAGAAGTTGCGAAAGTCATCGAGGACCGCGAGAAAGTCACCCTCGAGCCGGCCGAAAGAAATGCGAAGGCTATTGCCGCTAATGTCCGTGAGGCTGAAGCAGAAGACAACGATCCGCGGCCGGAGGAGGCTTCTGAAGCCGAGAAAGGCAAATCTGATGAAGACTCAGAGCCCTATAGGGATAGTGAGAGCGAGCCTGCGTCCGGAGAAAGTTCCTCCCCTTCAATTGACGATATAGACTGGTCTTGAATTATCAATGTCGCGTCTTGCTAGCGCCCCGACGGCAAGCTTGTGTTTTGGGGGTTGGCAGGGAGCCTTTAACCTTGTTTCACGTTTCGATATTATTGTATAATAAGTTGCTACTTTGGTTTTATTGTCAATATTCGTTTTTAGGGGTGGCTTTCTCCTGGCTTTGTCGGACTATGGGGTGGTAATCTTTGGGCGAACAAAATAGGGGTAGACGATCATATCACCTCACGGTATTACCTGGCTTGGTACGGATGGGGACGGACGGTCGTCGGGTTGAGTTAGATTGTAATGATATCTGTGTTTGTATTGTGCGTGGCATTCGTACCAGCCTCTTCGAATGATTGAATATTGAAGAGCTGTTATGTGGTCCAATCATGTGCCGACCGGAGGAGAAACCGAGATCCTTGGCCAAAGCGGTCATCGGCCGGTCCCGCTGCACGTTGAGCTCCAAAATTATCGAATGATCAACCTAAAATAAATCTCGAATTTCCACGACGGATTTCTCTCTCCGCATCGTCAATCCTCACCGCTGTGGAGAGTCTTCCGTAGTCTCATCCAGCTTTCCTAGGCAATCCGAGAAATCTGAATCTCGGGACGCACTAGAGGAGCAATATGCCGTTTGATTATGGCGCCTCTGGATCTGGGAAGGAGAAACCTCTTTCCGAATCCTCTTCTCCCGAGGTAACGTCGCTGGTCCAGCCTTACAATTCCTGGCCGCAGACGAGAGTTCCACACGTGGAGACCATCTCGCGAAGGAAAATTCAACTTCATGCTTGGCAGCATCTCGAGATCCGAGGAGGTGTGAAACGATGCAAGTCTCTCCCCTCATGACATCTCTAGGCTGTGTCAGTATTTGAAACAGGTACAGCATTCCACAATGGGGAGGTCCTTCCGATCAGCTCGAGCCTCGACGCCCTGACCTCCAGACTGGCAGTCGGGTCGGCACATGGATATACGAGTTACGGGATATTCAGGAACGACCTCGTGTATCGTGCCACCTCGCACTCGCATGCTCATTGCTCATTGCTCATTGCTCATTGCTCATTGCTCATTGCTCGCGCATGGGGTAACCGGTGGAGTTACTTCGTAGATGGAGTTATTATATTATTAGGTGCAGCACGAATTTCTGCTACCCTGGCTCATGCTTTTTATCCCCGCTCGTTCCCTAACGGTCCACTGCAGGAACGAGCGAGGGCGAGGGCTTCGCAGGCCCCGGTCCCTGCGGTGGAGGGGTGGATCTCCTCTTGCGTGCCTATCACAAGCTTCTCCTGCTGCAGTACATTGGTACACCATCAGCCCATTACCACGCAATGCATTTGCTGGGTAAACAGTTATCACAATTGCCAATAAATGTTCCATGTTCTAGATTTCTTTTCTGTGTCATGTTGCAGCCGACTTTTTCCTTCCATGCGATGATTGATGGTATATACCACAAGTTGCTGCTGGTTCAGTATCTTGATTCGGCGGTCTGTAATACCATCGTCATTCTGCAGCCATGACTTTAAATCCTCCAAAAACATCCTATTCTTCGTCTACAAGCTGGTCATCATGGTCTACATCCAGCGTTAATAGCAATGAGCCACTGCTTCGAATCGGCGTCATCGGTGGAGGTGTTGCTGGACTTACCTTTGCACAACTACTCCATGGCACACCGAACGTTCAAGTGACAGTATACGAGAGAGGTTTCGATGCCGTTGATCGATTGTGCGGTTACCGTGTCATGCTCTCCTACTTCGTCCTGCAGAACCTTCAGGCCACGCTCCGGAGAGAAGTATGGACTCGAGTTGCAGCAAGTATTGGTGTTCAACCTCACGGCGGCCAGGAGTTGAAGTTCATGAAGAGGCATGTCCTAATTCCTCAGTTCATCTACTGAGCTAACTCTTTTCAAAGCTGCGGGACTCAAATGTTTAACTTCGACGCCGAAGAGATGCGAGATTCGTTCTCCGTGGCTCGATGGCCTCTCCGAAAAGCTCTCCTACACAACCACGCAGAGTTTGTGAAATTCGGGAAAACTTTTGAGCGATACGAAAGGTTACGCAGCGGAGCTGTGAAGATTCATTTTGAGGATGGAACTACGGACGAATGTGATCTACTTATTGGTGCTGATGGCGCCGGGTCGAGGGTTAGGAAACAGCTCATACCGGAGGCTAGGGTTACGGAGACTGATGTTGCAGTTATATACTTCAAAATTCCTTTCACGCCAGATACGAAGGATTTGTTGCCGACTAATTCTGCTTCTATGGTACGTCTTCAGTTACTAAGTCCGATGGAACTACAAGATATTGATACTAACATCGGCAGGCTTTCGCTCAGAGAAACCAGAACATCATGGTGCATTCCTGGATCAACCCTCGAAAATTATGGGCAACCAAATTCGATGGTAGTTAGACCCTTCCCTTTCTAGAATATCGCTGACTCCTCAGATTTCGATATTAGCAACGAAGAATCCTTTATCATGTTCGGATATGGCGGCCCTGTCCGTGAATTCATAAACAAGACAAAACCTCCCACCAAACTCTCCTCCGCGGAACTCAAAGCGGAATGTATTGCCAGAGTACGTGCCGATCCAAAGATTGACCCCAGGTTCGTAGCCTTGGCAGAGCATTGCATTCTGAATACTGCCTATGTCCATGCTGTTCGAGATTGTCAAGCAGTCAAACGCTGGGATACAAGCTGCGTAACCCTTATGGGCGACGCGGTATTCAAGTACGTTTTCTCTTCGGTTCGAATTTAAAACTATGCTGATATTGCTAGTATCTCTACCATGTTGGGCAAAGGAGCAAATTGTGCTCTTCTGGATGCTGTCGACTTGGCGGAGACGCTTAGAAGACCTGGAATCCTAAGTCCCGCAAAGCGCCATACAGAACTACGCAGACGAGTTGAAGAAAATGTGAAGAGAAGAATGAAGGAGCGGCAACGCGCTGCTCTGATACAGAATCTAGTGTACTTTGGAGATAATAAATTGAAGGAGTTCTGTCGTGATCAGGGGTTGAAGATGGCGTTTGATGTAAGTTTTCGTCCCATCCCCTCTGAATCTTCCTTTGCCGACGGGAATACCCGGAACCTACCTTATTGAGAGATTGAAGATTGACCCGCAACAGTGGATCGACGACACGAGCTCAATCATACCACATGAGAAATGATCACGCGATATTCCATTCAAACCAAAGACAGACCCAAAAATCCCTCTACTGTACCTGTCTCATAGACGATAGCTGGGATCATCAACATGCCGATCCAAGAAAGAGCACAATCCCAGAGCCAACGAGTAGGGCTTTCCTTAGTTGGAGTTGTACGGCAATTGTGCGGTGACGGACAGTATCAAGCACAGCACACTCATTCATTTACAAGAGATAGAAGAGCACGTGTTCGTCTAAGCAATTAGACTGCTCGAGGGTCACCATACGGAGTAAGGTTAGAAGCTTCGTGTTATTCACGTTACTATTGGGCGCAAGCCAGATTAACATAACCATATCTATTGAATAATAATGCATCATGCTTCACATCCAAATGTTGAAACATGTTCGAAAATAATCCGGTAGGCTAAAGGTTCGGCGGCTTCTTGACAAGTTATCAATCTTCGATGTCCAACAACGGGAAGGACTTTCTCCCACTTGCCATTTATTCGGGGTTTCCAAACCGCAATTTCCCAATCTCAACATGAGCAATCCTTCCTTCCCGTTTCATTCCACTTCCGCATTTCAAACCAAAATGCAGCATCCTCTCAACAACATCACCCCATGATCTTTTTTTTTTTTTCTCGTTCTTGCTTTGCACATCGAATTTCGTGCCTCACGAGAACAAAGCGTTTCCTCCAACCCCGTACTTAAAAACTGCTCTGTATTGCATATTCGAAAAGCAACGAACACAGCGTGTGTTCCTTCCAATTATCGTGGACGCTGTCGAGGTCAAAGCATTATGATGCCGCCGAGTGGCTGAAAAAGAAAGGTGTGATGAGAATCCTCCGATGCATATAGAGCTAATATGAGACGAGTTATGCATGGTGATATTCCTTTGACTTCTGATTTACAATTGGTCTGCTCGAGATTCTGAACGCAGAGCCAGATGACTTAATGTGGCAACCCCGTGAAAGCAGCATCATCTGCAGGAAGTTCGGTGTAAGTGAATTTCCAATCATGTTTTGCATCGAAAATTTGGAATAGATATTCAGCTCCGACGGACAATTATCAACGCCGGTGTTGTGTATTCGTTATCTTTGGTTGAGCTTTTTAATCTTGCTGACATCCAAGGGCAGTTCTGGGGTTTGTTCGACGCCTGGTATTGGCCAACGAAGTAGTCCAACTTCGTCAACCATTATATTCACCATATACCGACAAGTTCCATTATTTTCCGTGTGAACACTGGGTCCAGCGCTGGGTTTAATTGATGCAGAGACAGACTTCCCAGACGGCAGCTTCTCCGACATCCTGTCATGGAAATTCCAATCGTGTGCCCCTCGCTCGTTTCGCAATCTTTCTCGCATGGCAGCCCATTCTTGACTGTCTCGAAGGACAAAGAGTCTCAAACCAAGGCTGTTGCGATATCCTAATACCACCACGAAGGTATCCACAGCACTAGTGCTTGTCGATGCTTCCTGATACAGAAGCGCAACAACAGAGCCTGGGAGGCTCGAATGGTCAATCCTTAGCATTAAGCTTGACTCCTCCTGCGTCGTCCACAGATGGGCATTGTTGGCTGCCCAATTATCTGGCAGTGTCCATTCTTTCCCAAATAAGCCACTATCTTTAATTGTGACGAATGTGGTCGTCTCTTGCACTTGTTTTGAAGGTTGCCATTGCACAACGTACACGTCAACATTCTGACATCCCTTACCCTGATTCTCCACGTATTTAGCTATGTCCTTTTGGCACACGTCCCTTCCTCGAAGACTAACAAAGTACTGGTCTGGAGACCATTTACTAAGACAGATAACAACCTGTCTTCTGCTGGGCCCATACATACAATTCAAGGGTAAAACGAAACTAGATCTAAGGACTCCAACCGCGTCTGCTGCAGGCAACTTCTCCGGAGGAATGAGGCACGATACAATGTGTAGGCCCTTGTTTGTCATTGCGTATGGACGCCGTTGAAATCCTCTTCCTAAACTGGGGACAAGCTTCTCAACGTCTTGTGAATGTCTGAAACAAGACACAGATGCTGCTAAAAGACCTCGACTGTTGTCCACGTGGTGTGACCAAGCGAAGATCGACTCATCATCTGAGATTTTAAGGATTTCCAGTTGAAGTCGAAGAAAAGCCCTCGCGCCTTCACCATACAGAAGCGGCATGTGCACACCAAAGATACCCATAAGCGAGTATGCTTGGTCCTCCATCCGGGTCGTTTCCCGCGCTGCGGCCCAAGACATTTTCCTAGCTATGCATACGGATTCATAGTTCTCGAAGTCGTTGATACCAGTGATTGAAGATAACAAGCTTTGCAAAGAAGATTTTGTCCCTATTTCTTCCCATTCCTGATCGAAAAAAACCAGGTGTTTTGGGGCTAAAAGTTCTTGTAGTGTCCAACCGCGAGTAAACCACTTACTCTGTCGGAATGCGGAATATTGATATCGGTGAAGCCCTTCAAGTTTTGCTGGTACATCTGAAAGGTACACGTAGCAAGTTCGAGCTGCGGCATACCAGTTATACATCGAATTGATAGCTTCTGAAAGCTCCGCGCTACTTGATTTGTCGATGCAGCAAGTATCTATCCATACCCATTTCCAACCATCTGATAATGCCTGGGCACAACACTCTTTGATCTTCGAATATCCTTGCATACTGGACACATTTTCTGTCAACAGGTCCTGGTATGACACTTCCCCTCGCTCCCATCGGTGTGAGAGTATTGCATATTGGGGAAGTCCGGAACTAAGAAACTCAAGGACGACGAGTGTTGAAGTATTGAGAAGCCTCATTGTAGCCGACGTTATATCACTTCACAACCTGGTTACAGGATCCCGGCAAACGACTCTTCAGCGTTTTGGGAGTTTTGCCCTGGCAAGAAAAATAGTAACGGAATACAAGTCTAAAGCTTCGCAGAAACTTATAAAGCGGGGTTACATATGCGACTTGCATCTCACCGCAGCCGATGAAATGTCATTGGGCACCCTGGTTTCACAAGTATGCAGGGGACAGACGAGGCTGTGCTACCCGGCGTCATCTACTCCTGCATATCAAAGGCAATACTAAATCATTAGATTGTGCATATCACCAGCCAGAATCGCTGTTCTCACTCATATATGCTGTCCACCAACTTATTCACACAATGCTCAAATCACACCAGGCATACTCCTCTTCACATCTGGTTCCCCGAGACTAGGCACAATCAGAGTAGCATTCTATTCCATCTTCATCCCGAAAACAGAGAAAGACTTCGCAACCCTACTCTTTAGCTCATAAGTCTCTTCGATCAAGTACACAGTGATCCTGACCAACACCTTTTAGCCTTGCTTCTCATCGTGTACTATACTTTGTACGTGACATCACACCTCTAGCACTCCCAAAAGCGGACGGAAAACCAGAAGTCCATCTGTTGAGTTACCAATCACATTTCATGGAGCTCCTTGAACCGACTATTGGGTCTAGAAAGTAAAACATGTGGCGCATCACATTCTATAACACGTCCCTCGTGCAACACGACAACCCGGTCAAAGTCAACAATAGTGTTGAGACGATGAGCAACGGAGATGATGGTGCAGTTACGAAACTCTTCGCGGATAACGGCTTGGATGATCGCATCAGTCTGAATATCAACACTGAACGTGCGTGCATCAGTCTAAGGTCGCTAGAGTCAGAGTAGCAATCAACTTACCTTGCAGAGACTTCATCTAACACTACAACTTTGCTCCTTTTCAGCAAGCTGCGTGCTAGGCAGAATAGCTGGCGCTGGCCATGACTTAGAAAGTCGGCATCCATTTTCATATCCAGCCCACCCTTCTCTTCGATAGTGTCCCAGATTTGACATTTCTTGAGGGTCTCAATTAGTGCCGTGTCATCCGTGAAAGCTATAGACCAAGGATATAGATTGAATCGAACCGTTTCTGTCGCGATCCAATACGACTCTTGAGGTATAGCATTAAGGCTTCTCCGAAGCACCTCTCGAGGTACGAATGCCGTATCTTCTCCATCAATAGTAATGGAGCCTTCCCGGAACTCAAGCAGATGGAACAGCGAAGCAAGAAGCGATGACTTGCCACTCCCAGAACGTCCGCAAATACCTAGCTTCTCACCAGGACGAATTGAGAGATTGACTCCTCGTATAACGGGATCAGATGACTCGGTGTATGATGCCGTGAAGTTTCGGATCTCGATGGCGCCTGAAATAGGCCAGTCTTGAGGAGGTTCAATTGATTCCATGGGTTTCGCTTCGTTTTCGGTGTTGGTGACAAAATCTCGCACTCTTGCGATGGCGCCTATCGATGTTTCTGTCAAAGTCCACATCTTGATTAGATTAGACAGACTAGTATTGAAGCTCATAATATTAAGAAGACCAAGGCCGACAGAACCAGGATCGATCTTATGCCTGAGAGAAACAATGATGACCATCAGAATTGCGGCAACTGCGGATACCAAAAGATCAAGGACTAATCCTAACCAACATTGAAGGCAGAGTAGTAGATAAACTGGCCTTTGACTTCGGTCGAGCAGGTCGAAATGCTTCGAGCAGAACTCATCCACCCATCCGAATGCTCTTATGCTTGGAAGTCCAGAAAGAGTCTCTTGAAAATGCGTATAGAGTGGCGCCTGCTGTTCTAGCTCAAGATGTCTGAGTTGTCGAGATGTCCTCAGATAGAAATTCTGGACGGCGAAGAGCACCAAGATAACAACAGGAATCATCGCAAGAGAGTAAGTAGCAGTAGCAGCCATTAAACCGCCTCCGATGAGGAAAAGTGCGAGCTGAAGCACAGCCGCAAGCAACGCATTCGGAAGCTGAGTGTCGATGGCATTCAGGTCTTGACTGAATCGGTTGAGTGTGGTACCAGTGTCGGTCTTAGTGAAGAATGTTAATGGAGCGCTGAGTACAGTATCGAGAAGCCGCTGATGGAGACCAATCGACGCGCGTGGGATCATGCCTAGAGAGACTTGCCACACAAGGAAAGCGAGAGCGAAGAGAGAGATACCGCCCGTTGCTCCCAATATGGCCATGAAAGATTTGTTCGAGGACGTCGTCTTATCGGGTCCCGTAAAGTATTTGACGAGAAGACCAGGTGCCTTTATCGCTGCGACATAGATAAAAGACCATATACCGGCAGACACCGTTGATTTCCAACCTGCAGCAGCAAAGTAGTGCTTATATGTATCCCAGTCTCCAGTCCTCCTTGCCGATAAAACTGCTCCTTCTTCGTCGACCTCGGCGACATCGATTTCGAGCCTTTTTGCTTCGACAGGTTGCTCAACTGCGGCAGTGGCAGTTTGCTTGAATTGCACATCAAGATTCGCAACATATGCATCACTTCGTCTCAGGCTTTCGTAGGTGCCTTGTTCAGCGATGACACCTTCTTTGTTCAAGACGATGACCCAGTCAGCGTACGAAAGTCTGGCTACAGCGTGCGTGACTAGAATCACTGTAGTGTCAATGCGACGTAAAAGACCCGATCTGCTGAACAGCTTGCGGAAGATATGTTCCTCGGTGTCTGCATCCAAGCCACTAAAGACGTCGTCGAGCATCAGCACTTTCTTCCGTGCGAAGACAGCTCTTGCGAGCGCTAGCCTTGACTTCTGTCCTCCACTCAGCGAGATACCTTTCGATCCAACGACAGTCATATCCCCTTTCGGTAAAGCTTTGAGATCTTCTCGAAGCCCACAACAATCTATAACTTCTTGATAAAATCTTTCATCGAAAAAAGACTCGCCACACACGCCCGCTTTGATAGTCGAATTGACGGTCCAAGGATCCTGGTCTGCGAAGGCAAACGAGTTTGTTGCCAGATACACGAATCCAGTCGAGGAAGGGGTCTCGCCAAGTATTCCTTTGACCAATGTACTTTTTCCGCAGCCCGTAGGACCAATGATCATGCAAAAAGACCCATGTTTGATTCTCATATCAATGTTGTGGACCAGAGGTTTGTTAACACTCCATCCAAAAGAGCACCCACTTAAGACAACAACATCGCCCATCGTCCTCCCAGAAAGACGACTCATATCTCTCAGAGCAATATCTTCTTCACCCAACCTTGCTAGATCATCCTGACTGCCGTGTAGTAGCGACAATCGATGATCTTGTCGCGAAGGTGCTAGAAGAAATTTTTGTATGCGTGTGAAACACCCGAGAGAAGCCACAAGTGCAGGCAGAGTCCTTATTAACTCCAACAATGGTGGCTCCACTAGTTGAAGCATGGACAAAATTGAGAAAGCTGTTGAGGCATCCAATGATCTTCCAGCGGAATTGGCTTGAATGACATAGACTGCAAACGTCGCGACAGGAGCAAGTATGCTGGTGATATTCTGGAAAAGCGCCTGAAATAAGCCCAACCATCGAAACTTTCGTGCCAAAACGTTCTCATGAATTCTTAATCGTTGTACCAGATCACCTACAATTGCGGAAATCCCGAGAAGTTTGATACTCCTCATCGATCCTAGCATTGCTGCGGTAGACGATACCCGAGACTGAACGCCCTCTACCCAGATCGTTTGATATCGAGGGAAAAGTGAGGTGCATATTGTCATCGCTAGTAGAGCGATAAGAAAGCAGATTCCAGGTGCGATGAATCCGGCACCGAAGGTCATGTAAAGGAGATATAAGGCTATCGCGACCTGGATGATCGCGGCCCAGGCGTTATGGAGATTGACAAAAGATTGGATGATTCTCTCAACATCTGTTGACATGAGAGTCAGAGCAGCTCCCTCTTCAAGTGCGGTGACACTCAGGTCCACTGTCTTTAGATAAATCAACGAAACAAGTCCGCCTCGCATTTGGACAGTAACACGATTAATCAGATACTCAGAGGATGCTGTGATAAGAGCCAGGCCGATATACACAATAGCATATGCCCCAGCAAGGCCCCAACCCACATTTCCAGGTTGATCGTTTCGATTGCTGACATAGTCTATCGTCCTTCGAATCAAAAATGGCTGAGCAAACTTCAAACCGATTAAAAGAGCTCGAGGTGCACCTGACCCGATGATATTCCACTTGAGGACAGAGCAGACCGTCATCAACAAACTGTGCTTACGGGTTTTGTTGGCTATTCTCCACCGCGCCTGGAATTTTGCTCCGAGAATAGTCGAAGCCAAAGAGTCATCAATAGCATAAAGGTCATCCACTTCGAAGAAGCTGCTAAACCCCCTCCAAAGCAATGGGTTGATCCACCAGAATAGCAGTCGGCTATAAGGACCGCTTGTAGCCTCAGGAGGGAGATGCTGATAGCCATCGAGCAAAATGTGCCGTTTGCTCGTCGCCTCGAAGAAAAGGATACCCAACTTGACAACTATCGAGGCTGCGGAAACTGCGGCTATGGTTTTTGTTGGAAAGGAATAATCCAACAAGAAAAGCGTTCGGACACGTGCTATGTCGAAAGGGAATGTGACCATAAGGTAAATAGCGATTATTGTAGACGGTGCTACTGATCGAGTGTGCTCATAGGAAGAAAGGACGAAAAGAGCACCTGCAGCCGCAAAGTCGAGGCATGCGGCAGGCACGGAGGTTCTTGTAGCCGCCGCTGGCGTGATGGCCCATAATACCAAAAGGACGAGGTTGAGGGCGACGAATGTTGAGAGGAATGCCGTTTTAATCTGTCGACGGGCGGTCGAGGCAACCTTGGCCGGACTGCTATATAGAGAAGCCGTTCGTGCAAAAGCAGCGATAAGAAACAGAGAAGCAGGGGCTATTGTAAAGAAGCTATCTTCGAAAAGTAAGGTGAAGTCAAACGCTCCTGGGCGGGAGGGCCCGAATGCGTCGAGCTGGATGTGATGAATTGTGGTGGAATTTTCCATGGTAAACCAAGTATGGATGTCCTGAGGAAGAGACTTGAAGTACAAAATGAAAGTAAAGATGGATATCAGAGTTCGGGCATCGAGTCCTTTAATGAAGCTCGTTGGCACGAAGCTATTTAGAGCCTATCGTCACTTTGCTAATATATGTCACCATCTGGGGAGTGTCATCTTACAGATCCCGTATGTATCGTCAATTTGGGTGCCTAGACGTATAAAGCTGCGACAAACGTGTCCGAGTCGTCGGCTCCATTGTTCTCCTTGGTCTCGAGTGCAGACTGGAAGGGTAGGCACCGACAATGAGTTGTTGAACTTGTTGTGATTGACCTATTTAGGGTGACGGCCCGAGGCAGCAAGATAATGCGACCCCTGAGGCTCAATTCGGATCTTTGCCCAATCCGGGATCACTGCGAAGTCCATAGCTGCTGCCTTGCGATCTTAGGCCCAAGTCCATCGGATTTGGTGACGAGTAATTCGATGGTGGGAGAGGAAGCTCGAGTCCCTGCCTAGTTACCTAGGTAGCCCAGGTAGGTATCTGGTGGTACTGGTGTTACCTCGAAAATGCTTGGCAGTTGCCTGATGGTTAAGGGCAATGTATGCCTTAACCTTAGGCCAACAGTAGATTGAACCGAGAGGCTTATTTTCGTTCAATGGTGTGTCCCCAACGATCATTGCAAAAGTGATGCATTTTCTTCCGTTCTTTGAGAGTCGTCAGCTTATGATGATTGTCAATCAACCCTAACGACCACCACGAGATGAGTCCCCAAAGGCAAAACATAGGGACAGCAAATGGTGTTCACATGCAAGCTAGCCCCAAAGTTAGATCACTCGCACCTCAAGAACCAAAAGGTAACACCGAAGGTGTCAATTCCCAAACCAATGCTATCGCATTGTAATATCAAGATACTCCAAAGTGCCGATACCCACGATCTAAAGGATTCTTTCTGACAACATAACGTATGAAATAATTTGATTTTTGATTTTTGTTTTTTCTTTCTTCTTTTTATCGCGAAGCTCATTTGATCCATATCACTCTTATTTGATGCAGAAATGTCGCAGACGTATGAAGGTATCTAGTAAACAGGAATTGATAAGAATTTTCTGGGCTCGGGCGATTGGTCTACGTGCATTATGAGGCTGCGATAACAAGTCAAATCGAGTGGTTTGCAGGTCGCAGCTCTCCCTCTTGTTCGCTGAGCCTACGGCTGTGCTTACTGCATATGCAGCTCCCGCAGATTTCAATTGGTGGCGGCGAAAGAGCTGTGGCCATCTGCAACATTTCCCGCGTTCGGGATGATTTTCGCCTCTTGTTGGACAGTCATTTCCATTTCTATTCGCTTGGCGCTGACCGAGAAGTGAGAGGCTCATGCTCGTGACACACCCTCAGTGTCGGAGAGGCTTTCCAGGCAATAGAACGCCTATTTCGTTGCGAGACCTGGGTTCAGCCTTACGCAGAGTATTATATATAGCCGGACTACGGGGATTGTCCAGATGTCCTGGACATTCTCCGCAAGCTCCAAAGTATGCTAAGGCGTTCTTCCGCAAGGCATTTGAAAATATAGAGAGTGCGCTTTAGTTATCCATAATGCATTCAAGCTTATCGATATTATTCATATTCGCTACAACTGTGGCGATTGTGGCTTGTCAGACAGAGGTGGATTTCGTCGGCACTCGCCAAACCAGAGAATGGACTCACGGAGCGACAATCAAAGCCAGAGAGGGAGAAGTGACGGTGGGAGACAAATGCGAGTTCGTGGGTAATGCCGATTTTTATGGGATTGGCGTGCGTATTGGCTTCTACCTCCTATGGTTCTCCGGTTTCTTGGACTTTGTCTTTAACCCTACGAGCGGCATTGCTATTGGGGATGCTCAGACTATCTTTGACTTCGCCAACCTTATCGCTATTGTTGTACTCGATAGACAACCATCCCTCGTGGACGGAACGACTTCTATCAAAAGGCCCGTTTTCGTTCCTATACTCCTACTCTATATGTTTTTCGGCGGCGCTGTTGTCAGTGCAACAACGACGGCATCATTTCCAAGAGACTGGCTGGATGGAGATAAAGCGAAAAAGTTTAGTACAGCGGCAAGACAGATATTTGTTCATGCCACTTTTCTTGCAATGATGGGCTATGCAATTTACTTCTTCGTTTCGGGATATCGCAGGTTTGACCTGAAGGCGCCTTGCAAAGACGTTGGACCTCGACTTTTCCCGCTTTCGGATCCCGTCGACTTCAAGGATAGTCCTATTGTCGGCCTGATCCTTATGCCCTTAATCATTGTACTATATGTTCTCATCTTGTATGTCGCTGTGCGAAGGTACAACGATTTGAGAGCAACGCCATCAAGGAGGCAGTCATCCTTTCGGATGAGTTCGAGTAAATACCAGAAAATAAACGAATGGCTTTGGAGCTCTGAACGGCAGTTGTGAGTTATCCCACGATCGCCTCAAGGCTTCGGACTTCCTAATACTTTCTAGATCTTGGACAATATTAGGTTCTATCCTGATGTTGATCTCTATTGTCTGGTCTATCACCGCCATTGAATGGACTATCGCGTCGAATAACATCCAGGGCGTTAATAACATCACAACCACGGGTAACTTCGGCCTATCACCCCAAATATGAAATAGAGATAGCTGATATTGATGACAGGACAACTGATCCCATTTATTATCGGTGTGTTCTCGTTGCCAACGACGCTGTGGAGTATCTACAAAACCCATAGAGAAAAGGCACACGAAAGCGATAACGAGAAAGAGGATTCCGAGGTATATGCCAGAACTAATAGAAATAGGACTCAGTTGCTGACAGATGACTAGCTTAATACCCCACTCAAACATCTGACTTTCGCGGACGCAGGGCTTGAAAGTCCGCATGGAGTTTACATGGCGATTCAACCACGACCCGGCGAGCATACGGACTATCTAGGTTCGGGACCTTCGAGTTCGGAATTGAGAGAGGCGAGGACCTTCTGATACTCATTCGTGTCCGACTCTCCGTTTGGACCATTTCCTTTAAAGACGAGGTTAGAATGTAGGATCGGGATGAGATATCTATTCCTCTATTCGAGATACCAACCAGCATGCTTTACAGGACATGTTTAGTCTTGACGAGCACGTACAATCTACAAAATTGTCTGAAACGAGAAAACTATATCGAAGCCGGAGGCAATGAGTTCTCTCTTCGCCTCTCTCCGAATGTCCGGACTTTGACCGAAGTCCCGTCCTGGAGGGCAATACCCATCAAAGCTTTGAGGATACGCTCGATCGTTTATATCATCCCTGGGAGGATGAGAGTCGGACACCAATCTACAGAAATATTTAAATCATGTGTTCGTGCGTCGGCCGCTCATTCATTGGTGGGTTCGTTCAACCGGCCTCGTTTACCTAGCCCAAATTCCATTTCGGAAGTAAAATGTGACCACTTTTTTCATGTTAAATTCAATTTGTCAACAGGATTCTTGCAATGAAAAATGCTCTCCGAAACGTAAGAGCTTACTTCGCCGTTTTCATTTCCGTTCTATTCATAATCGTTCCACGAATCGTGATCAGTAATCGTACCCTGGTGCCGAATACCTTCCCATTCCAAATTTTCAAATCAATGTACTTAAACAACAAGCATCCTACGTTCGACTTTCAATTTCATTTCTGCGCTTCAAAATGACTTCGTACATTTACAAAATTCACCACGTCCCAACCTCGGACGACAGCTTACTCCCCTTTCTCGCCGGAAAATTTGCCTCTCTTCGCTTATCAGCCCTCACTGTCTCAGCAACGGCTTTTAGCTCAACTTTCGAGATAGAGTCCGCTTTCACGTCATTCCAATGGATTGAACGACTGAGAAGACCATTGGTGCACACCTTCGTAGCCGTAGCGTATGGGTCCGGAACGGCGCCTGAGCAGCAGACCATCGATGCTGGCGATTGGATTGGGAGCGCTACTCTTCTAGGCCCATTTTCAAAGGAGATGTACGAATTACCCGAGAGTGGAGGTCCAGTGATCGAAAGCGATGAAGTAGAGAGTAGATGGCAGATGACGGCTGTTTACAACAGCCCTGAGCATAGAGGAAGGGGAATTGCGAAGATGTTAATCAATGGTGCACTGGAGTTCGCTGCTCGGCAAGGTGGCAAGAGAAAATCAAGTAGGATCCGGATCATGATACATCCGAAGAACATCGTGGTGAAGAAATTGTACGAAGGACTTGGTTTCGTCGATGCTGGGACAACAACACTTGCGGAAGCGTATTTTTCAAATGGTGATATGGAGTTGCTGCCTCCTGACGGAGGCGCAAGTGATCCTGGAAAGTATCACACTAGGGCGGGAATTATTATGGAAAGGGTGTCTTTGCCTATAGCATGACATCTACGATGTTCTAAACATGGAAGGAACTTTGTTTCCAAGATTGTACATGGATTTGAGCGTTAGAACTGCATTACGGCACAGAACAATGATAGTATAATACGAGATACACTGCATATTGGTTTTATTTCTGGACTCTCAAGTTCAATAGCAGAAATAAGAGTCTAATGGTGACAATATTGGAATTCAAGTTGACTGATGGGCGTAGAATTTGGGGGACTTGCCAACTTTTCAACGAAAGGTCTTTTGCACGACCAGTAGACTCTAGAGTTCCTCGAGGTTTCAGGTTTTGAATATCCGGAACAATACTAGGTAAATTCTATATGAGTAATTAAGTTTGGATGGATGAGAAGCTAAGATGTCACATTTCCACGAGTTTTAAGAAATCAGGCCTGGAATTCTTCATACCGCATTTCCCTTCACTCAAGGGGATCTCTACCACCTCTTGATGCCATCTCACGCATGTAGGTTTCCTCATCTTCAAGATCCATCTCACCTGGCTGTGTGATCGGCAAGAATGGCACTCCCAACTTCTCAAACAGCTTCAACTTCGCAGCAGTCTTCGGTCTGGTCTTGTTGATACTGAAAATTTTGATGCGATGGCAAGATGAAGTCACATGAAGATCCCAATTCCTAATCTCGTCAGTTTTGGATTCGCAAACATTCGGAGGAACACTTACCATGCAGACCTCACATAGGTGGGCTGAGTGTTGAGAGCATTGTCCCAGCATCTAACCACAAGCTCCAGCCAACCCTCCGCATCGACAGGAAGATCAATCTCCCAAAGTCTCCATGCATGGAAGTATTTATCACTCATGTTCTGATACGGGACCTCATACCAGACACTGCCACCATCTCCACTAGCTTCAACCCTTACAGGCCAATGCCCACCGCCAGAATAGGCCCAACCCCGCATCTTGATCTTGCCGTCGTGTATTATCTGGTCCATGTCCAGCGGGCTCATGATAGCAGAACTGACCGGCATGTCTTGGATACTGAAGCCAGATGAATAAGTCGCATTGTGTTTTCCAACTTGCGAATTATAGTAGAGGTATTCTTTTTGTTGCACAGGACCCATTGATTGATTGGGAATCACATTGATTCTCGTGAGCCATTTACAAGACCGGGCTCCGATGTACCCGAATACGACAACTCGGAGAGGGTAGCCATGAATCTTGGGAAGAGGTTTTCCGTTCCTGTTGATCAAGATCTCGAAGTCAGCATACCTGTTCCGGACGTTTTGGGAGCAGATTCGAATATCTCAGGAGTGCATCAGGAACGAAGGCTCCCGAGCAGCAACTCTTAGGACAATAAGGAATAGAACAAAATTCTTTGAGAAATTGACACTTACATTTCCCACGCGAGCAGAACCTCGTTGACCTTGACCTTTCTCCATGGTGCTGAGACAGCATAGTTGAAGACCTCTCCTTTCTTGAAGTATGTATCTGCTCCAATAAATTCAACATGATTTGACCCAGACGGATCTTTTAGACCGCCACAATATTTGATCACTTTCTTCAAAGAGACTCCAGTCCAACGTGCTGTCCCAATGGCCCCTTCTCCCCACTTCGTCTCATCAGTATACTCAGCTTATATCTTGGATCTGCAGGGCTTACTGGTGCATTTATAAGTTCATCACCATCCCCTGGGTACTCGTGAATTTGTTCAATTCGTCTCGTTCCTGAACATTGAATCGTAACCACAGTACTCTGTCTAGGAAATATACTTTCGTCCTTCAATTCCTTCATGGTGATTCTCCTAGGACGATTGACCAAGCCCTCGACGTCGAAAAAATACGCATCCTCGTCGATCTCTGGAATTCCACCGTGATTTCGTACGAAATGGTCTTCGTTTCTAGTGATCGGAGTGGCAACGAGTCGATTCTGTGGTCACACAGTCAGTAATTTCATTTTTAAAAAGTTCGGGCAGAAGAGGCACATACCCTTGGAGGCTCTCCGTTGTAGGGAAATTGGAGCACGTGTATCATATCAGGACTCTTTTCTTTTTCGACAAATAACCAACTCTCAGCAGGAATATCCCTCGTAGCTTTGCCCAACGCATAATGATATTGCTTCCATCTCACACCTTCAAGAATCGGGTTTGTTTTTGGTAGAGGAACGAGTTGAAATTCGGGGGCCTGTCACATGTCAGTCAGTCATTTATCAATCAAATTCCAAATGCATGCTCCCTTCTCAGTGTCCCGCAGCAGTAATGCCAATTGAGTGATGAGGATAGACTCACACCAGGAAAATCAAACTTCTTCATGTATTCCTTTACTTCTTTCTTCCTCTCTGGGTATTTTTCCCATTCTACATATCCGTGCCACCCGGGGAATTCTTCCTGGAGACCCAATGCCTCTGGATCTGGCGTCTCTTTCGTCCTCAAGGCTAAGCTAGGATGAAGAATTTCTACATCAGCAGTAATCTTGGCCGCCCCGTTCGTCCCCTTCGTCCCATTGGTGTTCACAGAGCTCGTCGTCATGTTAACTTGCGTCTCCGTCGAAACAGACGTCATCTTGGAAAGTCAATTGCTCAGGGTCGGATCTTTATCCCAAAATCTGGCTTCCGATGGAGCTGTTGTCTCTTATCACACGCAGTGGGAGAAGAGGAAATAAAAACAACGCGTCTGTCTCACAACAGAGGACAAGTAGCACATCATCAGTAAGCTTTCCTTTCTTGATAGGAAGCTCGGCATGCAATGTCATCCGCACCATCAAATACGCACCGTCGATTCGTTGTCATAAGGGGCCAAAGCTTATTTCCAGGGACGGCAGACGATATGAACGGGGATACTACGCACCGCTCTGAAAGCTGTCGACCACTTCGTCGCCCGCAGTACCTGAGAGATTGGGATAGGGTTGCAAGCATCGAGGATCACTAAGCCACTTGCAGCTTGCATGTTGCAATTGGTGTTACCGGACATCCGGTTATTTTTCCAACTTCCTCCAATGTCCATTCGGTGAACCAACCAGTCGAGGGCTAGATGCACCAAAATATCTCAATGGCCGTGAATCAGACAGAATTTCGTCGCTTGGTGACTCCCTGTAAGGTCGGCTTAACTTTTAAGAGGCTTAGCACGGTCTGGTTATCAACCATTCAATGGTTGCCCCGCATTGCTGCAACAACCGAAAACTTTTAATAAAAACTAAACTCACTGAGTAGGAATGGGGTATTGGGTTGGTCTCGTAAATAGTTCGGCATCTGCTAGCCCTAACGAGGTAAAGGCCTGGTCGCTTGTGGTTCCTTGCCCCTGGCACGGAACCAGCAAGGGACATCTTCTGCCGACGTCACCGTCTTCCGGTTGTGGAAATATTTTGGGAAAGACAGCTTTTCAATGACGAGTACGAGCTACAGAGCAGCACTAAGTGTATCCGAGTTACTCACTTCAAAACGATACTTTTTTGCCGTTTGCCCAAAACTCTCAATAATCCTGATCTCATACCCACAGTCTAAACGTCTTCACTTAATGCTCAATCTCGCACGATGCCAAACCGTTCTCTTGCCCGTCGAAGATGCGCTGGCTACAGAGCCTTGGTTGCGATGCCTTCTGATACTCCCTTGATGATACGGTCTGAATTTGCGATAGCTATATCCTAGGAATGCCCCCCTCTTCCTCAACTCTAGCACTCTTGGTGCCAACTCTTTGTCTCTTAGCAATCTGTCTCGGGGTCTCTTTCTTTCTTTCTGTCCATAGTGCTTGACGAATGCTTTCAAGTAATCTTTTTGTTCTTGACACATTGCGAAGCTGTCGATCTCCTTCTCCACCTTCTTGAGTCTCACTGAATCGTGCGGACGCTGAATGTAACTCTTTGCAATTATCTGAATTTCCCGATTGAAGGGCTGAAGAGCTTCGTCGATTTCCTTTGCTGTTGGTGAAGTACCGGAATGGGATTCGGAGAAGTCAGAAATAGGGTCTTCCTCGTCGAAGTAATGAGTATCGTCCATTGACTTGATGTTCGGGACAAAAGGTGGCACCATCTGGTGCAGACGATCCCATTGAATGTCTTTGAACCATTTATGAGCCTTGATATCTTCTGCATCATGGGGATAAACATAGCGACCGGCGTAGTCTTGGTTTTGATGCGCAGTTGAGTATTGACCTTGCGACTTGTATCGCCTAGAGCACAACCGACTATCCTTCTCTTGAATGATACTTCGTATCAGATCCTGGCATCTCTTGCTCACCACAGGTTTGTGAGGAAATCCAAAGGTGGATTTATGATGCTATATGGTGGTTAAACGCTACCTCTGGTAGGTAATCAGCCTGACTTACCAGGATGTTCATCTTAGTTTGCTGCCTTCCTCCTTCCTCAGCCAGGAATGGAGTATGTCCATACAAGCACTGCAGAGGATTAGATTAGGTTCAAGGATGAAAATAGTATTTGCTTACTTCATAAAGAATGACAGCCACGCTCCACCAGTCGCAACGAGCATCATAAAGCTCACCTCGTACCACCTCTGGGGCCATGTATTGGCTGGTACCGACTACAGAACGTGCGAGAGTTCTGTTGGTATACCGGTTACGCCAGTTTAAGATCCCCGCACCCGCTTCGTAGCTGGATGAATGTAACTCGTGTCTCTCTTTCGGGCCAACAATGGCATTTGCGAGATTCATGGCTGCTGCAACTGTACGACCTTCTCTTCTGTCAATAGAATCACCTTCAACATTGATACCTAGTTTCGTGAGAACCGAGTATCTGTGAAAATTGTAGTATGCTTGGTCGTGTGACCAGTGTCCGTCAAAGGCAAGACCAAAATCTGATATTTTCAGGTGGCCAGATGCAGAAATAAGAAAATTGTCTGGCTTGACATCTCGATGAATCCAGCGTAGTGCATGTGCTTCTTCGATGCAGAGAATCATCTCGGCCACGTACCATTTCGTGACAGACTCTGACAGCACATTGTCACGAATCAGCAAGCCCAGAAAGTCACCTCCAGGCATGTAGTCCATGACGAGATAGAGGTTGTTCAAGTCCTGGAAGGCTGCGATCAGAGGAACGACCCTGCAGCAGATTAGAGTCTATCGAAGAGAGGCATATGGGGCTATACCATTGAGAGCCTTCTGCAGAAACTAGAAAGTCACGCTCCGCTCGAAGGTGGCCTTCCTGACTATTTCGAAGCATATCTGACTTCCGAATAACCTTCATGGCGAAGATTTCCTTCTTATGCTCTGGATTTCTAGAATCATTATCACAATATTAGTCCACATATCTTAAGAGTAAAATGGGCTTAAAGCTTACTCGTCATCACACTTTTCTCTCACCAATCGCACAACCCCAAAGCTACCTTTACCAAGGACTTTGACAACTTCATAACGGGATGCTGTGATATCTTTGCCTTTCAGTGCGTTTGCGGCTCGGGCCTTCATGACACGAGTCTCGCGGAGATGATCGGTCTCATATCTGACCCAAGCTCGCTTTTTCTCAAGCTTTTCTGCTGGCAGCAAGGTTACATCCTGGAGAAGGGCCGTTTCAACCTGTCGTCGGCGAATAGACCGAGGCGTCAATTCTCGAGAGGTCAACTCGTTATAATGACATTCGAAGAAGATCTTGGCAGCTGCAGCTTTCTCTACGGTGACAATGGCTTGCTTTGGTCAGTGATTCAGCAACGCAGAAAAGGTTGGGGGTTAGGCTCACTTGGTACAGGTTCTGGTACTTCAAACCCTTCTACTTCTGCAATAGTTGTAAGGATGTTCTCGTTCGAGCTTCCCTCTCCAGTTGCCTGTTTACTTGTGGCCTTTTTATTGTCTGAGGAGTGTTGTGACGCTACCTTCAACTTCGCAGAGGATTTTGAATCAAGCGATGTCTTTCCAGTTGATTGTCTGGGAGCCGACGACTTGCCGCTGTTGCTACTGGATTCAGCACTGGTGGGGGATGACGATTCTGGAGTGATTTCGAGGACACCTTTGTCGAAAGAAATAACACTAGGTCGGCTCTTGAATTGAGCACGATGGACGACGGTTGGCTCAAGTTGCACTTTGAGTAAAGCTGCTGAGAATCGACTACCAATGCCTTGAGGACTACTAGGTGGAGATGGCGAGGACGTTTCGGCCGCGGAAACATGAGAAGCTAATTATTGTTAGTGGTCAAGTCGAGACTGGAGATACAATGTTACACGTACTACTGTTTCTGAAAGAACGTAAAGCAGAGACTAATCTTGATCCTCGTCTTCGAAATTTTGATGGCCGCTCATCATTACCAGGTAAGTAGGGTGGAGACCGCGGAGGCGCACTGCGAGTTACATCTGCTGGAAGCTCAAGCACCTCAGCAGCTTCGTAGGTCATCGTGATCGAATTGTTGCTGGTGTGGTAGCGCGCTTGTTGGACTCTGACCATGGAGGTGCGGATGAATGAGTTTGGGTACTATTGAGAGTTGAGAGTAATGAATGATAGAAACAATACTACGGTATCAACAAAATCGTGGATGCTAACATGAATCAACATGAAGAAGATATCGAAATGGCACTGCATCACTTGATAAGCGCACTGGCGGATGAAGAAGGCTCGACTCAACAAGCACGGTCAGGGTAGGAGCTATGGTCCTAGGGACGTTTTTCCATTGACTAAATAACTAACAACATGTCCCCAATCGAGGACAAAAGACAATGTGCAATCTTAACTTTTGACGATGCGCCTGCTATGCTATGCAAATCTCCTCATCCCTGTTCGCATTTTCTGCTTCCCGTCCCGCAAGACAGTTCATCACAGAACCGCGCAGGTCGGAGACTTATGCAAGACAGCATTGTTGCGTAGAGGAGTTATGAGACAAATTAAGAAATTAAGCAGTCGGAAGGCCGCATGAGGGGTGTATCGAAGATTGGTACAGTGGAGAGGAGTCGACAAGCAATGCTTGTGCCTCATGATATCATGAACATTCAACAGGGTATCGTAGAAATCGTCGTAGAAGCTCGGTGAGCTTTAGTTGATCTCCAGCAACTTGACATCGAAGATAAGGTTGCTGTTGGCGGGGATACCGGGTTGAGCCTTGCTGCCGTATGCAAGCTTGGCTGGAATGGTCAATCGTCGCTCGCCACCAACTTGCATGCCAGCAACACCAATGTCCCAGCCCTTGATAACCTCGCCAGCACCGAGCTTGAAGGTGAACGGCTTGCCTTTCTTGTTGGCTACGCCAGTAATCAGCATGAATTTAATAGGGGTCATCAATTATGTTGCACTTACAGTCAAAGACTTTGCCATCAGCTTCGGTCTTGCCAATATATCGCAGGCCGACTTTCTGACCATTTCTGCAAGCTGCTCCAGATCCAAGCTTCTTATCGTCTACCTTGACACCTTGAACAATCTTGACGCCCGTGGTGGGTTTGGCCGGAGTTGCCTTAGTAGTATCGGCGGCCTTGGTCTTCGCCTTCTCTGCAGATCCAGTGGGGCCTTGCTCGAGATTCTTCGCAAATTGAACCTTCTTGTCACTCTTGCCATCCTTGGTCTCTTCCTTCTTGGTATCTTCGGTCTTAGCTGGAACGGCTTCGCCATTGTTCTTCTTTAGCTTCTTCAACTGTTTCTTAGAAAGCTTGGGCTCTTCGTCGGCATCAGGCTTCAAGGACTTAGCCATGATATCGTCAAGAGAGGTACCCTCGTCGATCTCATCAGCAGAGCGCTTATTCTTGCCCTTCTTATCAGTCTTCGAGACAAGCTTCGGAGCCTCCTCCTCCTCAGAATCAACTTCAGTGATACGGGGGTTCTCAAGAGCATCAAGCTCATCGCTCTCGTCATCGTCCATCTCGAGCTCAAGTTCATCTTCATCCGGAGACAGGTCATAGTCCTCATCATCTTCCTCATCATCAGAGTCATAGACCTCATGGTGGTGGTTGTGACCATTGTCGTCGGGAATGACATAGTTGCCAGTGAGGTAGATGGTATGGGTGCCGGTAACCTTGAAGTAGACTCGCTCATTCTCAGCAATTGTAATGTCGAGGGGTTGTTGGTAGTTCTTGAAGCTAGTAAGTAAACGTTCTTTTTTTGCTTTCAGAGAAAGTAAACATACCTTCTCGGGATCTAGAGTGCAGAGAACAAATTCCTCAACCTCGATCTCCTCGCTGTCATCCTCGTCGCTCTCCTCATCATCTTCTTCTTCCTCGTCATCGCTGCTGGCCTTAGCCTTGCCCTTCTTGATGACCTTGGAGCCGTTAACACCATTGGGCGCATCTTCCATTTCCTCATCGGAGCCCTCGCCGAGAGATTCCATCAGTTGTTGTAGGGCAGCCGCCTTCTTAGCCTTCTTTGACTTGTTTGGGTCGCTTGGGCC
The DNA here is from genome assembly GCA_009613015.1 of Mollisiaceae sp. DMI_Dod_QoI. Classification (NCBI taxonomy): domain Eukaryota; kingdom Fungi; phylum Ascomycota; class Leotiomycetes; order Helotiales; family Mollisiaceae; species Mollisiaceae sp. DMI_Dod_QoI. The sequence goes on from VXCB01000012.1 coordinate 172,667, forward strand.
ACCATTTGTCTCTTCCTCCTCGGACTCCTCGTCCTCCTCATCAGAATCACTATCAGCCAAGAGAGCACGCATGTACTCTTGGTCTTCATCGTCGTCCTCAGAACCTTCGGGTTGACGCACGATCTTCAAGGTAGCTCGGTGGATGGTAGAGCCATTGGCACCTTCTTGGATCTGGGCAGTCTCGGTAGGATCGATAGCCGCCATTGTGATACGGAACTGTGCATGCCATTGTTAGTATCAAGACTGGTGTGAACCTGCGTCGGACTACAGCCGAACTCCCATAATTTGGAAGGCGGAGCGCAAACAAGTGAAAAATGAAAAATATAACTCAACGTACAGTAGCAGGAAAGTCTGGCACAGCTGGAACCATAACATCTCCGCAAGGGACTTCAAGCCCATAGAGGGCAACTTGTCTTAAATCAGCACACGTTCGATCTGCGCGCAACAGGGCATATGGTACTTACCAGGTAGAAGAGGCATCTTGATAGATTCAGACACGTTCGTTTGTTGCGGGAGATACGTTACAATGAATAACCTTTATCTATGGATGTCCACGTAATTGAGATCACGAACTGTACACTAGAATTCGCGGTGATTCTGAATGGAAAAGAGCGGTGTTCGTACCAGTCTTTTTTACAGACGAGAAAGTTAAGCTCTAGAATCTTTTTTTTCTCGAGCGGAGCGCACCAGCGCTAAGATAGCTAATCGGTTCCCCCAATTCACGTGCGGTGTAACTAGAATGGGGCTTTCCGCACCGCTCAGGTTGGTAGATGAGAAGAGAAGAGTCCTGCAGTTCAATATTTATTACTCTGTACCTAAGAAGAAAATTCCCTAAACATGTACAATAATGTAGCAGATACGATGGGTTTCGCCTCAAGATCTCTTTGCTTTTCTGGCCCCCATCCATACGGCTTTCAAGATCTGCCACAACCAGAAAAAGGTCTCCGAAGTTCTGCTTTTCGAGTAGTCAATCCCCTTATCCCCAACATCAGCCATAGCAATGACCGCCTCCGCCATAGGCCCAGGGAATTTCTCTCTTATATAGAATGCAACCATTTCTTGTCCGTTAGTTATTCCACCTTCACCATGTCAGCACATGTCCAAGGGCATTCTGTGATGACAAGGAAAATCAGGGTGAAAGGACATCGATTGATTCCCTTTTGACCACAAGAATTTCTAGGCTTACCACTTGTCCATACATTTCCATCATGCACCCATCGTTTATTATCAATCCACTCCACATCAGGGAAGCTCTTGCGTAGCTTTGGAACAATTGCCCTTGGACCACTGGCTTTCTTCCCTTTCAAGATCCCGCTCTGGCCCAACAGGATAGCTCCTGTGCAAACACTCAAAATATCGACCGTCTTTCCATCCTTACCCTTCCAAGAAGCATGTCCCCTCAAGAACTTTAGAGTGGGCTCCTCGAAGATTGCAGCTGGATCGGGTCCGGGGCACAGAAGGATGTCCAATTTTCCAGGCTGAACCTCTGGGTCATCGATAGTCTTGGTCACTTTCAAGGATGCGCTTGCAGTTAACTCAACGTGGGTTCCTGTCCCTGGAACTGAGACATAGTGGATTGTCGATGGAATACCTAGTGCACACAAAGGCTCGGGGAGTTGACAAGCTCGAAGGTACTCTGGATTCAGCATCCCGAAAAGGTCAATCGGAGAAAGATCAAGCAGCTGGACAGTTTGAGGGATGAAGACACCGATGTGGAGATGCTCAGTCGCAGCCATCTTTTTGTCAAAGGATGTAGCGGTCGTGAAAGTGATCGCTGAGAGACACGATTGCCGTTTTCAAAAAAGAGGGTCCCATTTCATTTTTATGGGCTTCGAGCATGATGTTCGGAGTAAATGTCGAAGTTGTTGTCTTGCTGACGACCGGATATAGTATATCCGACAAGATACAGCACTTTTTACCAAGCGAAAAGCATTTTCGGATGTCCAAGAAACCTACAACTTCTATGCAATCAATTGAAGAGCAAAATCCTAACATATCGACAATGGCGGCATCCGCTCTATTCCTATATCCGTTTATCCTCGTTTTGCACACCAACGTCCTCCTCGCTTCCAAATCAGAGTCTTCGGTGGTTGAAGAGGGAGAACAACCGGCTGCTTTGGCAACGAGCAGCAGGGCATGAGTAGCTTGATTGGAAAAGACTATATCTGTTTGAAGGAAATTTTGCTCCAGATAATCTTTACTCTAATAGAAGATCGTGACTCACTGCAATGCCGCTTCATCAGATGGATCTTGAACTCTAACAACGATACCGGTCAATGTATACATTCGTCAAGCACGGAATGTCCGTCTTCGTAGAAGAGAATCTAGTCTGCAGGGTGTATCTTCGCCTACCCGACATCTATAGATTGATGGCGAATCTTTTCCTTAGCAATTCCCCGAAGTACCAGAAAATTAGAGGGCTAGGTGCGAGTAAGACGCTCACGAAACCAAAAACGCTCATTCCCCATCCGATTCCGAGCTTATCAATAAGAGTTCCAGTGAAAATCGGGATTATGCCCCCGATGACACTTCGAAATAGTGCACCAGCAGCAATGGCACTGGCAGCGTACTTCTCGAAGCTGTCAATGTAGTAGTTTTGGACCGAGTTGAAGATCGCGACTTGTCCAATACCATAGAAAAACGTTGGCAAAATTGTGACGAACCACTGCGGAAGGATGAGCGAAAACCGTGACAAAGGTTTAGGGAAGACCCACATGGACATGGAACTCTACAGTCCAAGCAAACCCTATTTCCCGGAATCTCCGGGTTAGTATCCTTCTTTCATACAATTTAGAGTGTGGACTTGCTTGTTCCAAGAGTGGCTAGACAGTATTCAAGTGGAAGTAACTAGGCCACCAGCTCTAGACACAGCAAAAACACAAAGAAAAATAATTCTCCGAGAAGGTGAGGCTTACAGAATAGTGATATGGGTATCAAGATCGCACCAATATTGGCAATTGGCAGTCGATATTCTGGCTTAGCCTCCCCATTATGTTTCTTGGTGAGAGAATTATACACAGTGCCTATGCGGGGTACGAGGAACCAGACAGCAACAAGAAAGCCGAGCCCTGGACCAAGATAGACCAGCCCAACTTGAATAGTACTGAATCCATAACCCTCACCGTAGATGGATTCAAACTGAGTGTAGAGGCTGTAAGTGATGGCAAATAAGAGTGCTTGATAGCTTGCCATGGTCAAGACGATTGGCTGCGTGAACAAGATCCGCACCGGTCTTTGAATCGCCTGAGCAAGCTTGGACTTTAAGGATCGATCGTCCTCGCCCTTAAAATAGTATTTTCCGCTTCCTGAACTCTCAAGCTCCTTCTTCCGCTTTGAGAGCAAGATTGGGACATACGTCTCCCTCAGAAAGAAAAATGCCCCAGCAACAGAGGCGCTGCAAATAATGAGCATGACCCAGAAGAGCCATGGCCAGCTCAGATTCTGAAGAATGATGCTTCCTAAAAGTGGGCCAAGAGTTGGTCCGAGAAGAGGACCAAGCACTAAACCACAGGATATCAGAGTCAGCATATCTCCACTATACTCGCGAGTGAAGCTGAATATTTCGGGAATAAAATGACTATATCTCATAACTAAGGTGAGACTTAACAGTAAAACCCAAAGATATCAGCCCTCTCGCTAGGGTCGTACTGAATACCAAAACCATAGAGTCAGAACGCTTCTTTCGTACGTTCAGGAGGAAAGTTGCACGTTTGAGGAGTAATGGTACATAGGCGTCTTGGAATGATCCCATTTTTTAAGAAGCAATGAACTCCCAAGGTCTTGGGACATACCATGTCACTGATTGTTCCCCCTCCATTCGCAATGCCAACGCCTGATTCCAATGTGAGTTTATGGAAGAAGTTCTTGGATGGGGGATACTTACTCCCAAAGAACCCTGCGAGGGTTCTCAAAGTGACCAGGACGGGTAATGTTTTGGCGAGTGCTGTCGGGATTTGTAATAGCGTGAAGATTGTGAAGCACCACATGTATAGTACCTTACGTCCAAAAGTCTCAGAGAGTGGAGCCAAAATTAATGGGCCTATGCCTAACAGGATTACAAATCCTGTTTGACACCCAATCACACCATTTTCTGCGGCATTCAGAGAATCTGCTATACTCTTGATACCAGGAGCGAACATGCTTGAGGCCAATGGGCTCAGGACTGAGTAGCCTTTAGCCAAGAAATGCCATAGACTTTGAACAGTAACTTACTGCTCATACTTGCAATCACGCCAATGTTGGCAAGTTTCTTTCCCTTTGACCAGGCTCGTGGATTGGCGTCATCCTCTTTAGAAAACTCAATGAGCTCCTCTCCGTCAGTACTGTTCCAAGAAATCGTCTTTTGCGCTTACTTGCCTGTCATCATGACCATTGTTCTGACCTTGTAATAGCGGCGAGGTCTCGTGCGTGGCACTAGGCATGTCGTGTGGCTGCATGTGAGAGACTGACTTTGAAATGAAGTGGAAATCAATCTGATATAAAATGGTCACAGCAGAAACGAGGGAAAAAAAAAGGAGATTTGTCTTGTATGACCAGTCCTGAGCCGCTCAAAACAAGTGTCGAGGAAAGCAACCCATAAGCAGAATAGAATCGATGACGACTGGGCACACTAAGAAGCTAGCCTACCGTTTTGCCTTCTGCCGGAATCGAGATTATGGTGAGGGTTCACAGGCTCTTCTGTCCGAAGGCAGATAACAACTCATATGTAACAACACAATGCAGTCGTTGGCTCCGAACGAGCTCAGCAGATGCCTTGAGACTTGATCGGGAAGAAGCCGCGGCGTCGTTGGCAAGCTTTCCCCACTGAAATTTGTCACGTGAAGCGCGTGTCTCGGTTCGCCACGACGCGTCGAGATTGACGAGCAGGCAGCTTATCGCCACCATTTATTCACGATTTTCTCGGAATCATTCAAGTTTGACATGATGCCTATCAGATATCCACCATTGCTCTCATGAAGCATTGTTGCAAAGATGGGGAGCAGGTTGGAGAAGAACTCTGGACTGGTCCGGAAGCAAATCGAATCTCATTCATTTCAAGATGAGGAAGGCGAAGAGTATGAGGGCTCGAAATTTGGAGGATTTGCAGATTACTTTCGTCGAAAGAAGATCAAGCTTCAGAACCTTGATGCGGAAGTGCGTTCTTCGGCCACTGACAAGCCAAAAATATTTCGAGGCATCGTTGCGCACGTGAATGGCTATACCCAGCCTTCACTGAACGACCTCCATCATCTTATCGTCAGTCACGGAGGCGGCTTTATGCAATATCTGGACGGAAAGACCACAGTCACACATATCATTGCCGCAAATCTCACACCCAGGAAAGCCATCGAGTTCAGGCGATATCGTATTGTTAAGCCAGCGTGGGTTGTCGATAGCGTAAATGCTGGCAAACTACTGCCATGGGACGCCTATAGAGTCCTAGACGAAGGCTCTGGACAGCGATTACTAGGTTTTGATGATGGCAAGATGGTAAACCAATCAAACACCCAGCCAAAAGGCTACAGGGACCAAACCAACGCAAGTTGGTACACCAGCCAAGTCAAGAATGTCGCCGAAAACATCGATGATGAGGGTGGTGCCCAATTTCCAAGCACTCAGACGGTTGCTTTCAATGGAGGCGGGTCGTATATTGGGGATTTTGCGAACCCGCCAAAATCCAGTGTTACGGCTGCGAATCTTAGAGAGGTCGATCCAAGCTCGTCTGGTGGCTTTGATGTTACTTCGTCTCTGGAAGAAGCATTGAATAATGCTGCTACGCGCGAAAATCATGACCGACCTCAAGTCAAGAACGAGTCTCCAATCGTTTCTCCTAAAAATGAAGACCGGCACCCTGAATTGATACCTTCCATTGAGCCAAAGCAGGCAGAGCAAGAAAACATCTCTAGCCCGGAGATCTCACCTAGCATGGGGGCCGATACTAGGAAGCGTTCTCGTGAGCCTGGAGTTGAGACGCCTTCGAAGAAAGTGAAGACGATGACAGCTGAGGAGCATAATGCTATTCTCCTCGCCGACCCCCATATCCGAAAGTCTTCGACAGCAAATCCCGAATTCATCAAGCAGTATTACTCGGAGTCTCGGCTTCATCATTTGTCAACTTGGAAAGCGGATCTGAAATCCAAATTTCAACAGATGGCAGCTGAGAAAACGGCATCGCAGAAATCGGGTACAAAGAGAAAACCTGGCTCGAGGCGGTATATCATGCATGTCGATTTTGACAGCTTCTTCTGTGCGGTGTCGTTAAAGAGTGCACCTGATTATATTGATAAGCCAGCTGTGGTCGCCCATGGCAATGGTACTGGGTCTGAGATTGCTAGTTGCAACTATCCTGCGCGTCAGTTTGGAGTCAAGAATGGCATGTGGATGAAGAGGGCACTCGAACTATGTCCTACCATCAAGGTCTTGCCCTATGATTTTCCTGCCTACGAGGAAGCGAGCCGAGGGTTCTATGAAGCTATCTTGGATGTTGGTGGTATTGTCCAGAGTGTGAGTGTAGACGAAGCTCTGGTAGATATCACGAGTTTGTGTCTCCCTGCAGGCGGCACTGATGGGGTTGGAGTACGAGAGGGTAGCATATGGCGAGAACAAGAAAGGGCAGACATCATAGCGCAGACTCTCCGAGCACACATCAAGGAGAAGACAGGGTGTGCGGTATCAGTCGGCATTGGAGGCAATATCCTTCTTGCTAAGGTTGCACTAAGGAAAGCGAAACCTGCTGGACAGCATCAAATCAAACCTGAAGCAGTTTTGGACTTCCTTGGCGAGCTTGGTGTCCAAGATCTTCCAGGCGTGGCTTACAGTATCGGGGGTAAGCTCGAAGAAATTGGAGTAAAGTTTGTGAAGGACGTCCGCCAGTTGACCAAGGATCGTCTGATCACAGTTCTTGGGCCGAAGACTGGGGAGAAGATTTGGGACTATGCTCGAGGCATTGATCGTACTGAGGTTGGGGAACAAGTAGTCAGAAAATCAGTCTCTGCTGAAGTCAATTGGGGTATCAGATTTATTTCCCAGGCAGAGGCCGAAGAATTTGTCCAGAATCTCTGCATCGAGCTTCAACGTCGCTTAATCGATCAAAGAGTGAAGGGCAAGCAATTCACCATGAAGATCATGAGAAAAGCTGCAGACGCTCCGCTGGACCCACCTAAGCATTTGGGCCATGGAAAGTGCGACACTTTCAATAAAAGTGTTGTTTTAGGGGTCGCAACGAACAATGCTGAAGTCATTGGCCGAGAAGCTGTTTCGATACTTCGCAGCTATGGTTTCTCGCCCGGTGAACTTAGGGGTCTTGGTGTGCAAATGACCAAGCTTGAGCTCCTGAAGGCCACAGGGAACTCACTATTGGACAGCAGTCAAAGGCGTATCAACTTCGGTACATCTGCTCCACCTAAAGTTCCGAAGCAAACCACAGAGGATCCTATCGATGATCCACCAACTCCAACGAAGCAGAAGGATACTCTTATCGGTCGGTCCAAATTCGATGGTAGGCCCGCTGAAGATCCAATCGACGAAATTATAACTCCTCAAAAACCGAAGACAACAGCTTTCCGACTCCTAGCCAGCGATGACCCTATTGATGACAAGGACAGCCCAAAGAAATCTAAGGCAACTCCAGTCCATCCAGCCATTGCCATTGCAAGAGCAAACGCAGCTGATTCGAGTGCGAGGAAGCTTAACTTGACAGGTACTCAATTCATTATCCCTTCACAAATAGATCCAGAGGTACTGGCAGAGCTACCACAGGATATCAGGTCGAAGCTCATGGCACAGAGCAAGAGCCAGCCTGCATCAAGAGCACAATCACCAATGGTCAAGTCAAGATCTCAAAGTCCAGCCCTTGAGCAACAGTTAAATTTACCCTCACAACTAGACCCTGAGGTCTTTGAGGCCCTACCAGAAGATATGAAGGCAGAGATCCTAGCATCTTATGGCTCCAACGTAGGCCCTTCTCGAGCACAATCTCTCCTTCCACAATCGCCACGAAAACCACCCGCTATTTCCACCACTAAAAAGACCACAACCCCGACCAAGAAACGAGGACGAGGCCGTCCACCAGGAGCACTAAATCGTCGTGGCATAAACATCAAACCCGACCCTCACTCAGGACTCACACAATCTAATTTCGTGGCTCCCAAAAGCGGACTGTCCACTAAACCAGGAGAACCACTGCAAGGAGAAGACGGTTACTCCTCCGACACGCCCGACCCGGATTTCCTCTCTGCCTTACCAGAAGATGTCCGGCAAGAACTCCTCGCGGAACACAAGGGAAAACAGCTCGCTAAAAGGGGTGGACTCATGACTACTGGTGTACCCAAGAAAAGACGACCACCCGAAGCCCCTCCCTTGGGGCAACGAAAACTTCGACTCCCACCACGAGATCCGAGACCTACGTTCACGACTAGGGAGTTAAGTGCTATTCCAGAATTGAGAGATACGTTGAGTGCCTGGCATCAAGAATTTGCGGACGATGGACCGCATCCCGATGATGTTGCTGCCATGGAGCGGTATTTACGTCGCGTCATTCTCGATGAGCGGGATATGAGCAAGGTAGTCAGCGTCGTTCGCTGGCTAACTTGGCTAGTAGACGAATCTGACGAGGAAAACGAAGGCACGAGGATATGGAGCCAAGCATTAGAAGGTATCAAAGCAAAAGTGCAATCCGCGGTCCAGGAACGAGGGTTGGGGAGGTTAGAATTATAGTATTTCTCTATACTTTTGATGCCAATACTGTAGCATATCAAAACACCGAGAGGATCAGAGTGTCTAATCCGATCTTCCTGTCTAAACAACTCCCGTGTCTGTACGATATCCAACAATACAATCCTATAACACCGTAGCAAAAATAGGCTCGAGCGAGAAGCAGAGCATAGCGAAGCAGAACAGAGAACTCCATAATACAGGTTCCGCGCCATATGTACCATCCATTCCTTCTCTTCTCTTTCTTTCTCAGTCTGGCACAGCCAGATCTAAGCTTCCATCCGCATTGCACTCCACCACATTATATAACAGTATGCTCGTCAATCATTACAATTAGTATGTCTCCCCCTCCTCCCATCCCATCCTGATTTCGATTTATGGAGGTCAAGCTAGACAAAGCAAGACTCCCATCGCGATCCCCAGAGCTAGAATGCTGCCCACAGGTGCCTTACTAGCGACCTTCACTCCTGCGCCTTTGGTGGAAGATTTTGTTTGGTATACGCTCAACGCTAACGCGCCGCCGCAGATCTGTGTCGAGTTCCCTTCGCAAGGAAGATTGCAACTGGAGTCTGGTAGCTTATTTGAGAGAGCGGAGAGGAATTGTGAGCAATAACATTCTCTATAAGTTCCAATTAGCCTTCTATTCAAGCATTGCTCACTTCGTCAAGATTTCCAATCCTGTATGCCCCCCACTTCTCAACCCCAAAATTTTTCGCTAGATTGGAGGTGGAAGGAGACTATCTCACCTGGTATACTCCACTCCCGCAAAAGCGTAAGAATTGGTTTGACAATACGCCAGACACGTCGGGACCGTCATGCTATCCAACGCCTCCATCACACCCCCATTCAACGCTCTTTGTCCCTCCGTCCCATTAATCAACGTCGTCTCATTATAGCACCCATGATAACCCCACCCCGTCGGCGCCGGAAATAAACTTGCGCTCGTCGTCGACGCAGATTGTGCCTCAACACCTAACGTTGCAAAAAAGAGGAAGAAAAGAGACGCGATAAGCACCCGCGTCGAGAATGTTGCTCGCAGTGCAAATAAGGAGTATAATGCCATTGTTCTTTCTCTTTGCGTTTCCTTCGTTTGTCTGGTAGTGGGTATTGTTGGAAACGACCGTGAGATGAGGGGAAAACGAATGTGAGGTCGATCCTTCTGGGAGAGTTGTCGTTTTTTGCTGGGAGGGCTGAGGCCTGCTGGGGAGATCAGTGCTTGATTTGTATTGGAGAGCCTGGCCTGACGGGAGATCTGCGCCACACTACCTAATTCGAGAGATAGGTGGCTAAAAGTAGTTTAGAGCGTCCCGATTGGAACGGGTAATATTGAAAATATTGGTGTTGATAAGGAAACGGATGGGTCTGTCACGTGAAGATTGCAGATACGAAGAGGTCTGGAATTCTTTTTGAGAGTTTTCGTGTCAGAAAATTAGTTTTGACTTTTGGAATAGAGGGGAATATATTGGGTTTATGAATGGAAGCAATGCTGGATGCATAGGAGAGGGAGGGGCGCGGTGCTCAGGCACCCTGGTGGCATTTCGAGGCTTAAGCGTGTTTGGTGAGGCTGCGCTTATGGCTTTTCATCAAGGAGCTGATGTTGGTCAGCAACATGTGCAACACAACATAAATATCTATTTTGCTGATGAAGTGTCTTTATTGATGGAAATTCAAGCTCCTGTCAGAGTTCGAGTTCCTTGCAGAATCCACCATCTCCTGTATCTTCACCGTCGATATTATCGAATGTTGTGCGAAACATCGAATGTCGCGTGACAATACGATTTCTGGGAATTCAATATCAGTAGCTTTTTTGACTGCATGAAGAATGAAGGATCCCAGGAGATATTGGATTCAAGGAGATGAATATCTGGAACGATTCCAGAAAATGAGTTCGAAATTGCTCTTCTAGAATATATAGTTTTGATTTGAAGGTACCGAGGTATTGAGAGAGTCCGAGACAATGAATTTCAGATGTAGAAATTGCGCATAAAGTAGCGGATTTTTTATTTGCACATACCGATGTTGATCAGGATAAGAATAGGTGACACAATAGCTCTCCTTATTGAAATGATTACTAAATCTGTTCGCTTGCAAATTCCGCCGTCACAATATTGATCAAAATCACAACCTTTCCCTGCTGCATCGCGGCGGTTTGCCGGAGTGGGAGCCGCAGAGACAATGCCAAGTAGGGCGATTATGACGACGGTGAACTTCATGGTGAGGACGATGGTGCGAAAGTTTTTGGAATTTATGTTTTAAAGTGAGGAATCCAATAATCTTAAGTACTTGACAAATATTACTTTACTCATTTCCAAGAGATGGAATAGACGATACAGCGTTTATATCATGTCGACAAGTGTAGGAAGACGCCGACTTCCTCAATGCACCCTTCCCTCTTCGGTAAGTATGTCGATATAAACGCATTTCGTTAGCTTGACCATACACCCCTCTAGTTAAAGCGTTGCACTATGGAACAATAAACAAAGTTAGTTGTTCCGACCATAGTATTCACTATGTATATAGAGACATCTCAAATAGTTTAAATATCAATATCAAGAACGAGAACTCGACAAGCGAACAAAATTAGCCAACGATTCCGAACGTAGAAATTACTTAACATATTGAAAAATTTCGACGGGTCCATCCACAGTATCGGGCGCTATTGGGATGAGAAGAAATGTATCTCTGGTAAAGAACTCATTGATATCCTTTGCCAGCGCTTAAACGTCAGTTGTATTGCAGGCTAGTTCCCTTGCATGAAGGCCTCGATGCTACCACACCACCATGAACAAGACTCATATGCCGTTGTCTATCCTTCCCAATTATTAAGAGCTCCTACAGTACAGCTGTGAAAGATCATGGCATTCTGCAGCAGAGAGAGATCGTTGGGAGTAAGTCTTGCGGCATATTGTATTCTCGAGGTTCTGACAGTAATGGGCTCGCTATCGTTTTCCTGTTCGTTATTCTTATTTTTGATAACCTAATGGAAGAGGTGAACATAGTTTTAACATTGCTTGGGTAAGGAAAGGTTGATACCAAACTAGTAGAACGGCCAAGTTTCAGTTGGGGACCATGAGGTTTGAAATGTAATCTGGTTTAACTAGTCCGAAAATCTTTTGACAATTGTAAAGGGCGTCGAAGTCGATATGGAAAATTAACGTCTGTACGCATAGGATCAATGGTTTCAAGCTCTGGACTCACAATCTCTTCTTCTCAGTATTTGGGCGTCGACGCCACTATCAAGCTTTAGAAGAACGTTTAACTCAAAGATATGGAAAGGCAGCGAAGAGCAACTAACTTCTCTAGATGAACAAAATTCTGGGTTGATTGGCTTAGAGAATGCAGAACATTGTGATTCTTTCAATTAAGAGGCTGACTATCAATCAAATGTAAACATTGATTGAAGGTTGGTGTTCAGGAGACATTTCACGAGAGCCCGAGGCACTAACCTCAGGTCTCGCATCGAAGCATAGTCGGTTGCAATGATGAAAATGATTAATATTGGCAGAGTAACAGAACTGGTTCTGTTGTATTACCGAGGAATGACCTTTAGAATATCAACTATAGCTCGCAAACTTGATCAGAAGTATATTCTTTATTCCGGACGTCCATCTGAGTTTCTCAGTGAGAAGATCATGAAAGCAACCAAGATGGGAGAGCGAAAATAGGACGGCTGTACGGAGGAACGCAAGTTGACTACCGCTCACCCTGCCCTAGTCTTCCTGGGGTCGTCCTCCAAGCACACGATGATCAGGAACCAAGGCTTCCTTGGTTTCTTTTCGCGTTGCAGCACCCGGAGGCTCGCCTTAGCTTGATGAAGCGTTGACGATCTCACTGCCGTTTTTCCAGGAAATAAGAAAAGGCGCTAAAGCATCAGTCCAGGTAGCTTCATGCGCAAAAGAATAGACTTCCAGTGCCTGTCGTCTGCGAAGTACCGAGAGGTTGAGATGGGTATTGCCTCTGAGGCCAAGGCATGTAAGGTGGTTGGCGACGTCTCCACCAGAGAACGAAGACGCTCGAGGGATCACCGCCAACTCTCCTATCTCGTCAATTTGCTTTTGTCACGACTCGCACGGGCTGAGGGGTTAAAAGCAAAGGAGCCCGAGATTTGACCATAAAGAAAGCTTCTCCACACAAAGCACGGCTTTCGTTCGTCCTTGGAACAAAGCGTCGTCGCGGGATGGCGCTGCCGAGTAGTGGGAGTTTTTCGGAAGCCAAGCATAGAGATGCCGAAGGAAGGATTCAAACATGAGAGCAGATTCCTTCCCCAGATGTCCCAGGTAGATCACTTCACCGCCTAAAATGCACTCCCCTCTCCGTCTGAGGGAGAATTTCTTCTGGCAGTTCTCCTGCCCTCTTCAGCGTCAGGCTCAAACGTGTACATCTCGGGACCTTGTTTGCAACCAAGCATTCGGCCAAGTAGAAGTCGCTGCAACTCATTTCCAGGTTACAGCGCAATCAAGTAGGAGGTGTCCCAGCGGACTTGAACTGGCGGTGGCCAGCATGCAAAGAGCCAGCCAGTAAACGTGACCAAGGAGCTTCCAACAAGCATGGGCTGATCAATGAAGATCCTCATCATCCCGCAGGTCCTACATCATCTTACTCATGACCGCGACGACTCATGAATCCTAACGAGCAGACTTCCTCTCTGCCTTGCTCCTGCCATCTATTTTTGCGGACGAAGCATGGGAATGGTCTGGGATTGAGGCAAATGGACGTCCCGGGCCACTGATTGTCTGAAAAAGAACAACAATTTATGAAGAATCTCAGGATAGAAGGTTGTCGGGTTGAAACCTGGCACTGGCAGCCTGGCAGGCCGGAAAAATAGCCAATCCCCGATACAGAAATAATCAATCAGATCAACGGTAAAAGATGGAAGGTGGGGAATGCATGGAAGGATGAGGGAGAGGGCCCCAGCAGCGCAGGGCAGGACTGCCTGCTGCCCGCAAAACGGGGTCGGTTGCTCGTCACTGGCAGATGGCGAACGGCAAGTTCCACGACACTTGTCGGAGAGGAGGCGCCCGCGAGGAAGTGAGGGAGCGAAGGCGACTGGTACGAAGTGTGGTGCAGACCTGCCTCTCATCGTCCATCATGAGTTTCACGATGGGCCCCCGAGTTTCTGCTGTGAGGCAAAGCAGTAACTACGGGCGCTGATCGTGCACCGGACTTCCTATGTGAGAAGGGAGTAGTGGGAGTAGTGGGAGTAGTGGGAGGAGTGAGGGAGATCGAGGACGAACGGGAATGGCTTGGGCTGATCCTCGTTCGGTGAGGCGAATGATGTCAGTGACGTGGGTCCCGTCGGGGACATTGCCGGTGACTTGCTGCTTGCTGCTTGCTGCGAAGGGTCATGGGTCTGTCTGAGCATGGTGCATGGTAGGGATGGGCGATTTTTTGAAAATACCAAAATTATTATATAATATAAAATAATGCTGTTTTCACCATTATCGTTATTTATTTTACCACGTGATTAATAATATAGGATTTAGCTAATAAAAACCTGTAATTTAGTAAAAATCTTACCTAGTGCATGGAAGATGGAAGATGGAAGATGGGGCATGGAGCATGGAGCATGGAACACCACGCAGCCAGCAAACTCACTCTTACTCTCCTAGGTACATATGTATCGTACGTATTCGAAGCGCATTCTGGTCACCTGCGGCCTCAGCTGCAGGAGAGACGCCCTAGAGGATGAACTACAGGAGGAGTTTCCCAATCGTTTAGGGCATCACGTCTTTGCATCAGACTGGCAGCCAGCCTCACGATAACTGGCAGCAACGGCAGCAACTGGCAGCAGTCGGAGATGCGCGCTGATACTTGGTACGCGGTGCCTGGACGAGAGGCCAATCGCGTGGGCTGCCAAAGAAACAATGAATAATTCTAATTAGGATCGTAATCATCAACCCGCAGGGCAGTCGAAGATCATCATCAGGATCTTAAGAGCATCCCATACTATAATTGTATCGCCCTCATGGTGGCCCATCCCCATCCCCATCACCGCATCACACTGGCCCAACCCCCACTAACGACGTTAGCGAGTTGCTCGTTACTCGTTAGCAAGTGAACCACGCCTAACAGCGCCGGCAACGCCAGCAACGCTTGACGCTGCAAGTTGCAACCGTCACAGTCGCCTTCCCTCCTTCAGCCACCACCCGCGTCTTGGGATCCGGTAACATTTTCGGACGCCCAAGGGTCCTGTGTGGTCCTGTGTGGCCCTGTGTGCTCCAGTGTGGAGCAAATCGAGATCGACGGCTCCATCATCCCCGTCACAGCGACTGCGCTGCACTTCTGCACTTCTGCCACCGCGTGCAAGATCAGGGTCCACACCCCCCCATCCAAGCCTCCAATCTTCCAAACAGCTGCGTCAAGAGGTCAACAGTCCGCAAACACACGCAAGGCCCACACCAGCAAGCATATTTCTTAGGGCCCACCACATGCAGTGTGAACCCTCCCCGACGCCATCCTTCACTATTGCTCCATCCACATGCAGGCGCCGCTGCAAGAATCTGCCTCCGGTCCCCTTCTGAGCCTCCCACTACACCCACGTACCAGTTTCTTGGTCTCCTCCTCTTTCTCTCTCACCGAAGAGAAGCGGCACGAGATATCCTCGACACAACAACCCAGTCTGTGAGAAGAGACACTGCCTACACTCACTGCATCGCTGGGAACGCACGCAGTCGAGCGGTCTCTACCTTACACAACAGACACCCACTACGTCTGGTTTGGTGATACATCACGAGAGCCTCTCTCTCTCTCTCTCATCATGACTTCACAACCGCCCAACACACTTCCGTCAGCCACATCCGCCTCCAACTCACCGACCATGACGACCTCCTCATCCTCCTCATCCGTACACGAAGATAATACCCTCACTCCCTCTAGCGCGGCACTCGCACCTAAACGACCACGCCTGCATTCCCGGAAATCCAGCGGCACGATAATAGTCCCGCGCGAACACCCGAAAGTAGAACTCAACGAGGACGACGAGGAGTTCGACGAGGATGATGCCCGGGCTATGAGTCCGAGACGAAGCAGTCAGGACCTAGAGAAGATGAGTGAGGATGCTAGAGCGCAATTGAACGAGTACGTCCTCTCCACTGTCCCATGCATTCATCTTCAGACCATACCTCCACAGGGCAGGAAGAAGGAGATCGAGACTAATACTGAACTAAACAGACACGCAAAGACGCTCCAAAAATCCCTTTTAGAGATCTTCAACCGCATCGAAGCCGTGAAAGAAGAACACGACAAGCTAGACAACAACAACAAGTTCCTCCAGAAGTACATCGGGGACCTGATGTCGACGTCCAAGATAACCAGCACTGGCGCCGCAGGTGGGAGGAAGAAGTAAAACCTTCGACCTCTCTGTTCTTTCGCATTATACCCCCTTCGAGTTTATTTTACGGTCGAAAACAGACGACGAAACAGTACACAGCGAATACGGTAACGGAGTAGGGGTACGAACAAGAGTACATAGTTCCCGATCCTTGAATGGGTTGTATCTATGGTGTGGTCTATGTCGCATTCTTATATACACGGTGGTTGGTTTTGAAGATTGATCCGGATGAGAAGACGGCATTGCGGAGGCGTACGCTTTTAAAAATCTTTTTTACTTCTGGGTTAATGATTAGGGAATCACTCACGTCCAATATCCAATGGTTTGGTTTGGTTACGGATGATAGCATGGCATTCAGCGTCGGCGTCCAACTTATCTATGTTTCAAATCATACCCGCTCGATGCAACCATCTCAAGACACAACAGATAGAAACGAAGCATCAGAAAAATGGTTCTGAGACTGGGGGTTCACAGGTGTCGATTGAGAGGATGTACAATAGTTCTCTAATGATAAGGTTTTATGATCAAGTTATCCTCGGTTCGAGGGTAGAAGGAGTGACATCGACGACGCCAGGTCCAATAATGCTCGTGCAAAACAATGCGCGCCACTGTAGAATGTATGTATACCACCTCCTGAACAACCGATAAGGAAAGTATAGAAAATCTTCATATGCTCAATACAAACGATACCAATGACGAGAAAAGAATGCTACTTCAAACGTTATCGATTTCACCAAGAATCTTTCTCTCGCTCTCTCTACCGTCCTGTTTGGTGCTACGAGACACGTTTCTAAGAGAGGGAGAGGTTCGTGGCTCATCCTCGTCGTCAATAACCTTAGCAGCTGCCGGAGTGACAACACGGGATCTTTTGGTTCCAGCACTGTTGGTTGTAACAAAAGTCTGAGATGCAAGCCGGAGGCCACTTTCGTTGTCAGCCGCATTGGGCTCTGAGCCTGGTGGTGAGTCTTGCATGTTCTCTTTCCTACTCTTGATGCTGCTAATCCGAGTCGGCTTCAGAGTCATGGTAGGAGTTTGCTGTTCCGTCTCGGTGACGGACTTAGCTGCTGGGAGCGAGTTGCCAAGTGCAGATCTGAGGCCGTTTTCCAGAGACTCGCTGGTCACCGGTTCAATAGCCCTAGTTGCAGATGACTTGCGTGAAACGGTAGCATTTGCTGTGGTCGGTGCTGTCACCGGAGTCGCTGCTCCAGTCTGGGGAGTGTTAGAGGGAGCCTTGGGCATCAAAGCATCAATGAGAGCATCGTAGACACCGGGCATCTGTTCCGATTCGAATATTAGATTAGTGCTCTCCGTACCCTGCATCGGATCAGACACTTGACGACTGCTGCTGCCGCGTGTTGTTGCATAATCTGGCATCGAGACATCTGCAGACGAACGCTGGCGCCAATGCGTGAAAGCAGGATTATCAGTGAATGGGTCAAAAGGAGGTTGTCTTTGGAACAGAGGAGGATTCGGAGGTTGCATCGATCCAAATCCTGGTGGTTGGAATTGGACCCCAAGAGGTGGAAACGGAGCTCTGACAACTGGATTTTGACGTGGAGAATGACTATGAACCTCAATGCCATCGGCCTCACGTCGTGGTGAGAGTTGCTGTGCAAGATAGGGTCCCACGAGAGACACTTGACGCCACATGGACGCGTTGGGCCAGGCAATCGATGACGCCTCAAGGACATCTGCGAAGAGTCAGCCCCGATAGTGATATGCACAGCTGCGAGCACTATGATCTGCGGTTGAGGACAGAGCGAACATACCAAGGGGAGCATGCTGGAATGAGAAAGAAACGATATTCTTGATCCTTTCGAAAGGATATGCCAAACCTTCCCGTGCGAAGCCTTCTGCAATGACGACTTTGACACGGCCAAGGTCATCGGCAGGGTTCCAATAGCTTTGCGAAAGCAGCTCACGATGAAAGGTTGGAAATCTAAGCTTTTCGAAGTCGCCATGCTTGTCCAAATCTAGGGCTATGTTAGAGTCACAGACACAATTCTAGAGATTGTCAACATACCAATGCTCAAGTCAATAACAGTGGGCCATGGTCCAACTTGACCAAACCATTTCGACCTTAGTCGGTGTCAATAGAGTGAAAACAGAGATGGTAGTAAGCACTCACGCTACAATCCTTCCATCAATGAACATGCGAGCTTCGAACATGACATGTTCCGATGGTTTCTTCAGATCTTTCAAGGCGCGGCTGGCCTCTGGATTCTGCCAGCAATGGATGGATACCCGAAATGGAGCTCCAGCAGGAAGGCCGGGAATAAATGATGTTATAGTAGGAAGCAATTGAGGATTGAGTTGCAAGTTATGAGATTCTCGGTTTTGGTTAGCTGAATATCAGACACCCGAGCAGCTTCTCATCTGCTGTAACTGACCTGGGTCCTGAATAACTTGGCAGGTTGTTTTGAATTCCTGTAGAGGAATCTTGCTTCGGTCAGGGAACAGAAGGACATCCCAATTCTGATACCGCATCTTGATAGATCAATGATGTACTGCACTTTTGAGGACGACGCAATCAGCACTATAGTGAATTCGAGAAAGGCCTCGACACGAAAAGGCAAACGGTGATTCGACAGAGGGAAGCGATTTGTGATTGTAAGACAGCTGATTGTTAAAGATATGAAGAAGTCACTCTCCAGCAGTCTGAAGCCGGCCCGGTCAAGGAAGGACCGGAGGAGTAGCATTCCGGAGAGGGAAGTGACACTCGTCTTGTCAAAAAACCAACGCAAAAGATTAGAAAACAAATCCCTATTCGAATCTGGTGGTTTCATTTCGGAGTGCATTTCTAGAGACCAAAAGACTGGACCCAGACCTATTCAGTTGCTGGATGGCTTATACTCCCAATATGGACAAGATGCCGAGGAGTGCATTACCCACATGATATTAGGAATAGGAGTGTGCATAACCTAGCGATCGTAATGCTTTGTAGCACAGTACCGCTCACATCTCAAAAGCAATACCTTTTGTTATTGCTTCGATATTCTTGACACAATGCTAACTTGTTGGCTTTCGATTCCACTATGTACAACTTCACCAATCTTGATCTACTCATCCCCAGGAGCTCTGGCCTACGTAAATCAGTACAACTTACTACTAAATATAGTTCGAACTTACCCTAACAGCGTTCGGTCCCCCCAATTCTCTCTCCAAGCCGCCTTCGAACTCCTTTGGTGCAGACGGTTTATCTGGGTATGTCATTGACACTATGCCGCAAAGTCCAAACACAGCTGCAATGAAACATCCAATCTGGAAGAGACCTTTGCCCGGCTTTGTGTGCGTGTATTCCTCAGGTGAAAACATGCCTAGAATATCGTTGTCCTCATGTACTGGTTCTCCATAATTTCGACGCTCTTGCTTGTCCCACCAGTCCGCGTGCGGATCACGGAATTGGCGTTTGACTGGAGGTGGGTTGATGTACCCTCCATTCTATTTACAATCGGTTAGATGTGTTCGAGGTGGGATGTACTGATACCAACCATTCCAGGATCCTCAGCATCGGTCTATAAATATCATGTCAGTATATGAACTTGAGCTCTGAAGGTATCTGCCACTGACCAATGAAGGGTAATCCGGTCCGGACGATGTAGCTTGTGCGGCCCCTCGTTGCTGTACAAAAGCTGCTCTTCGAGCAATCGGTAAAGTCGCTCGCAGCGGATGTGCTGTCGCAAATCGTCGGGAAAGCATCTGATATTATCGTTAGAATAGTCAATTCCAGTTCCACCGGATTCATAAGAGGCATACGTTTGCTGTCACCAAGAATGATCAATTGAATCGAATCACCCTGGATATCAGGTTGCATGGAGTCGAGGTTATGAAGCGTTCTAATCTAGACCTCAATTTTGAGGCAGGAAGCGTCCACTTTAGCACGCAGAGGGGCGATATTATCATTTATGGCCCCCTCGCCCCTCTATTTCTCCAACAATTTGCTATAGTTCCACACCCTAGCTCCTAAATATCACACCACATCAGAACTAGGCTACTTCAACCCTGCCCGAAAGAAAATCACTATTGACAACATCAAAATCGCACGTTTTCGTCAACAGGCGGCGCAATAGGACCCCTGGTTATGCGTGAACCACATTACAGAGATCTTTAGAACCATACGCATCTTCCGAAGTAAATTTCGCCGACCCCGATGTGATGAATAGCAAATACACGATAGTGCCTTGTCCCCTCTCACGAAATTATGACACAGACCGCGTCGGATACGCCAGAAGACCAAAAAATATACAGTACGCATGCGTCTACCAATGCCGTTTCCACCAACATAACTGACCAGACATTACAACTAGACGTACCTCTTGATGATGAAGCTCCAAAAACGAATGAACACCAAGACGAGAACGCTGCAGAAGGGGAGCCCCCTAGCAAGAGGCGTCGAGTCAGCGAGAGCGTACCGCCCACAAAACGAAAGCCCGAGTCGCCACCTTGGAAAAAAGCTGTAGCAGAAGGACCGTCGACGTTCACGCAGAATGGTAGAAGAAAGTCGGGGCGTGTAAACCAGATACCCCTGGAGCTGCAACCACCGTCTACCAAGAGGCAAACAAGAGGCGCTGTCCAGAAGAGCTTCTCGGCGAAAAGCAAACATGCGAACGCGAACGCACCCAGTTCACAGTCTCAGGGACGAGATACATCTGCTACGTCGGGTAGCGGAATCAAGAGACGTAGCGCTGCTGGTCCAAGTTCATCACAACAACCTCCGAAATCCCCCGCCAAACCTGCATCTCCAAAACGCGTCTATAGAAAGTCTATGCCAAGCGAACAACCTGCGACGCCAGCGCGCTCGAATATTCAGCCGTCGGCACCGAAGAACGTGCCATCGGCTCCAGTGCAAGCTCGTCAACCGAAAGCTCGACGTTCAGGCAGGGTTAGCGAGATAGTCGATCAAGAGGAGCCAGCTCGCCCACAGCTTCCTAAGTTTGAAGATACACATGGGCCAAGTCCCAAGTCGGCGCTTGCTAGAATCAAATTTCGTGTCAAGCCTCCATCGCTGCCTATCATCCATCCTGGTTTGGTTTTACCCTGGCCGCGGCGATATGCTACTCTGAAGGAATTCTTCGAAAAAGGGGCAGAGTTGCACGTTGATGAAGGAGGTCTTTTCCACCCAGAAGAACCATCGGAATATACTCCTGAGCAGATCGCGAACGATGTTAATGTTGTACTTCGGGCTGAGAAAGCCGCAGAGCCTGGTGGAGTTCTGAGTTCTGGTATAAGCACTGCCTATCAACCTGAGGAATCGGACCCTATTCCTCAACAGTATGCTCATCAAGATCACATGGTCAGGGCGGCTATAGAGTTCCGGAGGTTGATGCAAATAGAACAAAAGAAGCATCGAGCAGCTGCTAAACGCATCGCCGAAGCTTGCCGGGACGAATACCGACGAAGACAACCCAAGACGGCCGAGCAACTAGTGGCCGAAGAGAAAGAAGCTAACAAAGCTCGCTATATGATAGTAGCGAAAGCTCTCAAGGCTACTTGGGATAATGTTAGGGCTGAAGTGAATCGGCGACGTGTGGTCGAATGGGAAGTACAAGAGCAAGCTCGAGTACGCAAGGCTCTAAGTCAGGCTGTGGATATATCAACGCAGAAACTGCAAGCACGAAGGGCACACACGGAAACAGATGAAGACTCGGACGCTTCCGATGAGGAGAAAGACTCGGCGTCTGGTGAAGATGTAGACTCTGACTCCGAGGACAGGGAGAGCAATATGTCGTCGACAGATTCCGAAGCTGACGAGGATCAGCCGAAAGCTGATATCGCAGACGACGAGCATTTGACAGTTGAACAGCTCCGAGAGAAATACGCCGCCCTGGAAAATCTCGCGAGGGAGTCTCAGGATGAGGAAATAGCAGATGCAGAGGAAGAGGCAGATTCCGACATGGATCAAAATACTAGACATGAACTAGAGGAAAATTTCGACGATAGTGACGAGTCCGTCGATATGGACGATGACATGGGTTCTAGCGATGAAGACCGGGATAGTGATGACGAAGATATGGACAGTGATGAGGACGATGAAGGGAGCACGGCGCGAGGCATGCTCGGATTTCTGGCTCCTTCGGAATTGAAGGACATTGAACTTGGTCAAATCCAACCGGAGTCTGATGCTAATGGACAGGAAGACAACATTGATGAGGAAGATGAAGTCTCACTAGTACCTGATGGATTGCCAATGGGCACTTCGCAGCCCGTTGATGAGGACGGGGTTACAGACGACCATAATATCGAGAATGCTACCTCCATAGATGAATTGCCGACAAGCACCTCGATACAGACTAGTGATGGAGAGACCAGAATCGATCACGAAGTTGAGATAGTCCCATCTGCGGACACTTCAATGCCTTCTAAACAGGCTGTTGTAGATGCACCGGTCGCTAGTCCTGATCATAGCAGTCAGCCAACGCCGAGGACGACAGAGACGAAGCCTTCTGAGGTAGATTCAGCTTCGTCTGTAGAGCTTCAACAACTCAGCCGTCAAGTTACGCAAAGCGCCACACCACAGCCAAATAATCAGCTGAAAACCCCTGTACCATTTCTTCTACGAGGCACCCTTCGAGAATATCAACATTACGGACTAGATTGGCTTGCCGGTCTTTACGCCAATAATACCAACGGAATCTTGGCGGATGAAATGGGCCTTGGGAAAACAATTCAAACGATAGCACTTCTAGCTCATCTTGCTTGTGAGCATGAGGCATGGGGACCTCATTTGGTCATAGTCCCTACAAGTGTTATATTGAATTGGGAAATGGAGTTCAAGAAATGGTGCCCAGGTTTCAAAATCTTGACCTATTATGGAACCCAGGAAGAGCGCAAGAGAAAACGACTGGGTTGGAAAACGGAAGACGCCTGGAACGTGTGCATCACATCCTATCAGATCATTATACATGACCAGCAAGTGTTCAAGCGTCGTCGATGGCACTACATGATCCTAGATGAAGCCCATAACATTAAAAACTTCAATTCTCAGCGGTGGCAGGTCATGCTCACTTTCAACACCCGAGCACGTCTCCTCTTAACTGGAACTCCTCTTCAAAACAACTTGAACGAACTTTGGTCGTTGCTCTATTTCTTGATGCCTCCAGACGGAACTACCCAAGGCGTTGGAGGTTTTGCGGATCTCAAAGAATTTCAAGATTGGTTCAAAAAGCCGTCTGAGCAGATCCTTGAACATGGTCGCGAGCATATGGATGATGAAGCACGGGAAATCATCAGCAAGCTCCACAAACTTCTCCGGCCGTACCTGCTTAGAAGGTTAAAAGCAGATGTCGAAAAGCAAATGCCAGCCAAATATGAACATGTTGAATTCTGTCGTCTTTCCAAGAGACAACGAGAGTTGTATGATGGCTTCCTCAGTCGGGGTGATACCAGAGAAACTCTTGCTGGAGGCAACTACCTCTCCATCATTAACTGTTTGATGCAGCTGAGAAAAGTTTGCAACCATCCTGACTTGTTTGTTGACCGACCGATTATGACATCTTTCCCAATGGAGAAGTCAGCCATTGCAGACTTCGAGATTAAGGAATTACTGGTACGCCGGCGCCTTCTTCGCGAGGATCCAATGTCAAAAGCGAGTCTCGAGTTCCTCAATCTGGTGCCGACCAAACATGAGCGCTTCTCGGCTTCTATGACTGTAAAAAGTGCCCATTATTCTGCTCAGCGTCAGCTCATGGACCTGCGTGAGGCCCAGCGCAAGCGAGCACAAAATGCGCTTACACATCTCGACCCAACAACTGCTAAGTCTAATTTGGTTTATCTTGAAAGTGCGTCAAGATGGGGACGATTTGAAGAGCTCCAGCATACTGTATACCTGAATGCCCTCAGAAGACAGCAGAAACCTATGTATGGCACTCAATTAATTGAACGCCTTACGCTTGGCATCAACGATCGACCATTACGACCACAACCAAAGAGAAGAGATCAATTGTTGACTTGGTTAGAAACGAGGTCACCCACTTTAACCGCAATGGTCCCAACACTCTCGTCCAGATCCGAAGCATTGAACAGCACCATTCGAAAGTTCGCTTGCGTAACTCCTCCGGTCATTGCGCGAGACATGAGCTCGTTGATACTCGGGCAGAAGGGTGTTCAGACAGTGCAGCAATCCGTTAACAAGTCTGTAGTCGACCCTTTCCACGAGGCGAGGATGAGATTGTCCATACAATTTCCCGACAAGCGACTACTTCAGTACGATTGTGGTAAGCTCCAGACTTTGGACAAACTCCTGCGCAAGTTGCAAGCGGGTGGCCATCGCGCACTCATCTTCACGCAAATGACAAAAGTCTTGGATATCCTTGAACAATTCCTCAATATTCATGGTCACAAGTACCTCCGTCTTGACGGAAATACTAAAGTCGAGCAGCGACAGATTCTGACAGACCGCTTTAACAATGATACTCGTATCCTTGCCTTCATTCTTTCCAGTAGATCTGGTGGTCTGGGTATCAATCTTACCGGAGCTGACACTGTCATATTTTATGATCTCGATTGGAATCCTGCTATGGATAAGCAGTGTCAAGATCGATGCCATCGTATTGGACAAACCCGGGATGTACACATCTACCGTTTGGTGTCGGAACATACCATCGAGGCAAATATTCTGCGAAAGGCAAACCAGAAGCGGATGCTCGACGACGTCGTCATTCAAGAAGGAGAATTCACAACAGATTACTTCAATAAGGTGGCTGTTCGTGATGTTCTGGAAGAAGAGAGTGACCTTATGGATGGCGATGCAGTTGCTAATGCTGCTATGGACCGAGTCCTCGGCGGACCTTCTAATGACAACGAGATGTCGCGGGTGCTTGCACAAGCTGAGGATCGTGAAGATGTGGCAGCTGCAAAAGTCGCTGAGCGTGAGATTGTGCAGACCGATGCAGCAGACTTTGACGAAAATGCTGCAACAGCTACTGCAACTCCTGCTGGCATTGGGACTCCTCGGGAAGGCGACACTGCAGGGCCCGGCGAGGAAACCCCTGTGGAGAACGACGTGATGGAAACTAAAGAGGAGGACGATCTCAACGCTTGGGGTGAACGGGTTCGCTCCACTGACGATTACATGTTAGATCTCATGACTGCGCAACTCAAGGACACTCCAATCGAGCTGCCTAAGGACAAGAGTAAGAGCAAAAAGGGACGAGACCATCGTTCTCACAGAACCAGGTGAAAGTTCCCACCTTTGTAAAGTATTGTTTTGGTTTCAGCGAGCATGGTTATGTTTGATTAGATGGACTACGTGTACATGAGCATGGGACGAAAGGCGTCAGGACAGCATTGCATCACTGGAGTTTTGCTGCATAGCGGTGCCAATCGGTTTTGGACACCTCCGGCAAGGAAAACGAGATGGTGTAGAATAGTAATTATCAGGTCTTGTACAGCTTGTCAGCATCATTTTGGTATTCGTCTGTTATCTGCAAGGTACCGACCGACCGGTAGGTCTCCCTCGAGAAGTTGAGAACGCACAATGAAGTCCCTCCCCCTCCCAATTTCGGACATAAGCCGGATATCAGTCTTTGCCAAGCCCAGCACATCCAGACTCCCGCATCACACATATTAGAAACAGCCAATCATTTGCCTTCCGCATTGGTTCCGGAACATTCATCGCGCATATTTTGTGCAGGGAAATCAGTTATTTTCCACGCCTGCTGACAACGCACGAGGCTACCTCTCCAACCATGCCATTTTCAGGATCAGCGGTGGGACTATTTTGTTGACACCACTCCCTAATCTATCATTCCTCATCTTTAAGTATAATAAATGTCCAGAATCATAGGCTTTCACTTTCTTACACCTCACAAACCGCCGTCGAGAAGTGAACTATTAAGGTTATTGCGGAGTTACCTCCGTTCCCTTTAGGGCTCTTTGTCAGCCTTCCGAGGTTCCCGAGAGAGCTTCAACTTCGCTGCGAGTCAGAAATTCTATTGCTGAAATTGCAGCTTTCGCGTACAGCTTCACTGCGCAAACTTCTGCAGTGAAGATCTAGCTTGCAGCTTCTCCAGTTACAAAATCGGACATTTCAAGTTCGCGGCAGATACATTCAAGAAGTGCTGCAACTTCGTGCAGAGGCAATATACTCAGTTGACAAGTCTTTGGGAGGCATATAAAGGTTTCACCTCCCAATTGCCCGGGATCACCTCCGCACAATGAATTCATCCTACCACTCAGCGATCCCAATCTCCAGCCTACCGCCTGCGGTCGAGCAGATGGGCCATGATTCCGTGAAAGCCGCCGCATTCCTTCTCATCCCAACAGAACTATTATACTTTTCTATATATTTCAATGCGAAAGGACACTACAAAGCCTACCGGAATCTGACTTTCCTCTCAATTGCGGCTTTCTGGATTTCTCCATACGCTGCGCCGATATCTTGTGGGCCTGTAAGATGTCTGCAGCACTTTGCCAGTATGTTTCGTAGCAATCGCATAATCCCTGCGCTAGATTTGCTGATAATCTCCAGTTGCAATTGGAACAATGAAGCTTCTGGACATTTGGGCGCGCAGGCATAACCTTCCTACTTACGCAGCTGGGAGAAGGCCCCCAGATTGGCTATTCGCTTTGATAGTTCTCACAGAACTTCGATATGAATCGTTTACCCCGAATCATATTCGGGTGCCGAGAAGACAGGAAAACTTTAATGAATCGCTGCAGCTTGGAATTCACACGCTTGCTTTTGCGTTCCTGCAGACCCTCCCACAGAATTTGCCGACTATCCTAGCCTTCGAAGTGCTGTTGGCAATATATATCATCTGGACAAGTCTTCAGCAGCTCGTTCGATATAAAAGCAGTCCAGCGCTTTTTGGCCCATTGTACTTGGCAGATAGTCTGACGGGCTTCTGGTGAGCATCCAGCCTCATCTAGACTAAATATTTGTGCTAATGCTGGAGAATCTAGGTCCGAAACGTGGCATAATGCTTTCGCCTCGCCCTGTACTTCTTTAGCATATGCGCCTCTGAGATACGGTCTTCCAAAGTATGGTGTACCTATTGTGGTAGCACGCTCTCTAGGCGTGCTCGGGGCATTCACACTTATGGCACTTTTTCACATGTATGCACTCTACCCCATTTTAGATCGAGAAGCTCTGTTTCGTATTGGGGCATTCTTCTTTCTCAATGGCATAGCCACAATCTCTGAGGCGGCAATTTGGGGCCACAAGAGGCATTGGATGAAAGCTGCTTTAGCATGGGGTTTTGAGACGGCCCTGGCGAGCTGGACCGCTGCAGGTTTGAATATACCCAATGGACTATCGAAGATTCGGTGGAAAGAGTTGTGTGATGCGCCATTTTAATGATCGAAAGAGAATGTTACCCTAGAACGAACATTTATGAATCAATTCAACAATTGCATATTGTTTCTGTTTTGCTTGAACATAAGATATCCGCATGTTTACAGACCTGCTTTCCTTCACACGTTCATCGAAACGACCCTCTCTCATTACAAGCGTTATGAATAACGTGATAGAGACCAATTTCGATAGATAAACAGTGTTTATTGCCCCACAAGAATAGCGGAAATTTTAATAAACGGAAGGAAGAGAGTTGAATCTTCCTCGAGACATTCTCAGTGGGGCGGCAGAGCGGAAGCAGCGAAATGGGGAGCGGAATGTCGGCGGAAAGGCCAGCAAAATAGGCCAGCAAAATTGAACGACAAGAAACAAAACAAGACTAAAGGGTAAGGGGAAAGACATATTTCTGAAGTAACAAGTAGGTAAGATCTGTATCACGCACGGTTCATAGCTCAAATCAGTGTTTGACGATAGTTATCTCCTTTCCCAAAGCGGCGAGCGGGAAGGCGGTGAGAAGTGGCAGGTAGAAGGATTCACGGCGTAACGGCGACAAATTAGTAATTGCGAAGGTACCAGGGGGGCTAGGAACACCAAAAAAATGGCGATTTTGAAAAGTGCTTAGAAAGTTCAAAAAATTAGAATTCTGACTAAAGTGAAGTCGCCGATAACGAATATCGAGTTATTTTTGGAATTAGAGGTCGTTGTTGTGGTGAAAATCGATCATTCGCCGTTACTAAAATGTCGCCGTTACCCCGTGAATTCTTCTATCAATAATAGACAACGAAACTCAAGATTACGCTTCGTAGACTCCGCTGCTTCCTTTTCGTAGCTGATAGCTTTACGTACCGAAATGAGTTGTATAAAACTTCTGTAAAGCATGGAGGAGGCGTCATCGAGCTCCAAAGTTACTGGTATTCCAACTATCCATTCTCACGAACTGCCTCCGGCTAACGGTTTCCTACAGTCGAGTACTTTGACCCATATGGAGTTTACCAGCTCCTATCGCCAGGTCTACTACCACGATTACCTCTAAGAAATCTTCACTGGGAATCTCACGCCGGACCATTGCGCTCCATTTCCACTCTACACATAGACCTCAAACCATCCACACAGAACGTCCGTCCATTATTCGTAGCAGACGCAGCAACTGCCAGCACGTCTAGTCTTTCACGAGTAAAAAGCGAGGATTCTGCGGCAAGTGGTGATGATGGGTTCAGAACACAAGCATTGGGTCAGCCAGCAGGTGAGAGACCGGAGTCTAGATCTGGACCTATAAAACCAGTGAAGGAGCGAAGACATCAGATACCAGGACTCCGACAGACCCCTTACCTTAAGGTCTTCTTCTTACGATGCGATGATAACGATACATACAAGAATCAAGCTCGGCGACAGGTTCGAGAGTGGATCAAGGATCATACACCGCCAGCTCAGAGCACTACAAAAATTACTTCACAAGAAAATCACGATGCCTACGAGTGGCTTATTGTACATGTTATTGTCCCCAACACAGCTGCAGCGACACAACCTCGAACAAGTGGAAAGAGTTCAGAGAGTAGCTCGGGGTCTATCTCAGAGAAATCCGGCCCACGATGGCGAGGTGGGGGGTCGTCTACCATTCTCGAGAAGCTACGAGCAGACTTCAATGGCACGTCCAAATCGGCCATAGACCGAGTAGCTCAGATTCGTATTGGGATCAATGATGTGCCGTACGATATGCTACCCCGTGTCGTGCCTGCAATTCCAGGTACATATACTGAGACACCACAGGAGAATGAGAATGCGTGGCTAGATTTGATTTCGAAGCTCAAATCACTCATCCTCGCATCATTTGATAGCCGTGTAAGTCAGTACGAAGAGGACATTCGTGAGAAAGACGCTCAACGATCATTACCTGGATGGAACTTCTGCACATTTTTTGTATTGAAGGAAGGTCTGGCACGAGGCTTCGAAAGCGTTGGACTTGTTGAAGATGCTCTCGTCGGATATGATGAGCTAGCAGTTGGGCTTGATACTATTATCAGAGAACAGTCTTCTACTGGCTCGAGCGTTGCACGTGGTGGCTCATTTCTACCATATACAGAAGACCTCAAGAAGCAAACTGAAAAAGCTAGGGCTGCAATGTTGCGAGACATGGGTGCAGCAGATGTGGTTGAATATGAAGAACCTATCGATTTGCAGTCTACGACGCGAGTATTGGAACTTGACGACAATGAAATCCCTCTGAATGCATCGAAGAAGCGTTACCGAGAGCTCATTCTTGCAAACGATATCTCGATTTTTGATTTCCGCTGCTACCTGTTTGCACGTCAGCTTTCGCTACTTTTGCGTCTGGCAAATGCATGGTCATCGCAAGAAGAGCTTCTTGCGAAACTCAAAGAGCAACGAGAGTCAAGCTTGCAGGGTGTTGCTGCTCGTCTTCCTGCTTCTCAGCCGGCTGATGATGCTGAGGTACTTACTGTCCTTGGAGAGATCTGTCGGAGATCTATGTACTTTGTTGCATCCATCTCCCGTATCATGAGAGAAGATATTTGGGCGTCTTGCAAAGCTTCAAGCAACGTAGCAGAAGAACAGGATGCTACTTCTATCAGTATCGACCCTGTAATGACACAAGTTGTGGACAACATTGTTTCTTCGTTCACGTTCGCTTTTGCACAACAGATACTTGCGCAAACTTCCACGAAGTCGTTGCCCATTCCTCCTTCGACATTAGCACCTCCTAGCAGCAAAATTGGCCTCGATGGGCAAGAACCCAAAGCTGCTATACCGGAGCCCAAGACAATGATGCATCCTGCCAGGAGTAGCTCCCTTGCGCTTCGATCAAGCTCTCGAGAGCCTCCCAGTCCAGGACGATTTCCTGGCGCGCGCAGGTCTTCCGTCCCTGAGCAAGGTGCGACTCCTTCACCTTTCTTGAAAGCTGGATTGGAGCAGCTTGCTGCTCGTAGAGCTGAACTCTATGTCCTATCAAGGAATGTCCTCGAGCGAGTAGGTAAAGAACGCGGATGGAGCGCCGGTTGGGCAGAGGTGGCACATCTTCAGTCAGATGACGGCGGTAAGATGGAAGAGGTCGATCTCAATGAAGACGCTACCATTGGGACCAATAAATCATCGACTCTGTCCACAATACCGCCTTCATCTCATGGCATCGAAAATAAGCTTCTTCAAACTGCCATCGATAACAAGGACGATTTCTACCGGCTTTATGAGACTTTGACAGACAAAGCACTTCGCCATTTTACCGTTGCAAACCATATCCAGTCTGTCCAATCGAGTATGGCTGATCTTGCTATTCTCAAGTATCACCTCAAAGATTATGCAGCAGCTGCTTCATACTTTTATCGCATGACGCCTTTCTATGGTGATGGTGGATGGGCACAAGTTGAGCTCTCTATGCTGATCATGTATGCAACATGTCTGCGAGAACTCCAGCGTAAAGAAGAGTATGTTAAGGTTGTCTTGAAGCTGTTGTCAAAGTCTGCTATGATAGAGAAAGAAAGAATACTACGAAAATCCACCTTGCAGATCGGTCACAACAGCAATCTTAGCCCTGAAGTCTTAACAACCGAATCGTACTTATCAGACCTGTTGGAAATTACGAAGACACTACCGCATGAGATCCACGTTCCCTTGCAGAACTTTTTTGGCCATATTGAGGTTGATAGCACAGTTCGTTATCACCCTGAAATGGACAGCTTTGGATTGCAGCTTCGTCTGCAATACCTTCTGTCTGATGATATCACCATTGAGAAAGCCAAAGTTAAAATTGTACCATTGGCTGGAGAGACAAATCGAGAAATATGGCTTGAGATGGAGGGTCACACCGTTTTCAGAAAGGGGACGGCTAGATTATCAGTGAAAAGCAATGTGAGTCATCCATTCGTTATATACTCCTAGTTCCTAACTCACGAATTAAGACAATCGTTCCTGGAACCTATATTGCTACCCATCTGATCCTTCAATCAAACAACATCACTCTACAATATGATCATAACAGTACCAATGTTCTAAACACTAAAGGCGGCACATTCTTCAGATGTCCAAAGCTTCTCATCTACCATAGAGCAGAGGCATTCGATGTGAGACTTTTCGCCTCGAGATATTTGCATCTAGATCGCAATCGCTCTCTTGAAATTGAATTGTCACCTGGCTGGAACAATGTCACGAGTGGCGAACTTCATGTTCGAGCAGCGACTGCTGGCCTCAGAGTGCAGACTAGTGAAGCCAAGCTTGTTTATGGAACTTTGGAAATCTCCAAAAAGCCCGAGGCTGGCATTATTCGCTTCGGTGCAGTGGAGTCTAACTCGAGCTCCAAACTGGTCATGCCTTTCAATCTTGAGCATGAGGTCAACGAGATATCTCTCAAGATAGAGATCACTTACGCCACTGAGAAGGGTACTTTCTTCTTTTCTACTACACCCTCGGTCTCAATCATGCTCCCGCTTGGCGTTAATGTCCAAGATATGTTCAAGCATAAAGCTCTTTTTTCCAAGTTCACGATATCATCATCTACATCCAGTCCCCTTCGTCTGTTGAGCTCCAGATTAGAAGGCTCCGAGGTCTTTGGCGCTGAAAATGGTGTTCCAATCTCAAAACCTTTAGTCGTGTTTCCGCGTCAACCTGCGTCAATGCTCTACAAGATTACAAAGCTGAAGTCACAACCAAAACCTCAAACAGGGTCTCGGAAAGGTTCGAAATCATCCTTATCCTTGGTACTCAACTATACGTGTATAGAGGAAGAAATTGAGAACGCAGTAACTGAGAACTTCAGCCAATTCCTTGAGAAGAATTCTCTCGATTCTTACGCGCGACTCATGGTGCCAATTGTGCTAACCGAATTACGAGCGCATCTTTCTCCGTATGATTTTGAGCGAATAGCTATATTGAACGAGGTCTCGACCTCTCTTCTGTCTTCAGTCAATTGGCGGAGCCACTTCTCCGGCCTCGGCCGCAACCCAGAGTCGAGCAAAGATACCGCAATTCTTTTGGAAGAGTGCCTCCAGAACTGGCTACAACAAAATTCTAATTTACAGTTGCCTCCATTCTCTACCGACGATGAGTCTGTTCGCAACAGCCGGTCGATTGTAATTCCCGTTGATGTACCTTCCGTGACGTTGGTTCATACCGCCGACCTTAAATTACTCGATCCTTCGCCGTCCAACATGATTGTGGCAGCCTCGAACCAACCTATCTCTGCGTCTTTAAATATCAAATGGACCAGAATATGGGACAATGAGATCGGATCAGAAAATGGCATTGGACCTCAAAGCGACTACATGGAATTCTTCTACGAAATTTCAGGCGCATCCGATGCCTGGCTCATTGGTGGAAGGCGGAAAGGTCATTTCAGGGTTCCTAGAAGGCCTCAAGAGCAAGATAGCAAGCAGAAGCTATCTTTCCCGGTGGTGCTTATTCCTTTGAGAGAAGGATTTCTTCCCTTTCCGAATGTTGATATCAAGCCAGCTCCTTCTATGAAGATTGGCGGCCATACTGACGACGAGCCACCCCGAGTCAAACAGCCTATTGTGACTTGTGAGACGGACTTCAAAAATGCTGGAGAGACATTGAGGGTGATCAGTGACGCACGAAAGACGACTGTCAGTCTCGACGCAAGCGGTCCGCAAGGTGGCGCGTGGCTACTGGAGAGTGAGAGAAGGAGCGTGGGCGATGGAGGAATTGTGTTAGGATGACTCTAGGATACATAATCGAAATATCGAAGAAAACGAAGGCCTAGTCAACTGCAAGATAAATCTTCCACTCATTAGAATGCTCGGATTGGCCAAGACCAGACGGCAGCCGCGGCGGTTGCCGTCCCAGAGAGACCCCACGATCACAGCCATCAAGCTTGTGTCATTATGCTGCATATCAAGAGTACCCGAGAGGCTGGGCGAGTAAATCAATTAATGATACTTCTACCAATGTCCGAATTTTCTCCCTCCGCTCCAAGGTTTTACGACCACCCACACCCACACTTTTAGAACAATCGAGCGATTGCAGAAATCCACTGAGAAAAGACCCTGTTTGAGATAAAGCAGATCCCCCACACTACTAGGTTGTACATCCTTCGTTTCTGATTATCTGATAAGCAACGGAAAAACTTACTAAAGTTTGCTGAGATCTGAACGTTGTGCGACAAAGTTGGTGGCGGTCTAAGTGGCTGCTGAGGCTACACTTGTGGTTGTCTAAAATGTCACACAATCTCCAATTTTCAAAAGCCTCCTTGATAAATCGTCGGCTCCTCCATTCCATTGGAAGAAGAGAAATAGGATGGAGGGCCGACGATTAAAGTTTCTTTACGAGTGATGAAACGTAACGATCGAACCCGGGGTAGCTTTATCGCCTCCCTTATCGTCGGGTGATTGTTCTCAAAGTGGACATCATTTACCTTCCCTGAAGCTGACGGGCGAGGTTAGCGCCACTGTGTGTACCCGGAGGCAACAAATGATACCCTGCACTACTGCAAGATCTCATTTTGGTCCTGCAGACTTCCTTCCAGATCTTCAGTCTTTTGATATACGTCTTCGGCCTCCCCGCTGGGATCCAATGATAAGGCATGCTTACATTTTCCTTGGTATCGAGTGATATGCGCGAGATCTTCTCGGGATTCGGGATGTGGGTTATAAAGCGTGTATCCCCCCAGTAAGTGAATAAGAGGTATTGTTTTTATATCATCACGTGTGTGGGACATGGCGGATATCAAGCACGTTACGGAGGACTATCCTTCAGATGAGAAGGCAGTACCCGCCTACGGTGTGTCTGCTAGCGAAGATGGACTCGTTGTCGAGAATGTCGATGATCTCAAGCGTCGACTCACTGGGAGACAGATTCAGATGATTACCATTGGAGGCTCGATCGGTACGGCGCTGTTCGTCAGTATTGGGTCTGGTCTTGTGCAAGGCGGTCCTGGAAGTTTGCTTATTGCTTTCACCATGTACTGTTTCTTCCTCGCTGCTGTAAATTCCGTACGTCAAATCTCGTCCTCATTCTCTGTCCCTTTTTCAGGAGTTCACTTCGGGAGTCTTGTTCGTCGGCTCCTGTGACATTTGTGAAAGCCCATACTAATTTCTCAGTGCATGGCTGAGATGGCCGTCTTCATGCCAGTTAGTGGATCGTTCGTTCGAATGGGGAGTCACTGGATTGATGAAGCATTCGGCTTCATGCTTGGATGGAACTTCTTCCTATACGGTCAGTACGGTAGTTACGTGACCAGACAATATCACTAAACAATGTCCAGAGGCTGTGTTGATCCCATGGGAGATCAGCGCACTCAATCTCGTCTTGACTTTCTGGCGAGACGACATCCCGCTCGCTGCTGTCTGCGCTGGCTGTATCGTCCTCTATGGAATCATCAACTTATTTGCAGTGAAATGGTACGGAGAGTCCGAATTCTGGCTTTCATCCGGCAAACTGCTCCTTATAATCATGCTCTTCTGCTTCACATTCATCACTATGGTTGGAGGAAATCCAAAACATGATGCCTATGGCTTCCGATATTGGCGTGAACCTGGAGCATTTGCAGAATACGTCACTACAGGCTCTCTAGGACGCTTCGAAGGGTTCCTTGCCGCGTTATGGAAGGCTGCGTTCACTATTGTGGGACCTGAATATATCGCTATGATGGCAGGCGAAGCTTCTCACCCGAGAAAGAATCTGAAACGTGCATTCAAGACCATATATCTTCGGTTTGGTCTCTTCTTCATTGGCGGTGCCTTGGCTTGTGGAATTGTTATTCCATATAACGATGTAACCAGCCTTTCCTTTTCTCTCCTCCCCTCTTCTTCGATTCTGTCGTGTAGCGACTCTGCACTTACATTTAATTATCTTCTGTCCTTTCCTTGAGTGAAGACATAGACTAACTTGCTGTAGCCAACACTGAATAGCATTCTCAGCGGCGACGGCTCGGCGACTGGAACGGCTGCTTCTAGTCCATATGTGATGTAAGCAAACCTTCCCTTTGTTTCTCATCCTCGCTACTCATTGAATTGCTAAGTTCGGATCTCCAAAACATGTTACATCTTCTTCGGCTCTTATTGCTCAAAATAAATATAGTACTAATTCGTTGTAGTGCCATGCAGAACCTTGGGATTGGCGTGCTTCCTCATCTTACAAATGCCTTGCTCGTGACTTCGATCTTCTCAGCTGGAAATTCATATGTGTAAGCTACTCAAAATGTTCCAATATATATATTAGAGGTTAACAACGTGTAAATAGTTACTGCGCTTCTCGGACACTCTACAGTCTCTCGCTCGACGGACATGCCCCACGCTTTCTCCAAAAATGCACCAAGAAAGGCGTTCCAATTTGGTGTTTCTGTGTGACGATGATCTTTCCGTTCCTCAGCTTCCTCGCGGTTGGAACAAGTTCTGCACAAGTCATTACCTGGTAGCTTCCCCTCCCTCCCCTTCGTCTTCTGTTCAAAACTGACACTCTTCCAGGCTAGCGAATTTGACAGAAGCATCTCAGATCATAGACTATATCTGCATGTGTACAATCTATCTCTTTTTCTACCGCGCCCTGAAGGTTCAAGGCTTCGATCGGAAAGATCTTCCGTATGTGGGGTGGGCTCAACCTTATTGTGCTTGGTTTGGTCTTGGGACGATGATCTTCACAGTTAGCTGTTACGGATACGCGACATTTTTACCGGGGTGTAAGTCTCTCTTCCCCTTTCATCTATTGTTCTAGAGTCGAGAGGACAATCTCTAACAAGGAGATAGGGTGGGACGTCGGAACTTTCTTCTCATATTATACGATGGTATTCGTCTGTCCAATCCTGTACGTTGGGTGGAAAGTCGTAAAGAAGACGAAAGTGGTTAAGCCTGAAGAAGCGGACTTGGTGGGTTCTCTCCTCTTCTTCTCCTTTCCTTCTCTATTCTCAAGAGTATGATGCGGAACATAAAACTAACTTAGAGCAGGTTTGGGAGAGGCCCATCATCGATGCCTATGAAGCTAATGTTCTCGAGCCGCATATGGGCTTTTGGGAAGAGTGTAAAATGATGATGGGGTTTAAGAAGAAGGATGAGCATAGTCACGAGACGTAATCTTTACTCTCGCTGGGTAGAATGAAAGGGAATTAGTTATAAGCGAAGAGTCTTAAAATCTTTTATCAAAATCGAGCACACATCTGAGGAAAGTCACAACAGCTAATGTCCAACGCAGCTCAGTACATTCAAGAGCTTTTCGAAAGTGTCCGGATCTGAGACCAAAATTGAAGAGATACTTATTGCCAAGCCCGAATTCGTATATTGTGATCGTTGGCAAGATAGTAGGCTGTTCACAGCAGGGAACTAGGACATCGGAGGCAAGCATAGCTCTAGACTGAGCCAATATAGAGATTCGGGATGCGGAAGAAGCGAATCTCTATCGTCGTATTTCCAATTTATGCAAACGGTCCGCAAGCAAGGTGATTTCTGTATAGGTAGTTTCCTAATTTGAACCCGTATTAAAACCGCAGCGAAAACAAGGAAGCAGAAGCCCATTGCGACGACCAAAGCAACATGTCACCACCATCTTCGTTCCTTCCTTCCTTGAAATGGGTCCCGATGCTTGCCTGCGTTAAAACAGAGAGAAGAAGGAAGTGCCAAGTCCCTCTTTCCTAAATCTCTTGATGGGTCGGGGTCTATTTTGCGAAGCGGTTACTGATCCGCCCGAACAGGCAAGTGCAGGTGGAGTGCATCGTGAGGACCGTCTGAGAAGAGAAGGCTCGCTTGACGTTTCGAGGAAGAACAACTTCCACTAGTGTGGGTATAACCCCCCCCCCCCCTCGGATTCACTTCTCCCCTCTTCAACCTCTCATCTCTTCTCATCCCTGTCTCTAAGTCAAATCCGTGTTCATCTCGTCTCTCACCTCTCGATTCACGCGTCGGCTAGGTGTCTTCCACCGAAGCATCTTGCTCCTATTTCAGGACTTGCCCTCGCTTTCACAATCGCACACCTCACACACCTTAATATTCACGACTTCAAAAACTTGCAGCGATCAAGATTGAATATTTAACTTTACGATTACTTTCCCCAAGTCCATGTCGCTATGCAATGCAAAACGCTAGCTATCATACACAGATGCAATGAATGCACGACACTCGCTCGCTCGCTCGCTATATCATACAAATCAAAGACACCTCGTAAGCATAAGCATCCGTGGTATCATATTCACCTCCACCTTCATCTTCACCATCACTATCTTCAATCACCCTCGATGCACCTTTGTCTCGAGCTTCTCCTTCTCCTTCAGGCCAAAAAGACAGACAATTTGGGTTTCAAAAGTCCTGACCTGGAAACAGATATCCTTATCTTCCACCACTGCTAAAAATTCACAGCATGTTGCGCGCCCTTCCCCAACGTAATCTGACTCAGACTCAACGTCCTCGGCGCACTCTTCCTAGACTCTCCTTTTCCTTCCTCTCTTCCCACGTCCCCGAAAATCTCATCTCCGAACTGGCCCCTCTCCTCGTGGGGCGTCTGAAACACCTCTTCGTGCTCATTAAGGAATCGGCCCTCATCATCACTACTATCATCATGTTCGAACGCCGATAATTCTCCTGGCGTCGTTTGGAGAGGATCCCCCGCTACATCCAAACTAGGGGGAGGATACGAAGCCGAATGAGAAGAAAGATATGCTTGTAATTGTTGTTGCAACGTCTGAACTACATTCTCGAGTTCCTGCCTGGCAGCCTGCTCTGCGAGGATCATATTGGTAAGAGCAATATAGTGCTCTCCTGTCAAAGTGCTTTCTTTAGTGAATGTCGGTGAACTGGAAGGAATTCCACGGATAGTGGTAGACGTCGAGAGCGGGCGCGCAAAATTCGTCGCTTGGGACGGCGGAGCGGGCATCTCGGAAGTAGGGACAGTGGAAAGGGGAAAGGTTTCAAAGGAAGGGTGGTAAGAATTATGTGTTGATATGGTGGAGGGTCGACTGCTCCCGTAGGAGGAGGAGCGGATTTGGCTTCCACCCAGAGGTCGGGACTCTTGTGCTTGAGGGCGGGGTGGCGCCTCGCGGTATCGGTGGTGTCGTGGTAAGGAAATTTCAGAATTGTCAGTTTGTGGTCGTGTTATTGACCCGCTGCGTTTAGTGCTGGATCCTCGTCGTCTGGGAGAGTCTTGAAATTGCATGGTGTCCTCCGATTGCCGCAGAAAGCTCCGAGAGGTGACCATCGTCTCCATCTGCATCATGCGCTCTTCGAGCCTCTGTACCCGGGTCTCCAGACTCGCAGCTTGTGTAATCTTCATGCCGGCCAGCTCGAAGATGAATGGCTGTGGTTGCTCGTGTGGTTCTTGGTCACGTGCATCGTCGGCCTCGTCTACCAGGATGGGGTCTTCGGTTTCGGCCTTGTTCGAGCTCATGGGCGACAAAACACCTGGATCATAACTCTCTCTCCAATATCTGATTTCGTCGCTGCGGCGCCGGCGAGCAGACTGTGTCCCCACCACGTCCCGCAGTTCGCCAAGGCTCCTTGACCGTCGGTTCGGGTGGCTGCCGCTTGTGACAGCGGTTCCAATAGTTGCATCCGCCACGGCGTCCGAGATGGCTTTGCTACCCCGTCCGTGGGTGCTCGCTGGTCGCGGAGAGAGTCCCGTCCAATCCACATATCCTGGTGTTTTGGTCGGTGTCCATAACCTGCTGGGTGTGGTGGCCCTGCGTGGTCTCCCTGGTCTATCCACCTGTACAGATCCGCGGTTCGTCTCGTTGTCGCTTCCAAGTGGAAAGTCGTCTGCGACGATGGAGTGAGAGCGGAGTGCACGATTGAACTCGTTGATAGGGAGGGACGCTGAACGTTTCTGGGAGCTCGCAGGCGGAGTCCGGTTCAAAGCAGTTGGATCCTTCACTGGTCAGCGGAATACAAATATCCTGATATCAGATATAACTCACACTTCGATGCTGGTCAGCCCGTAAGTCCCTCGGTCCTTGCTCCTTAGGACTTGAAGACCCGCTTCCTTTCCGTCTTCTCCCAAACAGTCGTCCAAACACTGCTCTCATGGTCGATTTTTTTCGTTGTGGTCTCCCCATGCTTGATTCTGAGGTCTTGCTGGCGGTGGAATTCCTCAATTGGCCGGATTGGTTCGTCCGCCTCACTTGCGCTTCAGGTGGAGGTTGCGAGGAGATGGATCCGGACTGAGCCGCCGCGACAGGATCTATGAAATCGCTCACCGCAATACCGGTCTGATAAGATGTGTTTTCAAGTTGCGCCGCAACCGATTCTCTTATACGTATCTGGTTCTCGGCATCCGTCCCGAGAGGCATTGCTATGCCAGATCCGGGTGTCCTGATGGGGAATTCATCGTCATCAGGAAACGGGATAGGGTGTGATATCGTTTTCCCACGGATGGATTGGCCGGTCCCGGTCCTGCGGAATTTACTCATACTCATGGTGGAGATAGCTGTCAACGATGTCTGATCTGTCTTGGAAGATTCACAGTCGACACATCATGGCTAGAAGCGTCCCTGGGAGATATACATTAGGTAGGTGGTCGAGGCTGAACGGTGGCGGCAAGCAAGGGAGAATCATCGCCAGTAGTGGTCCCGGCACGTCATTTCATCGCACATAATATATAAATCATAGGTGTAAGTGTTGTCATGTACCTGTACCATGAAGGAGAGCCAGTTGGAATCTTAGGCCATGCGTGGTGGCCGCATCACGTATCATATATTCTGCGACGCCTGTCACTGATAGACAAGGAGGGACCCATGAAACGGGGGGTTTAGATAGCAGAAGACAGGCAAGGGTACCGATGGGTTAAAATAGAAGATTTGGAAGGACGGGAGATCCATCAAAAGCGAGCGAGTTCGAGGGCTGGATGGGCTGGATGGGCTGGATGCGTTGACTGGAAAACCCGGCGGAACCCTAGCCAGCATCCCTGATGAGCCGCATTGAGAAGCTCCCGAACGCTGGACCGCAGCCGGCTACCCCACGAAGACGCTGGCGTGCTGGGCCCCGCTGGGCACTGCTGGCGGCGTCCTGCTTCGATTTTCCGCAAACGAGACAGCGCCGAAGCAGCCCAAAGAGGCCTGCGGCGCGGTCGAGGGTCCCTGACAGTGACCAGCAAGTGCTGGACCTGTCGGCTGCCGCGCCTACAGCCACAGCCTCCGAATCATCACCATGGCCTCAACCTCGCGACCAACAAGTTCGCAACGCGACTTCAGCCAAAAGGGTCTGGCTGTTGGGTCCTCCACCCCGAAACGAGCAGCACTGTTGTCTATTCGAATCTCGAATCGCGACACACCCGGACAACACGACGATTGCGGAATCAAGGCACCCTCACGCCTGCCCGAAAACGATTGACCGCCCATGAATGGTAGCGAGTCTCGATCTGGCGGCAGGGAGGCCTGGGAGCTCGGGAGCCCAGGGGGCAGATCCTCGTTGCTCAGTGCGCGCAAGGCCAAACAAGCAACACACCAACCGGCCATCTCCAACCTCGAACGTCCTTCACTGTACTCGATGCCGACATCGCGCCTGCAAATGATATTGTGAGGATCATGCGCGACCACGGCCAGAACTTTCCGGCAACGCTGTTGTGATGATTCAGGCTTTTTCTGATTATGGAGGGCGTTTTGCAGACTGCAGCGCGTTATTTGCTCGCAGCAACGTGCGCGCGTGAATGCATGCTGCAGCTGCTGGCGCCGCCAAGGGTGGAGATGGAGTTGCAGTTACATGAGAGGATACGAGACTACGAGGACAACACTAGCTCTCCTGCACAATTGCTTCGACAAATCGAATCTAGTCGAGTCGGACTGAAGAGTCGGGTGTTTTCTGCTAGTCTCTTACCGTGCATATGCAGACCAGTCTGAGGGTCGAAGGGGCATCATGGATCACTTCAATGCAAATGGCCAACGGCATGAAACAAATGCTCAAGTGAGGGGCGAATTGAGCAGTCAAAGCACCATGAGAGGCCTCGAGATGTTCGCTGCCATGTCCTCGGAGCTTTCAACCGAGCCAGGGCTTGGCTCCAAGGATGGGGATGCAGAGGGACCATGTCCCATTCGCACGCACACACATTCACTTTGGGAGCAAAACGGAGATTTATGCATGAATTCCAGGACTCGAAGATGCGATAGGTCTCTCCTTATCCTTCACTCTACCCAGGACCATCCCCTTTCTACAGCATCCACAGCTTTCGAGTGGGGTTTGAGACCTCTTGCAGGAAATCAAAAGACTTGACAAAAGTTAACCTCGAAATCGATAGACGTCCGTAACGCTTGAGACGTGAAACCGCCTGGTGGGGCCGCACTCGTCATTCGTCTGATGATGCGGGAGACCCTCATGAGCCCCTGTGCTCGCGTAGTATTTTGACGACAGGATTTTTGCACGGCGGGCCTCAAAAAGTATTTTCCAGATGGCGCAACTTATGCAATAACAGCAGGCATACGCTGCTATTATCTACGAATCTGTTTTCCAAATAAAGTCTTTACCAGGATAGGACAATCGAAGGTAAGATTTGCGGGCGCGGCTCATCGCGCATTCAATGATGCCACGGTTGGATACCGCAAGTCGGCATTCTCTTCTAGGAATTCCATCCATTGTTTGAGGAACTTGTTGCATCTGTCCACCGATCACACATTGCTTGTCAGCATGCCGTCTCAGTCGGTCATCAGTGCAGAGATATCCAAAAAATGGTCTGAACTCACTGCAGCGTCTCAGAGTCACCAATCACGGTCAGTGAACGTTTGGGCCTGGTCATGGCGACTGTTTGCAGATTCAGCTCTATTCTTAGCTTGCCGTTGCGTTTGGGAAGAGCATTACCGTTCAATCGGCGTTTCTCACCCAGAAACCCAACCTCTTTTTCTGAGTTACTTCTCACCAGGCTCACGATCACAGCTTCTTTCTCTCTACCCTGAAATCCATCAACGCTTCCTAATTCGATGCCGGGGAAAGTCTCCTTCATAGAACGCGACATCAATGCAAGCTGCAAATGTTAGCATAGGCCCGGCCCACTTTTGTACAGTGCATAAATCCAACATAAAGGATTATATTATTACCGAATACCTTTCAGCGACTAGTAGATGACGGCAAATGAACTTTCAAATGCCAGTCGGCGCTTAACGATATTTGAGAGGAGGTGGGGGTCTGCGTCTTCCAG
The DNA here is from genome assembly GCA_009613015.1 of Mollisiaceae sp. DMI_Dod_QoI. Classification (NCBI taxonomy): domain Eukaryota; kingdom Fungi; phylum Ascomycota; class Leotiomycetes; order Helotiales; family Mollisiaceae; species Mollisiaceae sp. DMI_Dod_QoI. The sequence goes on from VXCB01000012.1 coordinate 215,044, forward strand.
AATCAATCCCTCTTGCATGAGCAATCCAATTTGGACGCTTTGCGCGAGATTCTCTCTCCTCGCGAGATTCTCCTGCCTTCAAAGCTTTGGCGCCGGTGGGGTTCTGCGATTGTGTTTTCCATGAGTGTTGCATGTATACAAAGCTCACATGGTTGCCCGCTTGTGAAAGGAGAGATGACATCTCGCCATCGAAAAGACCTCACCACCGGAAGCCACCCGAGTGGGTCCTCTCTTCATCATTAATGCCGTGCCGTGAGAGCAATGATGCTTCAATGGAACGTTATGAGAAAGACTTCGAAAGTTCCCGAGGTGTACGAATTCCAGAAAATTCAGAGTTGCGAATCCTGAAGATCCAATGCGTCTCGGAGATTGACTTCCGTCTCCAGTTTGGAATCCTGCTCAGGGTGTCTCTAAATGGTACACACCTCGTGACGACCTTCCAGAAATGATCGGAGAACCATGCCCTTCAGATGATCAACCTGATGGAGCGGCTGAAATGGCGCAATCGTCTCCGACCAGGTGGAACGCATCATCTGAAGTGATCGGAGCCGGTGTTCCGGATCTTCACTGTCAATGCCGTGGTAAAAGACCATCAGATTAATTCTTCCATAGTCCAGTGCCACTTAGATGCGTATAAAGTGGCGTGGGAGTGTCTTATCTCCTTTTGTGACACTAGCCCAAGCCAATATCTAGGCTGTTACAGACTCGAAGGTGCTCATGAACCAATGTTGCTGCCGAAGAGGAACTGTAGGAAACTCAAATCTTACCTGAGCGTTATAGGGTGTGATGACAGCGATATCCTCCGGCTTGACACCAGCATCTACCAAGTTTTGGACATGCTGTTTCACCAAAGCAGCCTCCATCTCATTACTCTTGCTCTCACCCATCATCCCTTTCCCGGCCTTTTTGCTAACCTCTTCGTCTTCGCTCTTTTCAGGAAAGTCGCTGCCTTGTGTGTCGAAGAAGATTAGCGGCTCAATAGTATCTTCGGTTTCCTCTACCTCGTATGGTAAGTCGTTTAGTAGTCTTGCCTTGACGGCTTCGGCTGCCACTAGCTTCGATTCGTAGAGCTCATCTGATGGAAATCTCATGATCTTCTCATGCATACGGTACTGTGTAGTTAGCATTCTCTTGATATCAGACCCATGAAGCTTGAGTAATCTATCGAAGAGTGTAGTCTCGAGCGTCATTCCCTTGATAACTCCTTCCGTGTCTTTCAACTTCGCCTTCGTCGTCTTCGAGTTTAACGACTTGATCGTAGGTGGTAATTGGAGATGATCGCCGGCGAGGACGACCTTGCTTGCCCTCAGCAAAGGAACCCAACATTGAGCTTCCAATGCCTGACTTGCTTCGTCAACAATTACAACATCGAATCTCTCATCTTTTGTCTGGAATCCGCCTGCGCCATGCAAAGTTGCTAAGACTACCTTGCTTCCTCCTATTAAAGTACCGATACACTTTTTCTCCCTTTCCCTAAACTCCTTTCGGAGCTCCTTAAGGTCGCCATATATTGCTTTTCGCTCTTTGCCACTCTTCGTTTTACGGATGGAGGCTTGCTTCATGTCCATTTCTTTTCTGACGTCTTTAACAATGGCGGCAGCATCCGAAGTCTGGGTGAGGACGTCTAGGGAGTGGTTCACTACTGAAGGAAGCAATCGCGCTGGATGGCCAAGGCGGACGATAGGAATCTTGTGTGGGGCAAGACGTTCAACTATGTTGTCGACGGAGATATTGGATGGACCGCAGACCAGGACCCTCAGGTTCTGCTTGAGCATCTGGAGAATCAGTTCGATCAAGGTATGAGTTTTCCCGGTCTACATTTATTGTTAGCATAGTCTGAGGGAAAGAAGAACATGTAAGAGAAATTGATGACATGGTCGACGATGGTGACAAAATACTCACTCCTGGAGGTCCATGAATTAGCGCCACCTCTCTCGATGCCAATGCAAACTTGATAGCATCCTTCTGACTATCATTCAGACTCGGATCGATCCACTCGATCTTTCCATCCATGTCTCCCACTGGCGATGGACTAGTGAGACCAAAGAGCACTCTCAAGAAACTCGAATACTCATCCTCTTTCATCTTTTGCATCCGGGTCATCGTCTGATTCATCCTGTTCTCCCTTAGCCTCAAGCCCTGGACCAATTCTATCTCTTCTTCATACAGCATAAAACCTTCGAAAAGAAGACGGAACTCACCTCTTATACGTAACATCATTCGCCAACCTGTTGCTCAAAGTCTCGCGATTAGTACACTTTTTAACACCCCAAAGAGTAGAGCTAGATGCTCCACGAGTAGTAGAACATGCATAGGTCTCAGAGGCTCTAAAGAGAGCAATGAAGGAATATTTTTTGATGAAGATCAGACTCACTTGCAAACCCACAACCTCTTTGATCCCGTGACGCCATCATCTTCCTCACTATTAAGCGCAACCCAACTAAACCCAGAATCTCCGAGTTAGCATAACCCTTTCAAGAATTTTGAGAGTAGGAGAACGACGTCCCAGCAGATGTGAAATACTCATGTGTATGGCTTAACCCCACAGTTCGAACGTCTAGAAATGACGAATAAAAGGAAATATTGCTCTGAGAGGTAACTTACACACCAGTCTTGGCGACTCTCGTCACCACACCCCGACTACCCTTTGCCTCTAGATCCTTGACCTCCCTCTTCTTTGCGCTGCCAGCTGGTTGCTCACTGACAAGTACAATATCACCCGTTCTAATACCTATGACTCAACCCATCAGCCTCAATCTCCATAATATAGCAACACGGAAAGAACTCAAACTTTGGCCGGAAGACTTCTTCCCAAATTAGGCTGAAAGCAAATCAAACAAATGAAACATTCAACACAAACAAATAACAACTAAATCCAGCCCAAAGCCCTCAAATCAAGCAAACGAAACCCCACTCAACTCACCATGCTCCCCTAGCTCTCCCTCCCCACCATCCTTCCCACCCTTAGAAACAGCCGCATCAAGCCCCAACTCCACAACCGTCTTCCCACCTAACCCCGTCCTCAAGCTACTCAATGTTAGATTCGTGATCGCGAGACCTGCGCGCGCTAGCGCGGTGGGCGTGCTGTTTGAGAGCAAGAGGGAGGTTTCCTCGAGTTCGCTCTGGAGTTCTGCGTCTAGGAGCGCGAGTTGAGTTGTGGCGAATGAGGGGATATCGACTTTGGGAGTGGATTTTGGTGCCATTCTGGAAGTCGGTGGCTGGTGGTTTGGTAGTCATGTGTTGGGATGCGAGGTTGTTTGTGGTGGGCAGTAAGAATTTTGACGAGAAGTCTTGATTTGGTACATGTGGGAAGTCAAGTTCTAGAGGATAAATGTTACAATTTTTGGTTATAGGATTGAGAACTATTCGCATGTCCTGGAAAATAATGATAATCAAACTATATGGGTTTAAAACTGGATGTATATACAGTCTATCATAAGGAGTAAGAGTTCTATCATTGACCCGAACAGAAATATCTCCAAGTCTGGCGGACCTAAGGACTTTCATATGCGTGACGCGATTGCAAAAGTCCATAGAAGTTTATTAGGTAGTGCAAGCTTTCACAAGCTCACAAGTTGATCATTTCACACCCATGGTAAATTTTAGTAGAATCTAGGCTCCACGAATTCTTGCATACTTTGGTAGTCCAGGTAAATTAAATGTGACGCAACGCTTCCAGCCTACCCACAATACAACGCCTTGCTATGCTTTGAACTTGTACATCAACCTGTACGACATGCTACAAACCTCATTCAAATTACAGTTCCAAGTCCATGTCCTTTCCAACCCCAACCTCTTTCAGGCTTCGACAAAATCTTCGCCGGCTCCATGCTCTCTATTTCTTCTCATAATGCCCCGGCTCAACCACGATCACAATCACCAAACTCGTAATGCTCAACGCAAACGTGATCGCCGCAACCAATGCAATACTGCCTCGACTCGCTGGGAACTTCCCTCTTATAATCCAATGCTGACTTTCGAAATATCGATGAAAGCCTACACCCAGCATCACGATACTGATTCCCAGGAATGTAGCTCCGAGAGGCTTGCCCATTTGACGAAGATGCTTATATGGATCTGCGCTTCCGTCAGAGGCGGCTGTGGTGTTGAGGCGGAAGAGTTGCGTGATTGCTATGCCGATGGATGCGAAGGCTAGGGAGGTACGGAGCCAAGCAAGAAACGTACGTTCTGTTCAGAGTTTCCGTTAGCATCCGTACTTCATACTACATACAACTCAAATCGAGGTCAAACTACAACAACGGACACAGTAAAGATGGGAAGACGGAGCTCACCAAGCGCCAAATGATCCCTAGCAACACTTCCCTTATTCTCCAGCTCCAAGCTCCCATAATTACTCAATAGCCTCGCCCACCAACTCTCCTGTTCATCATGTTCCTCATCCTCAATCCCTGGAGTTGGATCATGAATTTTGCCTTTCTTCCTTATAGAGCTTGTACTCGGTCTACTCCTCGCACCCTGCTTCTTCCTCTGTTTCTGCTGCACCGTACTCTGATAATTCATCGCACTATTCTGATCCCCGCCTTGTCCCCTCCGACGAAAAACATGCGTCTCCTCATCTGCACTACTCTCCGCCGTATCCTGTTCTTGCCGTAGGGTATCCATTCTAGGGTTTGTATGCGAGCTTCTACTCGACTTCGAGTCCGGATCCTTAGTCCCAGATAAAGGATCGTTTGTCTCAGTCTCCTCCCCTTGCAGACTCAGATCCTGGTTCTGATTCTGGCTCTGTTCAAGCTTCAATTTCCGCGCTCTGGCCGTCTCGAGAATATCATCCAATCGCTCCTGCCTCGTCGAACCTTTCCTCTCTCGACTCGAAGCTGTTCCTGTACCGTTCGAATTTGTGCTACTCGTACTGTCCCTCACTCTCGCAGAATTCGGAATCGCAGGCGTAACACTCGAATTCAGAATTGCACCCTGCCCACTCGAAGTTCCGTTTGAACTCGGTCGAGACGGCAGAGGTGAAGAAGCCATAATGTAGATTGCTTTTCCGACGTCTGACTCGCGTCTGCGAAGCTGCGGCTTGCGGCTAAACTTTCTTTAGACGTAGAAAGAAGTTAATTGAGATGATTATTGGAGCAAAATGGGCAGATGGAGAGAGAGGGTTAGCAGGTTCATTGGGAGGATCGCTCGCCATTCGCACATCACAAGACGTGATGCAGCTCGCGGTAGCAATTCTCGTCCCGCAGCGGGCCAGTCCTAACCTTACATTTTACGGTTGCCGAGGGCTGGCAAAAATGCGGGACAGGCGAGAAAAGCAGAGGATGTGGGGTAGCTTCTCAGAGCTTGAGATGGACCGTGACCTTATGATCAAACGAAACCTTATATCTGATGTTCTCTAACTATATTGCGGGGATGAGAGAGTTGAACTGTTCAATTTTATCTAGTAGTTATGCACTTCCCTATCATCATACAGCATGTTCGAAGGTATTAAAGCAATCTCATTTCCATCGATTGACAATATTAGAAGAAGTCTCCGCGAAATCGCTCATCACACCATAAAGATAAATGGGCAAGATTCATCTTACCTTGTAGCTTATTTGAAGTCTCTATCATATTATATACACGGGTCTACTAATAACCCGAGGACGCTGCATCATTGGAAAAGCAAGGGCATAACGTCAGAGTTGTAAGTTGGTCTTTTATCATATGTTTTCCAAAAGCCTAACTGTCATCGTCACAAATGCAAATGTAAATTCGTTGACATGTTTCATCATTTCAAACACCAGTATTATGTACAGAAGTCGAAGTGAATCAAAGTAAATTCAAATCGCTATGCTCGTAATGCAAATATCACAAGGGAAGAGAAGGTATCTGGTACAAGAGCAGTCAGGCCTAGACGGGATCGCGTATACTCGCAGATGGAAAACAGAAGAAGGCTTTTGGGTGCAACAGATCGAACGTCTTTCCTTTCCTGTCCGCTACAACTACCGAATCGATACAGACCATAAGGATCTACAACCTGTATCCCAGTCACAAGCAATTCTATCTTCCATGTTTGGTGTTTGCGGTTCAGAGAGCATCCGAGAGCGAAACACCAAATACGTATGCAAGTTATGCCAGCGGCTTTGGACAGACCGTAGGAATAAAGGACATCGGCCAGGAGTTACCACCAGGACATACTCCTCCGATGACATAGGAGATGCTGGAATAGCAAAGCCAAGCTAACCAAGGTACTGTTCGATCGGAGGAATCCGGCACCTCCGCCTCAAGAAACATTCATCTGCTCAGAACAGCCCATGTCTTCGAAAAAGCATCATGAATTGACCCCAACTATCCACAACCAGAGGAACATCGTCTGCGACACACGCCCACCCATCCTGCATGCAATTGATTTAACAAACATTAACGACATAGAATACAAAGGAGAGAAGAGGCTCGAAGACGTCAAGGAACCAGAAGGCGAGAAAGGGTGTCCATTTCAGGTTGATTAAGCTCGACAATCATTCCGACATCAGCGAGAAGACATAGGCCTAATGTCGGAGGAGAGCTTCGAAGGTAAGGGGAATGTAACGGTCATGACTCGCACTCGTTTCGGCGCGCGAGCGATAAATGTATGCACTAAGGAAGACGCCAAGGAAAATACAGGTTTCGAACATCTAAGAGAAGACGAAAAGCGCTGTACCGGAAACCGAGACCTGTGGTAGATCAGTATATGTCTAGGAGAATGGTAGTATATTAGGCTTACAGTGCATCCAGTTGATGATTGAACTCCGTTATTATAGTAATTTCCATTTTTATACTCACAGTCGCCGCTAACATCACCAGTAATCTTGATGTTGAAGTTGAGCTTGCCATCAGGGTTCGTTGGAGCGTTTTGGAAGAGTGAGATGAAAGTTTCACCAGACGTGCTCTTTCCAACTCCCATGTTGACAGGAGCCCAGTTGCCAATGTTTGAGCCAGAGCTTCCCCATTGACAAGCATCCGAGACAGAAGTACCTGAAGGGTTGATGTAGTATTGTGCGGAGGTGGCAGAGCCCTCCCATGTATAGTAGGTGCTGGCATCTGGGTTGCAAATGGGCTCGGTAGCTCCAGCGGCGACATTCAAAGCCACTGTCTCTGACTCGGTACCAGGGTAATCAGTACGGCAAATAGCGACATTTGATGAGAGTTTGTTCTGGACGTTAACGCCTCCAGCTCCTTCTTGGCAAAGAGTTTTATATGAGGTGCGAGAGAGCTCCAATTTTCCGTTGCTGTTGCAGTATAGACCTCCGACGGATTGACCTGTGCTTCCTTGCGCGGAGGGCCATTGAGATTTCTGGTAACCGGCAGGACAAGCGTAAGAGCAGAAAGAATTCGGAGTGCAGGGGTTGCTGGTGCCGGAGATTGCAGTTTCGATGTAACTGATGGCAGCTTCCGCAAGACCAGCCAAGCCTGGTGTCTGTTGAACACCAGTCCATCCTCCAAGTCCAAGCCAGTCTGCAGCAACTGCGCCATACTCAGAGGGAAAGGTAGAGCAGTCAACCTCACCGCTGGGGAATTCCGCAGTGACACCACTGCCGCCTGAAGAGGAACTGGAGCTTGAAGAGGAGCTAGAGCTCGCGGCAGGTGTGCTCGAGGGAGGTGCAGGTTTCGGAGTTGTACTTGTTGTGGTAGGAGTAGGTGTAGGAGTTGGGGTGGTGGATGTTGTTGGTGCAACATAGGTTGAAGTTGGGGTAGTGCTGGTGCTGACTTTCTGCTCTAAGAACTGGGCGGCTTCGGAGGAAGAGCTGGAGATGCTTATGGTTGAACTCGAGGAGCTAGATGTGGTGGACGCTTGCATGACGGTGGAGATCACGTCACCGACCAACACATACTTTCCATTTGCAAGTCCTGACTCGACCTCGTCCCATGGAATATTTTCCCCGTTGAGTTCGTACACAGTTACGACGGGTCCTGGGACGGTGGTCGTAGTGACTGCGTCGTCACGGCGGTCTAGAGGAGAGCCGTGTCGGGCAGGGTGACGGTGGATGTGATTATGCGGCTGTGCTACTGCGAGAGTAGCTGCGCCGAGGAGCACAACTTGGTAGAGCTTCATTGTGAAGAAGCGGATTCGTGAAATATGTACTTAAGACTGTAACTAGCCTCTCGGAGACTCCCAGACAATTGATGTCGCTTGTACTGGTAAAACGAATGTATTCGCAGGCTGTGAAAGCTGTTCGTCGCGGTCGAGACTGTCAATCGGCACAATTAGCATTCCGGTCTGGGTTGTCGCGACACTTCTCAATCTTCACAATTCACTCCTAATGATACCCGACCCGCGAACCTGAGCCGATGCGAACGCGACTGAGGATGTATTGATCGATGGGAGGAAAACATACAATTGACTAGCGACCGGACGCCTTTCGAAGGATCAGGGCTGCTCGACGGTGGTTTGACAGAAAATTGTAGGTAATTGAGGGGGTGGGTTTGGGGAACGTTCTCGTGTGTTGATCTTCTGCAGAAACGGTCGATTGATGGCGCTGTTCCAAAGGAATGTGGTAGAGAGTCGAAACTCTCAGAGTTGGGAGGGAATGCTTGTAGGAAAGAAGGAAAAAAGCCTCAAGAGATGGGGTTCAGATCTTGATGAAATGGCCGCGGTGGGTAGAACAAACGAGTGGAGGGTAGAGGTGGAAACAGCGTCGGCGGACACAAGAAGAAAGGGTGAAGAGAGATTGGGAGTGGTCGGCTAGGGCTAAATGAGGGCTAGCGGGGGTTCTCATTCGCGGCTGCCGGGGGGCATCGGCTAGGCTCGACTGGGCTGGTGCTTGGCTGGGGCTGGGCTAGTCAGGGCGAGGAAATGGCGACGGGGCTTTGATTCGACGACACGCAGCCCGGGACAGGCACAGGAACAGGAAACAGACTGCGAACAGGACAGCACAGAACCGACGAGCCAGGGCCCTGCCACTCCGCTTGCCACGCTGCCAGTCTACCCGTGCCACGACTCCAAGAGTCCAAGGTGAGAGCCAACCAAGGGCCTACTTGCGACCGCGAGTGCGTGTCTGCCGGAGGTGAGCTGCGCTGTGCTGCGGGCAATTCCTGTTTCTGTTTCTGCTTTTGCTTTTGCTTCTGTCTCTCCTCTCTTGAAAAATCCTGTTAGGCTGCTCGCGACCCGTATATCCAGCGATGCGCGCAACGGAAGTGACGTTGGTGAGGCACGAGGGAGTATGTTTCTTCAATGCCTGTTTCTTGGCCCTGAATGCCTGTCTCGTGGCCTGGCATGCGCTGTCGGAGGGCCAACACCCAGCTTGTTAAAAATACTTTGGGGTAAAAGGGGCTCTGCCGGCTGCGAGAGAGATGAGATGAAGTGGCGATGATCAGACGAACGATGGGTAGTGTCCGTCCGGCTCTAGGCTATGCACCGAATGTGTGATGCGCTGTCTGATGTGATGGATATTGGCACTCGCTATCAAGTCGGCCTGCGCAGTTACACCACCAACCTTAAAGTCTCTCTTTTCTGTTGGGTGCGCGCCGAGTCTGGAGAAGGGCAAGCCACACTGCCAAGTTCCAACGAAGGTGCAGCAAAGGATGAACGTCCGTGCCGCCTACTGGAAACTGGAAACTGGAAACTGGAAACACCTTGTTAGGGCTCATTTCGGTTCAACGCCAATCTCGCAAGAGATTGCAAGCACGTAACCACTCACTCCAGTGTCCACTCGATGCCGACCGATGTGACGGGCCGCGGTCAGTCTGTGACGGCTAGAAAATCCTGAGCGCAAGGCCGTTCGGAGATCAGCTGTCGACTAATAAAATGATGGGGTGTGCAGTGTGCTCGAGCGGTGATGAATCCAGCAGGAGGATCCTGAGATGAAGCTATCGTGATCAGTGGAGAATGGCCGTCGTCACCAATCTATGATTACAGTCTTTTTGGTCTAGTATATCCTCCTTCTGCGATGCGCAATCGTCGCGGAGTGGACAGTTGAAGTCGAGGGCAAATTTGCAGGCGCTTCTCCTGGTCGTCGACGAGGACACTGATCTGGAATGGGCCATGCAATCAAAAAGAAGGCTTCTAGAGATCGGCAGTCGTCACACTCTTCAAAAGGTTGGCGGCAAAGGTCACAGCGATGAGATGGACTCGATGAAGGGAGCCATTGGAATGATCAATATATTGTCACCAACATGCCACACCACCGCCAACACGCTCCCTCCGAATGAATGCTCCTTCCTGTCCTCCAGAGGCGTACTGTATCGGCTGTCGTGCACCTCATGAAGTCGGGTTCGATGCCACGAATATCCTGTTCTGAGCAGAGCCGACTTGGGGTTCTGCCGTCCGATCAAAGCCACCCGTGCTGACTGCGAATCATCCGCCGATTGCCAACGCAAGGCTATCTTCCATCACCAAATGGTGGGTCTGCGCGATTGCAGGAGCTGAGCAGTCACACAGGTCTGCGAAGGGTAAGGGCGTGTCGTGCAACAATTGGTATATATTTATGCCAATGCTCAACAGCACAACATCGCAGGATTCGCAGCTGCCAGCGGGTGAAAGTTGAAACTCGAAACAACGTCTGCAGTTGGCTCGCGATCCTGCGGGATCCCCAATGCCACACCGTTCCTCACTGCACCTTGGCGGGCTCAGCCGTCGACCGCAACCAAAACTTGGAGCTTGGAAGAGCTTGCCCCTGACTAAAATCCAGGCACAGCGATCTGATTCGCATCTCTAAATTAATGCACATGCACCACTATGCACGAACGCTTTGGTCCGAAATTATGCACAGCATCAGGCACAATGAAATCATCGCAAGTCACACCCAGCCCATCCGCAAAACAAGTTACACATTCTGGCTGAATTCCTCAGCGGTAACCAGTGCAACACGAACCAACAATCTGGGAAACAATCTCTTCAGATAGATTGACCCAACCCGATGGACTTCACCCAGCAACAGTTGGAATGAAATGGCGTTCTGACAAAGTTTTTAATCTAGTTCCGCACGTGGCTCGTATCGTGATTACGATCTTCCATCTTCGAACCCCACCACAATCGATCGTATTTCTCCAAACTCCAGCTTCCACAGGTTGCGGATCCTCGATCCTAACCCCGTGCACCCGAAGGAACAGAGTAAAATGCACCCATGACGAATCCTCATTCCCGAATATCAAATCCCAAATCCTAACTCTCTCGGATGTACTACGCGTATATTATTTGGTGCCACAGAGCCGGTGTCATACTTTATTCGTCTAATGTTCGATATTCCTTCACCAGAATATTCCGTTATTCCGAGAAGTAAGCAGATGACATCCATGTATCGCCGACAATAGCAACAAAAATGCCCACCAGTGGTACCTATTCAATATCTAGGTAATCGGGATCCGGCATGGAGGGAGGGGCAGTGCGATTCTAGACTGACCCAAAGATTCATATGCATTCCAACCGCTTTGAAATGGTTAGAACGCACCACGAGAAGGCAGGAGGCACGTGGACGTAAGATATTGCCATCGGGATTGAAAAATGCGCTGCAATTGGATACGGAATGGAAGGAAGACGGGAGAAGGCATAAGGAAGACATGAGACATGCAGGTAGCCGCAAGGCTTTCGCGAGTTTATGTCAGCCATTCCACGAATTTTACCAGCTCGAAATGCTGCGCTTCTAACTTGCTAGGAAGTTTGCTTCTCTTCCTGTCTGTTTTTGGTACTGACATTCGAAGGCAATATGTGTAGAAATACTGGAGTAAAAGGTAGGTACATTCAATTTGGGGGCGAGCTTCTTGTGTTGCTCACCTTGGGGAACAGAGCCCTCTACCTCCTTTTCTACAAAGCTCCTGAAGTGGTCATTGCTGTCATTATATTCCTTTATCGTTTGCTCTTATAGGAAGAAACCACTGTGCTCGGGAACAACATCTAATCAATCTCAATAACAAACTTACCGACACCACCCTTTCCTTCAAGGATTTGCTGACACCCACTCCTCACCCCATCAATATCACTCAACTTGGCCCTCTGCCCCACCACCGGCTTCAGTCTCCCCTCATCTACCCACCCTCTCATTCTCTCCAAATCCCTCGCGTTCCCCTCCAACACCAAATACTTATACTTAATCCCCCAAATACTCGTCCACGTCCTCAACATCCAATCAAAAATATTAAGCGCAACCACCAACCACGTCGGCATCCCCTTGTTCTTCTTTTTAAACTCCGTCCCATTCGGCACCGTACTAATGCTCACAATCATACCCCCCTTCCTCATCACGCCCAGAGCAGGAACCGTCTGTCCCACAGTATCAAACATGAAATCCACCTGCCCCTTCCCAACACTCTTCACCACATTCTCCTTCGTATAATCCACAATGGTATCTGGACCTCTACTTCCCATACTCGCCTTAATCATCGGAATCTTCCCCGTACTCAACGTCGTGATCACGTTCCTTGCTCCAAAAACGCCCTTCGCTAGCTGGACTGCGAAACTCCCCGTCCCGCTCAACCCAGCTGGCACAAAGACCGTCTTCCCTTCTAACCCACCATCTAGGGTCCTCTGTCCGATATCAAGGGCTTGCAGAGCGGTGAGACCGGCGAGCGGGATGGCGGCTGCTTCGATGAAGGAGAGAGTGTTGGGTTTGAGTGCTGTTTCGGAGGTGGAGGATAAGGCGTACTCAGCGATGGAGCCGCGGTAGCGTTCGTTGATGCGGGAGTAGACTTCGTCTCCAGGTTTGAAATTGGAGACGCCGCTGCCGACCGCGGCCACGGTGCCGGAGAGGTCGAAGCCCATTTTATAGGGGAATCTGTCATTAGGGCAATTGTCAGTATGTGTGTGAGGTAGGGTTAGGAAAGCGGGAGAGGAGAGGGAACTGACGAGGCTTTCCCAAGGAGTTTGCCTAGACTGAGATTGGTATTGTGGTTAGATATATAATTTAGATGGGAGGGGGGGTATAAACAAACCCTCCAGCAAGTTTGACATCGATTGGATTCACAGATGCAGCATGAACTCGAATGAGCAGCTCATCAGGCTGTGTGATCTTTGGTGTAGGGAGCGTAGCAACGTTATACTCAGAGGGGTTGCAATGATGGCTTAAAGCCAATGCTCTCATCGTCGCAGGGATCTTGGTCGCCATATTCATTTCAATGAATGTGTTGAATTTAGAGAAGAGAGGATGTGTGATGTGGTGGGCTTCTTATTTTGCAATAGCCATGCTCCTAAAGACGCGGACGGTGCAATTCTTTCCGTCTCGGATACTTCTTCAATTGAATGTCTTGCCGTCGCCACACACAACGTTCAATCAGATGTTGATTGCTAAGACTTTTAGCTTATCATCGGAATCTGAGTTGATAATTTTATTCCGAGCTCGGGTTCGAATTGCTTGCGATGTGAGATGCGCTTCCACTTGCACTGTGACCGAAACACACTGAGGATGGAAAATGTTGTCATGACGTAGGTGTCTTCCTGCACTCGCTTGGGGAACAGACCACTCTCTCGCTCCAGGAGATACCTAGAGATGCCATTGAGCACTTCCTTTGAACATATTTCGCTCTAACGTGGAGACTGTATACACCAACATTGCAGTGAAATTGTGCCGAGGAGGAAATAAAAGTCTCGGTACGCAGGTAGCTTTCGGGCAGGCCGGTAGGTAGTTCTGGTGCTGAGTGCTTACCACACGTGATGCAATCCACACTTCCTCGGCAACTTTGGAACCCCTGAGAGAGCTCGAGAAGATCTTTTCAGCGGATTACAAGCAGAAGTAGTTCTTGAAAATTCAGTGTAACCAGCGTTTACCAAATATCAATATCCGTTGGGATTTGAGACAAATACCCCATCTTAGGCTTTCCCTCACACTTGGACATCATCTCTTCAATATCAAAAACCGAACTCCAAAGTTTCAATCTTACGTTCTGCTTTGTTTATTGTCCCTTTTGGGACTTGACATTCTTCATACTCTCAGATGTCGCTCCAGCTCTTTACATCATTTGGATCACCTTTCTCAACGATTTATCATTAAACGCCACTGTCTCAAAAGGAGAAGCTCTCACTTGGTTGAATCCAATGCCCCTAAGCCATACATCTCCCTACCTCAAATTTCCTCTTCGATATCATATAAATTATCTTCTCTAATAATGTCCTATATCATCTTGAACAATTGGTGTTCACGAATATCATCCTCCATTCCATATTCTCATCCTTTAACTCATCTCAGTGAGGATAGTGTCATTTCCAGTCCTCTAAATCATATTCAACAAACATCTCAATCTCGCACCTCGCAATGTACCCTTCACTTTCAAACATCCAACTCATCATTAAACGTCTCGGACACTTTTAGAACCTTATTGTCTATTCCCAATATCAACACCACAACAATATCACAAACTAGAATCTCTCCAAATCCCACATTCAACATCTAAGATTACATCTGCGTTCAATCCCCTTTGCAACTCATTTCTATGCGTTATCAATTGCGTTCATATTCTTCTTCAGTATGTGGAGATTTCATGCTCTTATATTACAGTCCATTTAATTCATTTGAGTTCTTGTATAATTCTAACCAATACCTCGAAGCTTCTTCGCCTTTAAGCTATAGCTTAGAGAGCATATCAAGCAGGATATAGAAAAGGAGATGCCACTAGAAACTAAGTGTTTCTGATCAGGCAAGCCTCCACACCCTAGAACAGCGCTACTCTTCAAGAGTTCGCAGGATGCTTCTCGCTCAAAAACAGCACATGCCAGCGAGCTCGGGGATTTGCAAATTGTGGGTACCCACAAAAAAAGATGAAGGGGAAAGATATGGTATAACGAAGTTCAGAGCTTATGGATTGACGTTGATCCACGTATAGAGATGAAGAGTCTATTTGTTTCTCTCGCGACTTCCTACGCATTGTAGCATCAAGATTGAAACCCCCAAGGAGTTTAGAACTGAACGACAAAATCCACGTCATATTGATGCAATGTTCCAGTTCTCTGAGTAAATCCAAATCACCACTACTTTCCTCGAATTGTATGCTACTTCTAAAGTTCATGCTCAAACAATAACACAGCAGTATTCCTTTTCCCATCCATACCCCAGAGACTTCGGCAAGGTATGATCGCCTCGCCACAATATCGAGATTCCATTATTTCTGAGGCCTTCACATCCACGTATGAAGTATGACATCGAAAACCTTTAGTGTCAGCACTGATGTCAGTACAGAGGACTTTCATTGCGTTGCCGAAATTGATTAAGCGGTCTCCGCTTCTATCGTGCCATCCAATCATTAAGACGGAATGTACAATCTTGCCATAGACGATTTGGTAAAGAGACCATTTATGACCGCTGTCATTAGCAGGACCGATATATTGGAGTGTTCCAACCCCTGGATTTGGGACAGACTTTCCGAGTAGTTCTGAGCTGTGGAAGTAGAGCTAAATTTCATCAACCCCTGCTTAATAGAGGGATATGAGAATAGATGGTTCACGTACCTGCACAGGACCATTCACAATCCCGAGATGCGCATGCCACTCGATCATGCTGTTCCGAGGAAGCTCGTCTACTTCAGCAGCAAAGAATGGTGGGACGGTCTGTTTGGCATTGGTAAAGGAGTTGTCCCCTCCTAGAACCATATCCATGTCCGGCAGCTTCCTGTCGGTTTTACCAGCACCTGTTATGCGAAATCAGCATATACTTCTTTCAATACACCAAGAGTAAGGCCATCGAGACATACCTCTCGTTTCCTTGCCAGCAAAATACCTCTCTTCCCAAAGATCCCTATCGTCTTCGTCGTCGTCTCCGTTGTCCGACTCAATGCTATGCATTGTAGACCATGCTTGAGCCGCAATGATGGCTTGCGATCGGACAGTATCAAGATCGCTGTCATGTCCAGTAGCACAAGGGAGGTAGGCGACAACACTGGAGAACCAGCCTACCCGCATCTCTTCAGCAATGCGCCAAAGATGCTGCAGAGATAGGACGGCCTGTAGCTTGAAATCCGACTGAGGTAGGGACATTGTGTGAGGAACCAAAGGGATTTGACCTGCAATAAATACCTCGGATATCGAATCATCTTCGCCCGACGTGGAGACGAAAGTTGATATTGCTTGAGAGTATGGGCCAATGTTTGCTGGTGCCCAATATGATCTTGATTGCACGTGTAATGCTTGTCGATTGACAGGAACACTTGATGGTCTTGGTGTTCTGACTTGGATAAGGAGGTTGGTGGTTGGTGGAAGGAGGTCTCCACAGGCAATGGTGACCCTTGCTGGGGGATTGGGCTCTGTGAACAGAGAGCCATAAATCTACTACCCATTTAGCGGCTGTAATCCAAAGTATTGAATAGGAATGCGTGTTGACTACCTTATTAATAGCGGTAAAGTCTTGCATTGAGCGAAGAACAATGAGTGTGGAGATAATATCTGAAGATTTCAAAGCTTCATTTGTGAGAAATTGTTGTATTCGCTCTATTGCTTTCTTGGTTGCATCTTCGACATCTGGATGCTCTTGTCTAACAGTGAACATCTCGTGACTAGCTTGCTGTCTAGGTGGAGGATTTTGACATACGCCAAGAGTGTATTTCTCAAGTTTATCTTGAGTATCAATATCAGGAAACCCTTCCCCATCATACTTTCGGAGATCATCCAGAACCTTGCCGAATCTTGGCTCCAGGAGACTTGGTTCTCTGCATCCATTAACAAGGCATTCGCTCTCAGCTTTCATAACTACAGATGCCTCTCGTATCCGTAGCCAAGCAGAGCCACCACCTTCTCGGACAATCGCCGTATCCTCTTCCTTGATCTCAATTCTGCCCTTGAATAAATGTGTAGGGCCATCGATCACCAAGGTCTCGAACTCGCCCCCTTCGCCAAGCACCGCACCATCTCCGTCGGTACCGAATCTCTTCATGGCTCTCCACACTCGTCGAATGGTCTTCTCGGTAGCAACATTTTGCCATAGAAAACTCTCGTCGAGTCCGCCACTGGCGACTTTTACGATTCTTGCATCAAGACAAACAGCTTGCATGTCTTTGAGCAGTGAGCTCTGTGTTCCTGGCGGAAGAATTGGGTATTGCCATAAAAAAGCCAACGGAACGAGACCCAATCGTATGGCAATTGATTCGACCCGCGTCCGTTGATACGTGGACAGGATGGCACCTGTGCTGAGAGCATTTGCCTCCGGATGCTCGAGCATAATATTACTCAAAAGCGGTATCAAAGATTCGGTCTCATCCTCGTCTTCGTCTCTAGATAATGTTTGCGAGTTTCCAGCCTCAGCCCCGGAATCTGATAATCCCTGAGACCTGCTAGGAACGTGACCATAACTAGTCCCTGTCTGTACAGCTGTTCCAATAATCTGCTGACGATAGAGCGGGATTCCCAGAGCTTTTTCGTACAACGGAATCACCGTATGACCAACAGTTTGATACATGAAACTATTGAGATCATGTTCATCCTCGTCCCTTGGCTCCTGATTGGGCGGACATGAAGTCCCTGTCTTTTGAAGGATGGGGGCTGGATAAAGATTTCCGAGGGCTACGATTTTGTGCCCGTTTTGTATGCAATGGAGAAGGGAATAGAAACTGTCTTTGCCGCCTGAAATGAGCGCGATGACATTAAGGGATTCGGCCATGCCGTTTGCCAGCCCTGTGGTCCGAGCCTCGGTCTCCAGGCCTTGCGGGCGGCCTCAGCTGAAAGGAGGATTCGAAAGCCGAGCGTTCATGGAGACAATTCTTGATCAAAACGTTATCCTTCGCAGACGGACGGATTGTGTAGACTTGCTCTAAAGAAGGCGTACTTGAGAAGGAAATGGAGCCGGTGGTGATCGAAAAGCTGAAATAATTAAAGTTAAGCGAGCGACCCCAGCAAGGTTGATGTTTCGATGAAGAAAAATGATTCCATGGATTTAAGCGTAGAGAACCGATTTTGTTTCATTCCAGATGTTCTCTGATCTGAAGCATGGTTATTACAGATCTTGGAATGTAAATAAAGTTCTGTATGGTGTTTTTCTTGTTCTACCTTTCTATCATGCCGGTGGAAACTGCGCAGACATTGCCTCGCCATTTCATAGATTTGGCACAGAAATGTATGCTCTACGGGACCTAATACTGTAAGCTTCAGTAAAGGAACATCACCCCTCAAAGATATTCTATACCACCATACGCTATTCCTGTCGAAATCATGCTTCAAAACGGAGATCATGATAGTGACTATAGGCATCCGAGTGTGAAGGAATAGATGTGTTGAATGATGCTTCCACGGAAATCGGTAGGAAATTCTGGGTCACAGTGTGAAGCAAATCAGAGAAGTCATGTTTAGGGAAAGAAGATTCTATACATGGCAGACTTCTAATTGTACATTGGTGACCAGCACAGTATGGAAGGCCGCTGATAAAAAGTGCAAAGGGGTAGACGCTATGCGAGACGGTGAACCAGCTCCGTCGCAATAGTATTACAACGAGAGTAAAGAAAACAGCTGTTCCAGCCACCTCATATCAAGATACACGCCTCCAACCGTTTCCCCCCATGATCCGTCATCACGCTAAATCAGCACGAAAATGTGGAAAGGAAAATTTAATACAGTGAAGCGAAAATCATAGCAAAACCAGGACTTTTTAGTTGCAAATCTCCTCCATCATGTCAGCGTCTCTTTTGGTCGCGAGACCTGAATGCCCCTAAAGACCACCGCGTAAAAGATAGCGGGAGGCCTATTATGAAGAGTGTACCCATATGATCGTGAGACTCGTAATCTAGCGTACCCACGTACATACTGTTCATCCATCTCGTCCGAGCCATTACTCTGAACGCTTGCGCTTCTTGCGTGATTGGCCATCGTTGTCGCTGCTTCCTTCTGAAGAGATTTCGGTGTCGCTGCCAGATGCACCGGCGGCAACACGGAAGAGAACATTGCCCAATTGTTGGATGTGCTCACCATCGCTCGCCGACTCCAGGTGGTCGCTGGGTAGCTCGCCATCTTCCAAGACACCCATGATTATGGCACCACTTCCATGGGTACGAGCATGTTGGGAGAGGTTGTCACTGCGGGAGAATTTCTTGCCGCATTCATGGCACTCGAATGGCTTGTCTTGGGTGTGGAGGGAGCGGTAATGTCGCTTGAGATGTTCTTGGCGCCTGAATCGGCGGTTGCATAGTTCGCAAACGAAGGTCTTGGATGGATCTTCAGTCAAAGACTGCTTGCGGCCCCGGCGGTTGACAGCTGGTTGCTGAGCAGTGCCCGCATCAGATCCTGTACCAATAGCATTGCTGGCGGAAGGTGCCTCCGAGGAGCCAGATTGACTTGGGGCGGTGGAGGTATGCTGGCCCTCGCCGGTCTGCTGAGGTGGTGCTCCGCTGGCAGCGTTCATTGGGACAGTGTATTTGCGAGATCTGACGAGGTTGTCGAACTCGGTGCTATCCTCGTCACACGAAGCCTTCTTGGACTTCTTGGTACGCTTTTCCTTCTTAACTTCAGTCTCGGAGCCAGACGCTGGCGGGGATGGAAGGCAAGCGGTTGCAAATTGCTCTGAATCCTCGAAGTCCTCGAAATCCTCGAAGTCGTCTTCACTGATAAATTGCTCGTGATCGAGGGACAAGAGATCAGAGCCCGAGCTTGTTCGTTGTCTCTTAGTGCCGAAGAATTGGACGTTGTCGGTGGAAGGAAAGTTCACCAGGCCGTTCACGAAGTCTTCTTCCGAGTCGAGGTCCGAAAATTGATCGAAGGTGGGAAGACCGTGGTGGTGCGCAGGCGTAGAGAAATTGAATTTCGCCTGAGGCTCGGTAACCTTGTTGAAAGTCTCGCCCCCTAGCATAAACTGGTGTGCCTCGTCGTCTCCAGCGCACAGCGTGGGCAGCGGTGGGAACTCGGTGGGCACTGAAGTCTTGGTGACAGGAGGGTTGGGCGATTGACCAGCCCCAACGGTGAGATTTCGCGGGTCGCAGAAATCGAAGTCTTGTTCAGAAATGACAGATCGTGGGTAAGGGGAAGGGGAAGGCGAAAGTGAGGGACAAGATGTCGCAGAGAGGAGCTCGCTAGCGTTCCCGTTGCTCATAAGCGAAGTAGGTTGGATGAACACTACAAATTGCGCAGCGAGTCAGCGTCCGTCAATCCAAAACTATATTATAGCGCACCATAACTCTGGGGATCTTGGGTACGGGATCGGGTATGGTCTGGGTATCTGCAACTCACGACTCGACGTACCTGGTGTCATTGGCGGCGATCCGCATCGAGCCCATTCGCCGCCTGCGAGGTTCTCGGACTGCACTTCGCCTTGGCATCCGTCCTTCACGCCCTCATATCCCTCGAACCCGAAGAACATGGTGTTCATGGGCGTTGGCAGAACATCGGAACTGGAGGGGCTGCTGATGGCGCTTCCCGACGCAGACAAGGGTGGCGTCGATGGGTAGTAATACATGTCGCTCTCGCGGGGCTCGGATTCAATCACCAACCTGGGTGTGTGTTCCTGGATCAAGATGGTCGGCTTTTGGTACATAGGGCGAGGGGATGCCATGGGAGTCATGTTCATCTGGAATCCATTGTTATACATCTGCAGAGACATCGGTGGTTGAGAGCACGCGGAGCTCGGTCTGGAGTAGATTGGAGTTGATGGCATGGGCTGCACATGGGGGTGGTATACCGGCACATGGATATTGCTCGGTTGCTGCGAGAAATGACCATGCTGACGGTTATCAGGCTTTGGGTCTGGGTTATAGTAGAAGAATGGCGACTGTTGTCCCATTACCTGGGCATGGTGGTATGAATGGTCCATGGCGAGTGCTATTGGGTTCCTGAACTCTGTGGGACTGTTGAATGTCAGTCACATTCTCCGACTCAAAGAGTTTTGCACTCTTTCACATCCTCTCAAGCATGACAACAAAGTAGCACATACTGATTGGGTTTCAACCTCGAATATACTTTTCCGTTAGTTGATTAGGTACGTTTGAAACGTTGAAACGTTTCTGGTATGCAAGTTTTGTTATACTGGACCGAAGGGTCGGAAGATGGGAGTGCTCGAGTGGATAAGAAATTGTTCGCAGAGAGTGACTGGACAACAGCTTGGATTCCCAAAAACTGTCTAATAGTTGTATTTTTTGTTGCGAGTGATGATACAAAGGCTCGTCGAGTGATGTTTGGGGCCGAATAAACGATTCGGGAAGATATTATCGACGTTTCGTGACGGAGCCGAAATGCAGAACGACAGCAAGATGCCAAATGAAGGTACGGAAGAATTTCGAGAAGGCTATAAGACACAAGCACGAGTCGAAGATATTCCAAATGGTCGAGGACAAAAGGGAAACCGAAGGCCGGTATAAGAAGAATGGATTGGTGCTGGAGTGCAGACCTGGAGGACAGACAAACGAGTGTGTGGTGACGGGGACCCTGCAAATAAAGTAAAGCTCACAGATCAACGCGAGTGTGAGTGTGATAAAAGGCAAGATAGGCAGGCTGGACGAAAAAGGCTTAGGTCTCAGAGCGAAGGCATGGTGGACAAGGTCAACGGGTGGGCCAGGAACAAGAAAGCAATGGGTGGTGAGTCCGCGTCAAGGACCCTGTCTGGGGCAGCCGGCAGCATGAGATGGGATGGATGGACGCTGCAAGAGCTCCAATTTTCTAAATCTAGTAGCTGCTTGGCTGCGCCGGGGATCCTGGCAGTTCGTGTTCGACGCTACGTCCGATTGAGCGTGATGGGATTTCCGGGAGGGAGGCAAGAGGAGGACCATGAGAGGACGAGAGGATGCTGGTGGATGAGGATGGGCGGGCCAAAGTGGTGCCAGCCGGGGGGGAGAGTGTGGGTTGAGAAGCTGCGAAGCTGCGAAGCCTGGCTGTGCGGTTTGGCGGCCCTGGTTGGTTGGGGTGGGGATCGACCAGCAGCAGGCCCAGTGGCCCAGTGGACCACTGGCAGGGCCGGCTGGGGCCTGCTGGGGCCTCTCACACACCACCGACGGCCACCCAGCAGCGAGCGCAGGCGAGGCAAGACCCAAGTCTCAAGCACCGTCGGCACCAGCACCAGCACCATCACCACCACCACCACCACCACTCCTCACCACCACACCAGCACCCATCGTAAAGCAGCGCTGCGCAAAAGCGGCGGCCGAGTGGTTTGGAACTTTGGACGCACCGCTGCACCAAAGCCAGTCGGTGCATGCATAAGCCCGCGCAAGCTAGTCGAGCATTAATTATCCATACGAACCTACGACCAACCATACGAAGCACACACGACCGCCGTGCTCGTGGATGGTGAACACCGCGTTACCGCGTCGCCTGAAGACTGCTGCGAATCTGCGATCGAATAATGGGCGGACAGAAACTCTGCTGCGTGGTGGTGCTGCACAGATCACAGAGTGATTGCGATGACGCTTCCTGGGGGATCCCACTTGCTAGAAGAGAGATTGCGGCCTGCGACTGTCACGCAAAAGTAATGCTACTGCTCCAGACCAGACTCGTGTTCCAGCAAAAAAACTCCAGGAAGATAGGCCTTGAGGCACTTCATTGATCACTGCTGCAGACCTGCTGCTCCAGTAAATTCAAACTGAATCGAATCGGCCTCGAGCATGTGAGCAGCTCATGTGCGGCAACAGTCTCGCTCGAGCCCATCCGGCTCTTGAGAGCTCTCCAATGGCGATCCGACGTTCTGAATTCTGATTCAACACAGCCTCGATCTCAGTGTTTCTGACGCGACTGGCATTGACGGGACCTCTTATTGACGGCTTCATGCGAACCTGCGAGTCAAGAGACAGAAAGCACGCTCCCTGCGGGCTCGCCGTCCTGAAATGCATGCACGCGAGCTGGTTCAAAGAGAAGACTACGAGTCTACGTGATGGAGTTCTTGATCCTATTCGACCTGATGCTGCAGAGGGAAAAATATGTGAGCAACGCGAAACACGTTGGCAGCCACTGAAAACGCGAAGCGCCCCTCCCATATGCAGATTGGACAAACACTCAGCGTGCACGGCAGCACGATACTGGTAGCTAAATTCATTGGTCACTGCTGGAACATATCAGAACTCCATCCTGTTCTTCCGAAAACGTCGCCATCCCACTACGCTTGGTCCGCCAGCATGATTGCCCCTCTGTTCTGTGGTCATCACGCATGACCTTAGAGGATCCGCCGGACTGGGCTATCGATAGCGATCAAATCTTCAGCCCTCCAAGTGCATTC
Source organism: Mollisiaceae sp. DMI_Dod_QoI (assembly GCA_009613015.1). Taxonomy (NCBI): domain Eukaryota; kingdom Fungi; phylum Ascomycota; class Leotiomycetes; order Helotiales; family Mollisiaceae; species Mollisiaceae sp. DMI_Dod_QoI. Next base: position 238,056 of record VXCB01000012.1, read on the forward strand.
AGCTTCCATTTTAGAGATCCTGCCCCGCCTTGCATTGCTCTCGAAGCGATCAGCAGTGTGTGGGGTGGGGAAGACCCAACTCGAGCTTGAAACACGAAACAACCATGATGCTTACTCCGTACGATGGACCGCAAGACAGAATGGTGCGAGACATGCGTGGTGTATGTTTTCACCAGGCTAGATTGGTTGTCGCGGATAATGTATCACAAAGCCCACGCGCATCTTCTTCCCGTTGAGGGTTTCTTATGAAGCCATGAGATGTCATATTGTGCAGGTACAGTAGTCTAGGAAAGTTTCGGTTCCTGGAGGCTTCCTGCAGGAACAGATGGTTAGAACCCCGTTTTTGGACAACGCGGTTGGTCTGGTAAATGACCATACCGAAGAATTGACGCCTTTGTCATCTTAGCTGATCGTCGCTAAACGTTCTCACAGCAAAATATTACTAAGTATCGGGACGAGAAGAAACATATCAGAAGCCCGAAGCCGCGAGGTACAGCAAAGTCCATTTCTCACCACCTCGTCAAGTTCGTCCTAGCTGCTGGACAAAACATACAGTACGACAACAAGGGTCAAGTTCTTGACAGCTGGTGCTCCGATCTTCCCATCTTTTAGCCACCAAGTCTTTGAGCCGTCGTTTGAAAAGATCTTAGACAGCGGCAACGATGGCCTTTGGGCTCCAAATCTGACAGTCAAAATGGCCTTTAGCCGCTCGTGCCCTAGTATTCCTTTATCGTCGTATCGATAGGACGATATTATTCCGCAACGGCTGACCCCATGGACGATCTGATGGCGGCTCGAGACCCAACAGGAGGGTGGAGGACTGCACAAAACAGTGTTTGAAAGGGTGCATAAATATTGGACGCACGATCCAGCGAGTCGCCCAATTGTGAGAGCCCGTCATAATAACGTATAATTACTATCACATGCCGAGCTCGAGCGTAGGCGCGCTCGTACCACAAGATTGGATTATCAAGACTGATCTTTTGCACATCGGGCTGTGCCACCACCAGGCCTGCTCTCGCTGGGAAATTGCATAATGGCAATGCACTGGCTAATGCAGGAGTTGTGCGCGGTGCAACTAAAGATAGGTTAGGTACTTTTATTATTTCGGGGCTGGACGCTCGCTGCTTTTTCGACGCTGTCTCTAGGCGTGGCCGCCGGCGGGCAGCCGACACTTGACGGTGGGGGCGAAACTTTGCATTAGGATATGAACTCGTCCACACGCGCGTGCATATCGTTGCATCGCTCCGCTGCTGCGTCAAGCGCCCCTCGTCGTTCCTTTTGTGAAAACCACACTGACGCCTTCGGTGGACTTCCAGAACCCGTCTTGGTTTGGGCTGGAGTCTGGGACGCTTCCCGGGGATCGCTAGGATGCGAGTCGAGGGTCGAGGGTCGGTCGAGAGCTGGGCGGTCTGGGATGCAGAAGAGTGTCGCCGGCCTCCGCCAGGACGAAGAGTCCTGCAGCCTGGAGGAGTCTGCCAGGGGGCCTTGGAATCTTGGATTGCCTTCCGGTGCTGACCGGCTTCGCAGCCATGCATACACTTCTCCAATCGGGGACGCCTCGTGCCGTTTCTCTGAGCCCTGCCAATCAGGAAGGGCGACCGCTGGGGGCGACCAAGGCATCGTTACGTCTCTGCTGCAAGGTACAATGCAGGTACGAAAACGCTTTCGAGGAACAGTCGAGCGTGAGCCCGCTGCATATGCAAGGCAAGTTCGACTGCTGGACAGTGGAGTGGACACGCCAGAAGCATGACAAGTCTGGAGCACTTGTGAGTTCTGAAGGATAAGTGTCGTTTCAAGAACGTAGCCAGCACGGAGTGGCAAACCAAGCCTTCACGATCATCGCAAGTCTGCTGCTCTCTGAAGTCTGATTCGCTTCCTTCTGCTTCCTATCGATTGTTGAAGCCACCGTCCGCGGAACGGAGTTCCTCGCCAGGGTTCAGGCAGGAGCATGGTGCGCTCGGATTTGGGACAGTCCAACCACGAGATTCCAGGCCCCTCCACTCGCGGCTTCCGGGTCACTTCCCAGTGCCCACGATCGTGTCGGCCCACGGGACTTGGTAGTTCAAAGTCAAAGGCACAGGCACGAAGTTTTCTGTGAGCTTCTGAACCAGCCGTGTGGGGTTTGGTCTTATCTTTGGCATATCGGCGAGCTTCTGCCAAACTCTGCAGAAAGCTGTAATTGGCAGCCGTCTGGTAATTGACCTGGGACGCATCCCGAGAGGTCGGTTGTCCTCAGACTTGGGAGAAAACATGCTTGGAAATGTCTTCAGACAAACCCTGCATCATAGGTGAAAGCTTTGTTGGGCAGCTCATCACACGTGCAAAGATCCTTACTTGGTCTTCTCAGATGTTATCCATCCCGAACCATTTTTCGCATTCATGACACCATCCCGCGGGCCGCGAATCTTCCCGCGGATTGGCGACCAGTCGACCGCATCTATATTTCAGTTGATCAATTGCCACGCTAGGCTCATGTTGTTGATGATGTCCGTCTTTTCAATGATGGGTAAATTCGCCGATGCTCCAAAACAAAATGACCCCAGATTCCTCTCCCATCGTTCGGTTCTGCACTTGGTAAAGTTGGTACAGGGGTCCAAATCATTGGCTGCTGGCAAACCAACTTGCATGAGGGAGCAAATGTGGATGATGGATTCGGTCGGGTGCATTTCCATGCAACTGTGCGGCGTTTCTAACGGTTTCTCGGGCTCACTCTTGACGACCCCATCTTGTCGAGTTTCGTTCTGAAAATCGAACGTCTAAAGGATGCCACACCTTAAACACACAAACATGATTTCCTCCAGAAGATCGCTCGGTCCGTAAGTCCGAGTGTTGTCATTCTGATTGTGATCGGCTCACTCTTGAGTTTGCTGAAGGTGGAGCAGCCTCCAAAGCTAAAGGCATTCAGTATTTCTTTGAAGATCTCTCCACACCTAGCAACAAAATCGACGATCAGGGATCCTTAGCATATATTGTGTCCTCGGCACATTCGAGTCCATTATTTTACTTGGGACGAAGAATTTCGGAACATATCCCGCACACCCTGTAACAAATCCCCTGCAATAATTTCTTTTTGAGAGCACTTCAATCCTTCTTAATCCGCTCCGGGTCTTCATACCATAATTGGCTCCTTTCGCCGGCGCCAGTGCAGCTAAAGGCCTTCGAGAACGTTTCACAACACGAAAGAAGAAGGCAAAACGGTGGTCTTCTTCGGTTCTCCTCACCTTAGCCGACAGCGGCATGGTCTGCGGGCCCTGATAAGGAATTGCGTGGGGAGGGTGTTTCGATTGTACAATCGTATAGATTGGTAACATTCGCATAAACGTGATGTCTATTTATACAAGTAACGTGATTCATGCATTTGAAATTTGTTTATGCACTTTATTCTTGTCCAAGATCTCCACAATTCTGGTAGCGATGAGGCTGAGCCATGCTTTGTTCCTATGTCATTGAAACTTAAATGTACTGCATCTTATTTCAAGTGAAACGTCCTTGTAATTATACAAAGCCTTCTGAACGATATACGGAAGTTGGAGGATCTCATGTAGTCGGGGTCTGAAACACCAAGTCATCAACTTGTCGAGCATAAAATTCCGTGTCGAGCATGAACGTAATCAAAAGCTTGAAGAAGCCCTTTCGTGTAAGTTAAAGCTGCCACGATGACAAAAATATGGAAGATTTCTGCTCGACGTATTAGTATGTGCTTTTCATGAATGTTTCGAGAGCTTCGCTCTCCACAAAATATGACAACTATGGATCGGAATAAAACAGACGGTGGCTAGCTCCAACGATGTCAAACTTTTTTCTGAACCATCTCTCGGGTATCTGAAGCAATTATAGTTAGCACATGTCGTTCTCACTGATCTTCACTAAATATAAAGCTTGCAAACCTTTAAGGCATATGCTGCGGCACCGAGTATGTCCACTACAAGTGTAATGAGCACCCATGTCACCCCCATTTGTTGATTTTGCACAGGCCATCCATATTTGATTGTACCATGAGCGACTGGGACCATTGTGAAAATAGCAAGGCTACCAAATGTTCCAGCCCGTACAAATCTCAAATATGGACCGCGAAAATGGGGTTGAAATGTTGAAATGGAGCAAATGACTGCTAGCACAGAAAGCTATTCCGTGTCAGCTTTGCAAGGCCAGAGAGATATGACATCAAACCAGTGTCCAATAAGCATTCCGCAGATCCTGATCGCAAGAAAAACCATAGAAAAGAAGTGGGATTGTGGCACTCCACATGAGCAAGACTACGCCCTGGAAGTCAAGTTGAGCTCCGAATCTCTCCACGTTCTTACTATGACTCAATAATGTGTGGTACCTGAGATGATTAGTAGATGTACTGGCACATGTAAGATATCTCTTAACGTTGCGGATAAACAAAAGCATATTGCTACCGAAAGGAAGTATATCAGAAAGACGGTAATATCAGCTGTTGTAGCAATAGCATAGCGGGGAGGAATCTCGTTCCTGAAGAGATAAACCGGAAGGAAAAGGAAGATTGCAGCTCCAATGAGATGAGAGTATATGTTGACTGCAAAACGATTAATTGAAGATCTAGAGGCTTTGGGCTGGTGCCAACGTACCAGACTCGTTGTGTACATATGTCCAGGAGGAACAGCAAGCAAAGACCGATCCTGAAGCCGATCTGACGGGTGTTAGAACACGATATCCAAGACATCAACCCACAACTACAAGATAGCACTTACCTGTACCCAGTCTCGATGAAATGGTTATCGTCCCTGGAAACCACATCACCTGACCGTCCCACTGCCTAATTACCTACCAAAATTGGAAGTCCAACTCACTGCTGCCAGATCTCTGCCACACCACACCTTTATCAGTCTACAAAAGCCACAAAATGACAATTGCGAAAATGTCTCACCCAGTTCATCCCAGCGTCTCAGTGACACCCGTTGATAAACCCCGCGCTGCCTATTCCCCAAGCCTATCCACGTGTCTTTCTTCTTCTCGGGACTGGTGGCGGGCTCACTGCTTTTTCGGCGTATCATCGCGATAGCAAGCCGTGTGGTGGTGCGAGGTACGAAGCCTGCAAGTGGCAACGTAGTAGCCCGCGGGACTCCCCTATGCAAGCAACAGAAACAGCAATCTTCTAGAAGCGACAACGGCAGGACAAACGTTATCTCCACGTTCCTGGATATCTTCGAATCGTGAACAAGAAGCGGACATGTGCTCTCGCAGGTTACAGTACATTTCTCTAGGTACGATCGGGCGGCGGTGAGAAATTTTCACCACACATACCCACACTGTTACAGAATGTTCTTAACAGCCAGCGCTATGACGCTCCGTTTCTGTTTCCTGCGATGCATCACTTCTCATCACAATTTTTGTGCACAGTGCACTATGCATGCATATTTTCCTCAATATGCATATCAGCCATGCCATGCCATGCCGACCCCGCTGCACGACGCAGGAGAACAATACTCACATCCCTTCTACCAGTTCCGCTCTGTCTTAAATTCTTCCATTATACATACACATATTTCCTATCTCTCGCACTATCTATCGATAATTCCTCTGCTCGTGCGTTTATGAGTGTGTTTCAACGTGCCTTCTTCCTCGCTGCTTTTTCAGTCTTTTTTTCCCAGCATTTGGCTAGCATGTCTGGCTAAAAAGCACTTCTTTCCAACACCACTAATCTGCACCGCACCACACCCTCTTCTCGGTGTAGTTATCTGGCCACGGATACATGGACACAGACCACTCCGTCTTCAACTTCCTCATAGCCAACGTCCACACGGGACAGAAGGTCCCCCGATCAACGCCAGTATTCATGGGTGGGGTACCGTGGCACCGGACATGAGTCTTGATCAGCATGGCATACAACGACATGACTCTCGCTCAACATGGTATCTTCTCAGAATACGTGAGCTGAGGAGTCGGGATCTTGCTGAGGGAGACATTGATATGGAGTTATCATATGCAATATGTACTTGGAATAAGTATTTTCATTAACATTGTACTATCAGCGGGCTTTCATTCACGTGGGGTGGGCATAGAAGCTGCTGAGGCTGATTTGCGGGAAAGTTCCATATTAGCATATCAGACTGAATGTCTAGCCTCAGTCGCGACCTTGGCTTAGATTCACTGCTTCACCTCCTGCGCAAACATTAAACTCATAGGAATATCAATTTCTAAGATTAGCATTAAGCTTACTGCTATGGTTTAAATAACAAAACATTCAAGGAAGCAAATGCATTTTCGAACTGTACGCTTCAAGGGTCGTGGTGACGATGTGAAGTGAGAAGCTTGCTATGTCAGACCTAGAATTAGACATCGACCGCATATGCAAGTAGCAGGCAATGCAAAGGCCAGGGGCTTGAGATGTGATGAACTCCTGAAGCAGGCATCAGATTTTAGAGTTGAATCCCATCGAACTTTCACGATTTCCAAAAATACATATAGCTATTAAAAGGGGCAATATCGAGCTTACTTAGATCGGTTCATAATTACAATCCTACTCAAATTGAAGGCGAGCTTATGAGTTGATTAGACGAAATTGAGTACTAAGTCTGGATTGCAATCATTTCACTTTCGATAACAATTTTTATCGTGCTTTGGAATCTTTTTTCTCGATAATTATTACGCCTATATGCGTTGGAAAGTCTTGACTTTAGACAAAAGAACATCCCTCGCGCAATCTACCACAACTGTACCAGTATAGAATTGATTGCATCGCGCCATGCTAGTTATTCAAGCACATATTATTTCCATCGATACAATTATTGCAATTGTGTTCGCATTTTAGAATCCCCTTTAGTGATATGCGCATCACAATCACACCAACGACAGATAGTCGCTTAGAGTCAATGCCATTAACTTCGAGTCTCGATGGGAACAACGCGGCCGGGCTATGCGGCATTGAGAAGCTCGTGGATGAAAAGATAGTAGTTCTGTGCCAAAAAGGCTGGTGAAGAACTTTACTAAGTATGCCGGTGATGTTCTATTAAGATTCAAACATTCGGCAAGATGCAATATAGAAGTGAATAAATCAGGTTAATATTAAGTGCATCGTAAATGATTGATTGTTTTGTCGCATCGTTATTTTTGTTTAAGTGTGCAACCCCGCTCGATAAGCGAGAGAAAAGGGGGGAAGTGCTTTTTAGGTAACTATGATAAAATCCAGGCTGATCAAGTTGTAATTAGGCGTAAAAGATGCTGCAAATCATCTCTTGATCTCCCATGTTAAAATCAACGTAACATCATCCTTTCCAGACCATGAGCTCTTCTCCACCGTATTTTTTTTTCGCCGCACAACCATCTCTCCCAGAAAATCTCGCAATCCACACCTCTGCTTTTTTCCATTATACAACTCCCCTCCATCATGAAAGACGAGCCCGTTATTGCGCTTGGCTGGTATTAACGCGGTTTTCATTGAGGAACGCGCGAGCCGTGAGAAAGTTCTTCCCATCCTCTCGCATACGCTCTTCATACTTTTTCTCGAACGGCGTGAGCCGCTCGACCTCCTCCTTCGCCTTAGCTAAATTTTCGACTAAGACTTCATTCTCGCCTTTTAGTCTCTCTAAGAGCGCCGGAATCTCTGATGCAGCTCGAGTCAAATTCTCAATTTCGTTCGTTAGGACTTCGTTCCTCGATCGAGCCTCGGTGAGATTTGTCTCGTGTTCTGTAAAAGAGTAAGTAAAGTTATAACTACAAACGGGCTACACAAACCGGCAATGATAGCATCTTTGTCCTCGATAGACCTTGAGAGACTCCAGTTTTCTTCTTCCAAGTCACTAATTTGACGTTGTAATTCACCCCTCGAAACCACAACTGCAAGCTTTTCCGCTGTCAATCTCTCAACTTTTTCTCTCAATGTGTTTTGCTCTGGGCTCAACTTCTCAGCATAATTCTCTTTAGTCTCATTCAACACAGCATTAGAGCCACCCATACCAGCATCATCCCTCAACTCTTGAAGAGCAGTGCTTAGAGATGGAGAAGGAAGTCCATCCTTAGGTTGACCATTTCGTTTATGCTTGGGCAAACTAAGCGTTACAACCAGCTGAGGTCTTGGTGCTACCGGAGATTCGACAGTGCTAGTTTCACTTGGAACGCTAGCAGCCCTGGGAACGCTGGCGGCCTTGGGTCCAGCTTCAACATGTCGATCTCGGGTGCGCGAGCGATTTGACAGAGCTCTTTGATGGCAAACAATGCATTGAGCATAGAAATCGCCATTTGGAGCTTTTCGGCGAAAGGATCCAGAAGTGAGCGGCTTCCATCTTCTACAGCCACCGCATTGCCTGAAAGCGGGTGCACTGGAAACTTCAGCATGATTTTGATTGCTTGTAGAGTAAGTGGCACCCATGGCTGCTGGGTTGCTAGTACTTGCAAGAGGCACCGTAAAGCTATGCGTTGCATCGTCCATCTTCAGCTTCTTAATTAAAAGCTCTCCTGAAAGAGAACTTGAAGGCGGGCGCTTGGTACCAATGTTGGGAACAGGGCTCGAAGGACCATCGTTTGACTTATTGAGCTGTTCAGTTGCCCGACGTGTGCTTTGAGTGGCATGGGTGTTGGAAGGATCATCATTGAGAAATTCAGGGCGTTTAGGATGAAGATACTCTGACTTTCTCTTCCGGGCGTTCTCTCGTTCCTTTTCCATCCTGTACGGAAAGGCCTCAGGATCAATGTGCGTCCACATCTCGTCCTTTAACTCGTAAGAGCCATGCCATTTCGGGTGAAGTTTCAACACGCCCCTAAATGCATCGTCCCACATCTTCCACCAAAAGGAATCCCCTCCTCCGTATGGGATGAGTCTAAGCTCCTTGAATTGCTGCCTCAAGGCTTTCTTCGTCACGCATCTGATTGCTATCCGATGTGCAATAACGAGACTTAGGTCCCAATCTGCTTCCGGAGGATGCTTTTCGCCTTGGTTTGGATCGCTTCGGCGCATCATGCTCACACCAGTGCCTAAATACACGTCAGCGAGGTTGTAAGCTCCTTCGGTAGGTCAATGAAGACGCGAAGTGTAAGAGCAAAAGTGAGCATCAAAATTAAAGTCTTTGATTTGATAAAGGAAAAAGCAAATAATGTAATAAAGTGTGCAAGTGGGAATGGTTTATGATTATTGACTTGATCCAAAGGACATAGCGTTTGAAACAGACTTGAAGATTATGAAAACTTACCATTAATAATATCCGCATTTTTGGATGGGTGAACGTCGGACCCATTTGATGCATTTGCACCCATGATGTCAAAGTGAAGTCTGCACTAAGTGTAGGTGTTAGTGTAATCGTGCTAAGTAAGGATGTTGAGCCGGCACCCAGATTATTCGCTAATGAAGAACGAAAAGACGAGTGGATGTTTGAAGGAAAGAGAAGAGCTTTGCATAAAATGCAAGATAAAGTGGTTGTGCCTGCTCATGCAAATGACAAGACCAGCAAAGAATTATACTTAAGAAGAGAAGACAATATTGAATCAAAGACAGTACCTTGAATAATAGAGAGGGACAATGATATTAGTGCCCAATGTGACGAATCGTCTTTGTCGTGTCGGCTCGAAAGTGACTAGTTCAATGAACCAAAAGATATGTGGCTATTCAAATTAGAACTTTTGCTGAGACGAGGTTGCGAGAATTCTGGAGGAAAATTGATGAGGATTGGGAGAGGAAGTATTGGCAAATAGCAAATATTGTAATAGATTGAGTATGTTGAAGGTGAGTTCTTGGATATTAGTTTATTCGTCAAGAGAGTTGTGTTAAAAAGTTCAAATGACGTATGAGTTTCGCAATATTCGAGAACGTGTCGTTAACTAATAAGTTTCAAGGTTAGTAATAATAGGGATTTTTGGAAAGGCAGGAATATGTGGTGAGAGAAGCGAGATCAAACAGAGTAATCGAGGGTGAGAGAGTGAGGTTGTCATGTTGTTGAGTTGAATAGTAGTTTTCAAATCAAGATTCCATAGAGAAACTCACAAATCATTTGATAATATGGTGTGCTGTTGGAGATGAAGGGTGAAGTCTGTAAAGCGATAGAACTAATCTGGTCTTAGTCCTCGCATCCAGACTTGGTCGGAAGTGCCGCTAAGGTGGCGGTAAGTTAGATAGAAGGAAAGTGTGAATTTTGGAGTGTTATTGAGTTGAGAAATACTTCTCAAATCTGAAAGTGGTTGCGAGTCTTACAAAGATATTGCGAGAATGTAATAGGTTAAGTAAAGGTAGTATGAAGTATGGCGCACCGCTGCGCTGAGTCACAGGTTTGGAAGCTAGAGATGGCCGAAGTTTTGCAAATGTACGGAAATGTGGTGAATGGAGACAATGGCCTGATTTGAGTTCTGAAGTATGGGATCTTGTAAGTTGTGATTGTAAAGTGGTGACTTGAATGTAGAGCCTCTCTGTAGAAGTTAGGTACTTGATGAAATGAGAAGTCGGGAAGTGTATTTTACCTAAGATCTAGGCAATTCTGCATAAGTGTGTGAATATGCAGGGATTATGAATTGGGTGAAAGTGAGAACGATGTAAAGAATAAAAATCAGGCAGTGAAGCAGTTTGTACAAAAATTTGGAAATTGTGCATCTGAAGAAAGTTTCGGAGAAAGTTTCTTCGGCATGCATTTCAGTGTAATGATATAGCGACACTTGTAATCGAAGTTAGGTTTAAATTGGAAAGTAGCAAGAATGATCTCTTTAAGATCGCGTGGAATTATTGGCAAGCACAAAGCAACTCATAAAGAAAACAGCATAAGTGAGTTCTGGAGTGCATATCACAGAGATTGTACCGAAAACTTCAATGGCTTTGAGATCAAATGCTTCAAATTTGTAGATACATCACCAACCTGCCCCCTTTCCACCAAAACTACCTTCTTCGATCTTTTTCTGCCCACCTCCACTTCTTGTTGATTTCTGCTGTGCAGCTTCGTGCCGCCTCAACTCTTCAGGTAGCTTGGAGATAGAGCTCTTCATAAGCATCTGTTTCAAGTCATACATTGTATCCGTGTCATTGTTGTCTAAGAACGTAATGGCCACACCGCTCTTGCCCGCTCTGCCAGTACGTCCAATACGATGGGTATAGCTTTCGATGTTGGTCGCCATGTTGAAGTTGACAACAAGACTAACGTCAGGTACATCAATACCTCTGCCTGCAAGATCTGTAGCAACCAAGACATTCGTCGCTCCAGAGCGTATGGATGCCAAGGCAGCTTCACGTTGTTCTTGCGTCTTGCTACCATGCAAAGTGACTGAAGTAAAGCCCATGTGTTTGATGTCTCGAGCCACAGCGTCGCAATTTTTCTTGATGTTGACGAATACAATAATAGGAGGTTGAAATTCTCCCGAGGCAAGAATCTCGTTGAGACGCTTCTTCTTCTTGTCTTCACCTGAAACGAATTCGACGCGTTGCTCAACGGTTTCCACGGCCTCGCCAATGTTGCCGATCGTGACTATTGCTGGTCTCCTTAGATATTTCTTGGCGATCTTTTCCACGGCTGGAGGCATGGTAGCTGTGTACATCATCGTCTGTCTATATCTGTCCTTGCCGCCTAGATGTCTGCTCATTGCTTGAGCATCCTCAGCGTCATCGGTATCTGGTTTCTCATTTCCAACTGGAAGTGCGTCAAGTATTGCATTCACTGATTCCTCGAACCCAAGATCGATCATTCGATCAGCTTCATCCATAATGATATAACAGCATTGGCCGAGAACCAAAACCCGTCTTTCGATGCAGTCCACCAAACGACCTGGGGTTGCAATGATGATCTCGGCACCGTTGCGTAGGTTATAGGATTGTTCTTCAAGCGAATGTCCACCAACGATACTGACACAAGTAAACCCAAGCGGCGTTGCGAACTTCTTTGCCTCGACCTCGATTTGTTGAGCCAATTCACGGGTAGGGGCAAGAATTATAGCGTATGGACCGTCGTTCTTCGTGAACTCGTTTAGAGGCGGCAATTCGGAGATATAGACAAGCAATGGCAATAAGAAGGCAGCTGTTTTACCTGAACCAGTGACTGCAACACCAATCAAATCTCTAGCTTGCAAGGCGATAGGTATAGCTGCCCTTTGAACTGCTGACGGCTGATCATATCCGACCTGAGCAACAACATCCAAGAGTCGTTTTGGAAGACCAGATTCTTGCCAACTTCGCATAGGATTCGGGATGCCCCCTCCTTTCGTGCTAATGTTGAAATCCTCTTTGAAAATACGCCAGTCCCTTTCTCGCATGTGTTCTAATTTCTTCTCGCTCCAATGCTTGTCAAGCGAGTTTCTTCCACCAGCATCTTCTTTCCTCCGTTTTTCCATTTCCATTATCTGTTCAGCTCGCGCAAGACCGGCCTCTGTATCACGTTCTTGTAAAGCCTTGGCATACTTCAATGCGCCAGCTTCGCTGAGATCTTCTGCAAATCCGCCAAGACGTCCTCTCCCATAAAATCCAGCTTCAGTGCGCGTGGAATATATAGGATTGTAATCCGGACTCGTGTCTTCCTCTGCATTCCACTCAAAGTTGAACTTCTTTTCGGTTGTTCGCCGTCGCTTCTTCTTCGCTGAAAATGTCGACTGGTTGGTATCTGCGCCCATATATCGTGTGCGAATGAGAGCAGCTTGTGTGTCATCACCATTCGCAGGCCGCTTCTCTCCTGCTAGAGAAGCCTTGCCGGTCGAGGACGCAGGTTTTGTAGGAGGTCCCATATCTCCTGGACGACTCGTTTGTCCATTACGGCCAGCTGCTGGACCTGTAGGCGTATCTCCTTGTCGCATAGCTCGGGGACCAGTTGGGACAGATGATGATCCTCGACTGTTCGAATGATTTTCACTTTCCCATTCTGGCGCTTCGCGGCTACTTCGAGGTGCATGGCCATTTGTGACGGGTTTTCCAACAGTCCGTTCTGCCTCTAATTTTTTCTTCTGTTCATCGACCTCCTTTGCCCGTTTCTCGAGAGCTAGCTTTTCTCGAGCAGCTTTGGACAAGAACTTCGGCTGTAAAGTTAAACAGTTAGCATATGACGGGTGAAGTACTAAACATGCTTTGTAAACATCGACCTCAGATGATGAGAGGGAGAGGAATGCGCATACCTTCGCTGCAGCCTCATCTGCTTCCTTTTTCTTCTTGAGAATGTCCTCGATACTCAATGGTCCTCGATCTCTTTGAACTCCCCATCCAGCCTTTTTCTTCTTTGGGAGGCCATTTGTTGGCTCCTCAGGAGGTGGTGGCAATGTATCAACAGGCGGCGGAGGTGGGAGATCGCTGCTTGGAGGAGGCGGAGGAGCGGCAGTCTCGGGTGGTGGAGGGGGTGCTGATGAATCTGGTGGAGGAGGTGGAGGTGATGGTAGCCTTCCGTTGACCTCGAAAGGTGGCGTAGGTATCGAGTTACCATTAGTGAGGCTCGCCATTCTGTTAGGAAATGAACTCGTTATTAAGGTAGTGATCGTAGAGACAACAACAGATAACCCTTCAAAAAGCAGAGTTGGGCGAGAGACGTTGTTGTCGAGGATGTATGTAGGGAGCAAGGTTCGAGGCACAAGTTCAGTAGGGCGAGGCTGAAGAGCCTAGGTTCGCGGCTTATGTAATCAAAAAGATTTCGAACCACAGCTCAACATCACGGCAAGAACAGAATATCTGGAAGCATTCCAAATTGGTCTCGCCCGCCATGGCAATGAATTCACGGAAATACATCAAGCTCGCAGAGTCATTGCCCCCTCGATTGACCCGTTTCTTCGCCCGCTACCCACCTCAAGCTATCCTCTCATCATCCAGTGCCGCAGTCCCTCCATCAAGCGCAATTCCGCAAGACTCTTCTACAGTATCTGCCGATCAAATATCATCATCAGAGGATGTGTTATCTTTTTCCAATCCATTTAAGGCGCATAAACACCCTGTGACTGGTAGATGGCACGATCCAGTATTTTCGCTCCGAAGACAAGCGGATCTTGTGAAGCTTGCGCGAAAGCATGGCGTGGAGGATTTGTTACCACATACGGTAAAGGGCACAGAGGAAAGGATAAGGAGGAGAATAGAAAATGGTCTTAGGGTCAAGGGTACCGGTGTCGGACAACGAGTCAAAGGAAAAGAATCGGAGCGAACTTTGAAGGGACGGTATGTTTTGACATCCTGTTTATGTGAAGATATATTATTGCAGAAGGCGAAACCTGCGAGGGGTACATTTGCTAATATCGATCCGTTGCAGATTAGAGAAGCGCAGGCAAGCTATGTTGGAAATGCCACAGATGATCCAGACATGGAAAGAGGCAAGTTATTCCGCTCTGGGTACGCTTCTTATTTTGCTGACATCTACTCTCAGAGAGGACATGGTCGTGGGTGGAAGAAGTGGCCGAAATAAGCTGGAAACTTATAGAAGAATTTTGTTCCTCTCGAGTAGGAACTCGGATATTGCTTGTACAAACATCACATTTGCCAGGTCTTGCATGGGTCACGGCGTTGAGTATCATGAGAATGTATCAAGTATGCTTCAACTTTGTAAGGTATATTTATGAGAGTAGCGAAAACTCTCGACATTGGCATATCAATCAATGCTCGCATCTCAAGCACATTTACAGTCAAAATACCTATGGAGTGCAACATTGTTCCGGATCTGTTTCAACCCAGGGAATGCATATCATCAGCAGTATACAATTTGTTTTCTTATCTCACTCTTTCCGCATTTCAGCATAGACTTCCCCGATCAATGCTGCATTGCTGCTGAGCATCCCCGAGATCACTTAGTCCGGCTTGAAAGAGAAGTGATGTGTGATTTCCTTCAAACGATCTATGTTCTGAGAGTATTGAGGCTAGCATATGTGTAGAGTGCGATATATGCATGTAGTCGGGAAAGCCGTAAGCACAAACAAACGTTCGCCATGAATGTGTAGGAGTGTGCGACTGGATTAACTCTGGAAGCTTGGACTCTTGGTTGATATCCGGCAAAAGAGAAAAATACGAATAGCAAAACCCACTACCGTTACATGAGCACTTTTACTACAGACACCTGATCGATGTAGCTCAACGCTTTCGATCATACATGCAAGCTGATGCGAGCGGCTGAATATCGATAGGCTCGCACTGCAAGAAACAGTTTTGAGATATGTCTAGTAGAATAAATGGCATCTGCATCAGATGGACGAGACAAGATTTAGCATGTGAATTTCACATGGAAGCGCTATGTTGCGGAACGGAAGTTGAGGCACCTCAGGGACGAATCAAGACGGGTCATGTAGTCTTTGAGCTTGTGGGGGGACACATGTATCCTCGTCATCGTAGAGGAGTCAGATGATAGAAGCTTTTGGAGAAAAGAAGAGCTTGAGGATGACACAATAGCCTCGGTCTTCTTACAGTAAGTTCGATGTCCACCTTACGAAGTAGGGTTTATCATGTGATGGTTGTAAGGCGGAAGTCCTCAAATATGAGGCATAAGTAACATCCCCAACAGATTGAGCTCTACCCTGCATTCCCAACGGAAGATCCCTGTCGATCAAAAACCCTTCATGCGTTCGCCACTTTGATTGGTCAATCTGCAACGTCAAGCAACGAACACCCAGAGAAGGGCAAGGACGATTCAGACAGCTTTTTTGATAGGTTGCCCCGTGTGGTATTCGGTACGAAGGTACAGTACTGTACTACTGTACCTACCTAGTTGAGCACCCGATTGGAAAGATGCCATCTTGCGCACAGCTTTGGACCGTCCCGCGGGTGCATTTGCATGTGAATCAGCATCCAGAGTCCAGACAGCTGCCACGCTGGATGTAAGCCGGGAGGTGAGAGGTGAGAGGTGAGAGGTGAGCCATGACGAGGATCATGGCTATGAAGCCTAGCTGAAAGCATTGCAGGCTCTGATCGCCTGAGTGAACACCCTATTCCGCAAGTTGTGAGCTGAGAAATGAAGAAAACATTCGGCATTTCTTCTCTTCGTTCGTCGGGCAAGGGGTATCCGATGTTGAGCTGGCGGTGTAAAGGAATGCGGAGGCAAGGCACAGGAAGTCCCGCACTAATTCTTGATCTAGAAGGCCGTTGTGTTTGAAATGTCTAGGATTCTCCACAAAGATACGATAGACTGAGAGACTGTGGCGCGATGCCGAGTGCTAGCGAGGTCGAGGTTGTCGCTTTCCTCAACCACTGGTGGGATACTGAAACTAGAGGTGAAAACGGCGCGAGAAGGAAAAGTACGGAGAAAAGACGGAGAAATGGACCAACCTGTGGTCAGTTCTGGCGGAGGGGAATCCCGCGGTGGCAGCATTCCCAGAACCGAGGGCTGCCATATTGTCACCGTGTCGCTACGAAGTAAATGTTCTATTTCGGATTTGTGCTACATTAAGATCGTGGGGATGCGTGGAAGAAGACTAAACTGACTGGAGAAGGTCCGCTCGCACATGGGAAAACAAAATGGGAAGAGTATTGGTTGGGGAAGACAGGGCATGACCTGCGCCGAGGATCTGAAAGAGTGGTTGCATGAGTTGTACAGTATCTTTGACAGTACAGTACTGTCTGTACCACCAACATTTATTTACCCACAAATGATATTGAGATATGATTGCTTGGATCGCTCACTTGAGCGGAGGATTTCCCTAGACAGGGACATGAGAGCAGAGCGGCCAAACCGCGCGCAGAAAGTGTATTGCAGATCCAAGGACCGCGTCGTGGCTAGATGTTTTCCAACTTAGTAAGAGGGCCGTCGAGGCTGTGTAGGTCGTACGAAGTAGTGGCTTGAGTAACCTATCTGGCCTCGGCGGCGGATAAACCTAAGCTCGAAACGAACCCCTGCCCTGGAAGAGGAAAGCGCCAGCGCGGGAATTTCAAAATTCGGTGGGATAAAACCCTCTGCAACCCACCAACTACTTCTTCTTTTCACACCAATTGCAGCGACCTGACCGCCTCATTTCACAATTCCTTTGACTTGGTGCAGAGTTTGTATGTCGAATTGCCTCAATCACTCTTCATAATCAAGTAAATGTACTGACGCAGTGTCCAGCTGGTTGACAGGAACTCCCCTGCTTTGAGGCCCAAGCCTCAACAAAAACTACCTCCGACTATACCTCAAAATCCTTTTCTCCTACAACCCCTTCTCGTTCGACAAGCCGACTCGCACGAGGGCATTCGAATATATTGAACTCTTCGACTTGGATTGAAGATCCGAAATACACATTCCACACCATGGCCTCGACTGCGGTTCCTCAACGAAACCTCCTGAAAAGGACGGTCACCTCCACTACAGCGGATTCCTCACCTTCCACAGCTGCTGCGTCCCCAAGTGATACCCCTAGACAATCCCCTTCTTCGACTTCCCTGTCGTCGATGTCCTCGCTGGACGATGTGAATGACAAGGGATATGGAGAGCTTGTCGATACGTATGGAAATAAGTTCGATCTTCCTGACTACACCGTCAACGACATCAGAAATGCCATCCCGAAGCACTGCTTCCAGCGATCAGCAATCAGAGGATTGAGCTATGTCGCTAGAGATATTGCTAGCCTTGCAATTACCTTCTACCTTTTCAATCGATTCGTCACTCCCGAGAACGTTCCTTCGACTCCCGTTCGATATGTGCTCTGGTTCTTCTATACTGTCGTCCAGGGTCTTTTCGGTACTGGTCTTTGGGTTCTCTCCCATGAGTGCGGCCACCAGTCTTTCTCCGAGTCCAAAATCCTCAACGATACGACCGGCTGGATCTGCCACTCGGCACTTCTTGTTCCATACTTCTCCTGGAAGATTTCCCATGGCAAACACCACAAAGCTACTGGGCATATGGAGCGTGACATGGTCTTTCTTCCCAAGACTCGAGAGCAATATGCCAATCGTATCCACAAGATGATCCATGAATTGGACGAATTGACCGAGGAGACTCCCATTGCCACGTTGATTCACTCCGTTGCGCAACAACTTTTCGGTTGGCCAATGTACCTCTTCTTCAACGTCACCGGCCACAATTACCATGAGCGCCAGGCTGAAGGTCGTGGAAAGGGCAAGGTCAATGGATATTTCACTGGCGTCAACCACTTCAACCCAGCCAGCCCACTTTATGAAGCCAAGGATGCCAAGTTGATTCTCCTTAGCGATCTGGGTCTCGCTATCGCCATCAGCGTGCTCGTCATGCTTTGCAGGACTTATGGATTCTCGAACATGGCTGTTTGGTACTTTGCCCCTTATCTCTGGGTAAACCACTGGCTTGGTATGTGTATTCTTGAAAGCTTCGAAAACTTCTGCTAATCAAATGTAGTCGCTATCACCTTCCTCCAGCACACTGACCCTACTCTTCCTCACTACACTGCTGGAAGCTGGAACTATGTTCGTGGTGCCGCTGCAACGATCGATCGCGAGTTTGGCTTCGTCGGCCGTCAACTTCTCCACGGTATCATCGAGACCCATGTTCTTCACCACTACGTCAGCACTATTCCCTTCTACCATGCCGACGAGGCCACAGAGGCTATCAAGCCCATCATGGGTAGACACTACCGTGCAAATGTTGAGGGTGGTTCTCTCGGATTCTTGAAGAGCCTCTATAACAGCGCCCGCTGGTGCCAGTGGGTCGAACCTTCAAAGGGAGCTGTAGGAGAGGGAAAAGGAGTATTGTTTTTCAGGAACCGTAATGGGCTTGGTGTGCCACCGATGCATTTGAAGGAAGTGAAGCCTGCCGTGGGCAATACCAAAATGGGAATGGTTATTGGTGCCGATGAGTAGAAAAGGAGATGAAAATTCATGATTGGGAACGGCTGGATTCTCTCGTTTTGCGATGCATTTCTGCCTCAATTCAGCGTCTTGAGCTAAACTGAGCTGGCGTTCGGGTGTCCTAAGGTTCCAGAAAATTGCTTATGCTTCAAACATCGAAGGAAACGAAGAACTCGCAGATAGAACTGTGATAGAGCGCAACCGAGATACCATTAGAGTATAACTTGTGTAGAATGTACTTGATCAAAGTCCATGCTTCCCCACATTGATTGCTTGAGTAGAGAGGTAACAAAATCTGGCATTGTTGCACATGGCGTGATGGCGGAACATCCGGCTGTTAAAGGATGAAGGAACCAAAACACGACAGGGAAAGTCATTTGATTAGAGAGGATATCCATAATCCTGTATTTGAAAAGGCGGTAAGTAATCTTGCTCTAGACCATCGCAAATGGATAGAAAATAAATCAGAGATGGGACTGCTGCTATTGAACGGAAGACGGTCAGGGCCGCAACGTAATCTTAGCATTACCCCGCGATCTGGATAAGGCATTGTCCACTATGCGGCCAACGTCACGGATAATTGATCCTAGCGAATACTTGGCAGAAATGAGTATTTCGAATCTTGTAATCCAATAAGCTAGGTTTGCTTAACTATTAAAAAAAATCCTTGATTTCATGAGCATGCTCCACAATTGCGCTCTAGCTCCCTAACATTGACAAAGACCCTAAACCTATGTTCTTGCTGTCTATTAATATACTTCTTTCCAACCAACATTTTAATGCCTTTCGAGTTTCGACTATCGTACCAGTGTGTTCGACTTCCGTCTTTACAATATAAATGTCAACGAGAAGAAGTAAACTCGACCGTACTTCACTGTGGTCCATTTCCTCCATGATGTCTAACACGGAGATACCGCAACTAAACTCCGATATCGAACTTTCAAAATCGATTCTATACCAAAATAAAATTAACTTCCTAGAAAGTGTATGAGTATTTCAGTAGAACGCTTTGTATATCAGACAAGTTCTCGTTGCGTTCCTCCAAGCACTCGCATTGACTGTCCCATGATCGTTAAGTCATTTAACCTTGAATTCTGATACGCATTTTTGACGTAAGATTCTCATGAATTCTGGTTCAAGCTTTCTGCCTAGTGCTTCTCTTCATGCATTCAACTTACACACCCTGCTCAACCTCGACGTGCTCGCCATCCACCTGGATGCCCTTCTCGATTCCTTCCATATTTGGTACTCTCTGATGGTATCCAGCCTCCACTGTCTTTCCACCTTTCGCTGTGAACACACCACCTGTAATGCCACCGCTCTCGAACAAGTGATCAATATCTTCCAGTTGCAGCTGGTTTGTCTCAGGAAAGAAGCAGTACACTATCGGTACCCAGAGAGCGCAGAAGACTGCAAAGATGATGAATGTCCTCCAGTCAATGCTATCGATTGCAATTGGTGTGATTTGCACCACTGTGAAGACGCACACTAGAAAATACCATGTCAGCATTTTCCACCTATCCCATAAAAAAGTTCCTCCGCTCCAAATACACTCAAGCACAGGTCTCAAACCTTCTACTGCCAAGAAAAGAAAGAAACTTACTCCAATTGATAAAAGCTCCCAACGCCTGTCCCCTACTCCTAATTCTCGTGGTGGTCACTTCCGAAGGATAGAACCAAGGAATTGGAAGCCAGCCAATCCCCAAAAAGATCTGGAAAATAAACACAAAAGCCGTCGCGGCATACGCCGTACTTCTCGTGCCGATACTAAGTAAAATTGACACCATACTAAAACAGAAACATAATCCTGCAGCACTAAACATCAACAATGCCCTCCTACCAAATCTCTCCACAGTCCACAAGGGGATAAAGCTAGCAGCTAAATAAGTCAACGAAGTACAGCCTCCGAGGATAAGGGATAGGTTCCGAGAAAGACCCATCGTGTTGGCGTATACAACTGGAGCATAGTAGTTAATCATATTCGAACCCGTGAACTGCTGCATCAGATTCACAGCACAACAAAGTACTACCCGCCTAAAATTCTGGATCTTGCCTCCCTTCAACAGTTCACTGTATCTGAACGGGCCGCCGGCACTCTCAATCTCAAGCGAGGTCTCGATTTGGCGCCGCTGGAAAACCACATCTTCGTCATCGATGGTAGCATCTTTGCTATGAAGACGAGCAATAATGTGAGCAGCGTCTGTGTTGCGCCCCTTTTCGATGAGGTAGCGTGGCGTCTCGGGAAGAGGAAGCATTTGTAGCACGAGACAGATGGCGAAGAAGGCTTGGAAAGAGATAGGGAGACGCCATTGGATGGGTCCCGAGACGAAAGAGAGGCCGAAGTCGAACCAGTATGCTATACAGAGCCCGATAATTGTTACTGTGCCTTGCATGCTGAGCAGGATGCCTCTGTTTCCTGGCTTGCACATCTCGGATTCTATAATGAGGAGTCAACATTTTTATTTATTTAGGAATGTCTCAAGAGCAGTAAATAGACAATTTAAGGAGCGCCATCAACTCACGGTACATTGGTATAGTAGAAGAGTTGAAACCATTGCCGATACCAGTGACAATCCTTCCGACGAGGAGTTGGGCCAGAGTTGTTGAGGAGCCTAGAAGGATAGTTCCTATTATCATTGTCATGCCGCCAGCGATGATCATATTCTTTCGTCCGAAGCGTTCGCCGAAGACAAATGTGAACAGAGCTCCAGCAGCACATCCGATATCATAGATAGATGTAATGATGCCTTGTAGCTTTGCATCCGGATTATTGAACTCTTCTGCAAATTGATTGTTGGCTCCAATAAGTCCACTCATGACTCCTTGATCATAACCAAGAAGTAGGAATCCTTGACAACTAGCAGCTGTATTTAATATCAGTGTCTGTGTTTTTGCCCAGAGTTAAGTTTCTGTAGCACGTACCTGTTATAGCCCAGTTCAAGGCTCGACCGCTCATGGGTCTCCCGCCGCCGAACAGCTTCATCTCGTATCTATAATAAACAAAATATAGGAATACAATGAAGGGTAGATGAGGCGACTAGGAAATGTAAAAATGAGCTTCTTTGCAAAACTAGATGACAGCAATATTGAACAAGACAAGACGTCTTTAACTAATAAGAGGCAACTGAAAGAAAAAAAACCAGGTCACTTCTCGGTGTCCTTTGTCAAACCGGCCAAAAGCCTACCGAAATAATCTCTATCAGATTACCAGCTTACACGGCGCCACAAGCGGGCATCCATGTCTTTCCCCACAAAATCCACTTCGCAGGTTGTGGCGGGTTGGCGAGCCGCAGATCATCAAGCATCACCTGGTAATGATCGACACTCCCCAGTTTTGGCGTATGTAGAGGCTCATCAATTCGGCGGGGTCTTACCCGAGAAGTAAGAGTGAATACGAGTCCTGACTCATTTTCGATAGAATATCGTCTATACATGACTTCATGGTGCATTGAATGCTGGAGATTAGACGACTTCGTCTATTGGTTGAATGTTTGAAACAAAGAAATATAAATTGTGAAATACATGGAAGTTAGACATCAACTTAGGAGTAGACCTGACATTCATGTTGCTTCGAACACAGTCCAAAATATCAGAAACTTTCAAGACAAGAAGTCACCTTCAATTCTCATGAGATTCTTAAGATAGGTCTGCATAGGTATCTAGCCCAAACGTTGGCTCGGAGGGGTATCTTTATTGTCCAAATGATCGCTGACTATATATAAATTGTGAAGATAGACGATTGATGGAATACATCTCATATCATCGCTCATACTTTGGCAATGTTTCACGACCAGATGATGCACCTGGTAAATCGTGATGAGAATATTCATAGTGATCGTCCTCGGGAAGGTCTGGAACAGATGGCTCATGATTCAACCCACTGCTGCCTTCGCCAGCATTGTCGTCATTTGGAAATTCTGAAGGCGCACTCGCTTCAGCCATCAATCTTCGCCTTTCGAGCTCTTGTTTATCCTCCTTCATGGCATGGGTTTCGGTTGTTGGACCAAGATCTCCAAGAGCTGGCGCTGAGGGCATGGTAGAGCCCTCTTGGCTTTCATTACGGTCGATGTGTAACCTATTTAACGTTGCCACCGGAGTAACATCTTCAGTGCCATAAAGATCTTCTTCGGTTTCTGTGGGCAGCGCAGGCGGAGCTGATGGAGGAATCACTGTTCTCGAGGATGAGGGACCAGGTGCATCAACTGGAGGCTGGCTTGGAAGTAAACGTTCCTCGGCACGGCGTGCTCTCTCCTTTTCGGAGAGTCCCTCTTCGCGCAGGATCTCCGGAGGAGGGACATCAACATGATCCAAACCGGGTGGTGGATATTGCTCAGGGTAGTAATCTTGATAATCGTACTCGTCGTTTGGATAATACTCTTGGTAGTGTGGTCCGTATTGCTGATCGTGATAAGGATAAGGATTCTGTTGATATCCATAATGATCACTTTCCTGTCCGTGGGCGAAGGGCTCCTCGTAGATGGGCTGATGTGCTGCCGGAAGATTTGCAGAAGCACTTTCAGACCACTCGTCTATCTGTGTCCTCGCGGTGCTATTCCCTCTTCCACGTTGCCGAGCGCTGTCTGTCGTTCCCACTACAACTTCAAACAGACACCCCACAACACTTTTCTCTCGTCGAATGTTCTCCGTGCCAACAATGCTACCGCCCCAAGCAGCTAGCATATTAGAATTGGGGTCTCGCGTGGTAGCAGGATTTCCAAAACCTGAAGAAACTGCGACTCCGCCTACACGAGGTACGTGCCTTTGCTGACCAGCTAATTTGCCTCCGAGATCTACAACAACTTCAACATGGTACTTGAAGCTTATCATCTGGCCGGGGACTCCTGAAATCGTTGGAAAAGCATCCTCTGGCACTCTTACCGAAGCGTTGATGCTCGCGGTCAATGTGATAGGGTCAACCAAGATCGGGGCAAAAGTCTGAGCCAGATCTTTCCGGAACATACTGCTAGAACCAGCTGACGATAAAGACAGTCCTCCAAGCCCAGTCTTGGATTTCGGATAGTATTCTTCGTGCTTCAATTTTTCGGCTTCCTTGCCCTTAAGATCAACAAAGAGGGAGAGTGGAGGTGCCGAGTCTACCCTTCCCGATCGATAGAAAGTGATAATGATACCATGCATGCTTTTAATCGCTTTCGTGTGCTTTATAGAAATCTTCAATGGGAGACTGTCGCCGGGCAAGCAACCTGATTTGAGTAATTCGATAGTAGCAGTGATGGTCTGATCTGCAAGAGATGCCCTGCTGCTGTTCCGTGGACTATCTTGATTGGATTTCGCAGAGGATGGCACAGGACCTAACCTGAAGCTGAGGCCCGTACTACTGCTCCTAGTGCTATCTGCACTATTGGCGGCACTCACGGTGCTCTGCAAGTCACTCGGCGCGGGACTTCGAGGAGTTACATGGTGGTCTATCGATCCGCACTGGCTTGCAGAATCATCCGGTAATGGGGAACCTGCCACTCGCCCTGCTTCATTTCCGGACGCTACATCAGTAATTCCCTGGTGCCCAACGCCCTTGACTTTTGTCGTTTTCCTCCTCCTTGTCTTGCGTGATATGGGTTCCAAAGATATCGTCCGGGGCTTGGGTGGAGGCAACGGTCCCACGTCGACTGTTTCGACTAGGGATATTTTCTGATCGCAAGTTGAAGTTGCAGTTATCGATGTCGGTCGAGTGATGGTTGCCGTGATTAAATAAGAAATGGTTCCGCGTTCAAACTATGGTTCCGTTCAGCAATGGTGGGATGAGCAGTGTCGGTGCATGGTTAGAGACTCACATCAATGCTGGTTGGAACTCCCTTAGTAGGAAATTCTAGCTCGAAGTTGAACTCGTAGACACCAATATCGAGCCGCCCTTCGCCGCAAAGTGTAGATTCATCTTGGAAGAGGGAGGCGTGGCCGTTGCCAAAGTATTGGGATTTTTTTCGATTACTCGAAGCTGTCAGGCCCGGATCCGGCAACGGTTCGTTCGCACTATTCGGATTCTTGAAAACCCGTACGAAGCCATGCAGGCAGACCGTCAAATGGGTCAGTCGTATGGGCTTGACGACGGTGAGAATGACTGCGCCCTTGACCAGATCTCCCGGAGAGTATTTCCGATGCGGCTCGTCTGGGCGGATGTAGAAATCAGTCAGATTTCGCGAGCGGGCTTTCAACGGCGACGTCAGTCTGGAGAAGAACGACCGGCTGCTCGAAGCAAAGGGCGATAGTGAGGTCGTCGAGGCGGCATTGGCGCACATGTCGAAGTGATTGTTTGTCGCCAAGGATCCGTGGACGCCAAGTACTCGAGCGCGGTCACATTAGAGCACCGCTCCGTCAGGCAATGCAACGGCTACTGGCACCGGATGCGCAAACAGATGGCCTCACTGTTGTCGAACCTGGAGCAATGCCCAGCATGCATGAAGAAGAATGGTGATCGCAGTCACAGTGGTCCGGTGGCCGAGGACTTGGATTTGAAGGAACGCGTTGCAGGTTTTGGTTTGGGAACGGGGGGCAGTCTGGAGAGCGCAAAGTCAGAGCGTGCAACAGCGTGGTGCTGTGTCTCAACGCCCGACTCGCCAACGCAGCAAGACGGCGACGGCTAAGATGCTGGCTGGCACTGTGCGGTCCTACTTCGCCGTTAAATGGTACCTATAGGTATACAGGTATACAGGTATACAAGCCTAGAAGTCTAGAGGCAGTAGTGTTGTCGCTATTGCATGACTGCCGGTTCTGATCTCGTCGATTGGGCTGCCTCAATAGGTAGTCCATCGCTGGCCATTTGCCCCCAATTGAGTGGGAGTTTCCTCGATCTTAATCGTGGCTGAGGTCACGCTGGCCTAGATCTTATTCCCAGAGTGCTGCACACCGCATCTCCAAGCTTTTCTCGAAGCGGCAGAATCGGATAACGACCCGTCCCAGAAGGAAGGATCTAACGTCGAATGGGCAGAATGGGCAGAACGAGCGGCTGCTCTGATAGCCTGATCCAAGCCAGCAACTCTGTCCTTGCCAGTTTTCTCGCACTTCCATCACCAAAAAACTTTACTCCGTTTCCTGAATCCTGATAAAATGATCGCCCAGTTGAGATTCGCCAGCTCTCGAGAACCCGGCCACGAAACAAGCTCGTTACTAACTTGATCAAGCCTGGTGAGCGTCAACTATCGAATGGCAGTGTTACAGTAAGAATGAGGGGTACTGACCCTCGCGTGCTTTGGCGTCACTTCCAAGCCTCTTATTTCTTCCCATCTTATCAGATCCATCCTAGAAAAGACGGCAAAGGTGATAAAAAAGCTTGAGTAGAATGGTGGCGCCGAGCTTATCTGCCCATGCATTGTGATACCTTGCATTTGGTTTCTGCAACGGAGACATGCCTGTTTCACGAACGTATCACCGTCTCATTGGCTCCTCGCTTGAAAAGTCCGAATCCATCACCAGAAGGTGCATTGAGAGTTTGAAACGTAAGAGGAGCCTGGTCGTGTTAAAATATCCTTGCTTAGGACGTCACGATAGCAATACATACATCAGCCCAATGGCTTGAATCCCAAGCAAGAGAAGCAGAGGAATAAAGGCCAGATTGTAGCTGCTGCAATCAGCACTCAGATGTCACCGATACCTCCACCCATACTTCAGTGCTCATACATGACGAGGGCCAGCGCAACGTGGTATCAGAGATCCTTCAATCCCTCCCCTACAATATACTCGTCCCCACAAGCCAGCTGCATCATTTGGGCCACTTGAGCTCGGTCGCTAGATAGACGGGTGACGATGAATGACTCGAGGGACTCGATATTGTCAGTCCATCTTATAGCGCTATCCTTCAATGCCTTTGTCTCCTCAACCTTGCGCAGGATTTCAGCCGGATCATTGTCGCTGTAGCAAGCCAACTCCTTGTCGAGACCTTCCATTTCTCTCAAAAGTATGTCATGAGTCTGAAGAAGAACCTTCCTATCCATTCCAGCCCCTTCAAGCATCTCCTCGTCGTCTTCGCGCTTGACCATCTCCTCTTCGACTTGTCGTTCCATTTCCATAATCGAAGCTTGTAACTTGCTCTCCTCAGCTTTCAGATTGTTGATGATATTCTCCTTGGTCTTTTTCGCGTCTGAACTGAAGGACCAATACCAATTGCCACTACCAATTTTCTCCACGCGGATAAGGTATTCGTCCTGGAGGGATTGGAGGTAGTCCTTGACCTGCATTTGGTTGATAGATGCAACACTTGGGAGGAGTTTCTCGAGCTCCTTGAGAGTAAAGACACCCATGGACTCTTTGAAGTATTCCAGGATTTTTGCCTGCTTCGCAGCCGGGGGCAAGGTTTTGGGTGCCTGCATGTCATCAGTCAATGTTGCTGAATCAGGATGATAAACACACCATTGTCTGCCTATTTATGCTTCTCCGTCGCACGGTCGTTATTGATGCTGGTTGTTGACGCGCCGTTGGCACTTTTTTCTTGGACTTGAATTTGAGCGAGCCGAAGCGTCCCAAAAATCCAAGTGGCCCTTCAAATCTAGCATCATCGTTATCACCATTAGCATTGCTCGCTCCTAGAGTTTCTTTGAATCATGACATTCAAATGACATATCCCTACAAGGGGAGTTTTATTTATATTTTTTCTAAGTTATCAGCTTCAACATCTTGTCTTTCTTTCTCGCACCTATTTCGTCCACTACAGCCTATCTAGTTGGATACAGAACGCCCCACTCACAACTTGAAGTCCAGCACAACCATACTAGCAGCACTGTTCGTATCCTGGCTAGTTCGTGTAAATACTGTCAAGTCATCAGACGTCTCAAGCCTCTGAATATCAGTCAAAGGCTCGCCATCGAAATTATTGCCTATCCAAACCTGCCTGAAGCTAGCATATCCATGCTCCTTTCTAGCCTGCATAATTTCCAAGCTCGAATCCGAATTTCCAGGCAGGATTATATAGACGTTGCTCTTTCTATCAACGCAAATGCTTCCCCTCGAACCCGTCTCGGTGGGCACTGACGTGCTATCAACCAGAATCTTCCTCCATATACCGCTAGCATCACGATAGTAAACTATCCATTTCTCAGCACCAGATATTTTCTCTCGATTAAGTACCCAGAAGCCGCCATCCACGTCAGCAGCCTGGCCTTCTTGATTCAATATTCCACTGTGCATGGGAATCTCGAAGACGCTCGCACCTTCTGCACCTGGCTTGATTGTTTCTTCCACGCCACTGTCTCTCAAGCCTCGAAGATCAGCCAGAAGTCCGCATGCAGAGTTTCTCCAAGTTATGCCACAGTCGTCTGAGAAAGCATAGTTGAGATCAAAGTTGTTCTCCGGCCCATTAGGACCAGCCTGCTGTTTATGTGCATCTGGTGTTGCTGAAGCTGGAAACGTAACGAAGTTTCTGTAACACCATGAAATATGGACGCGATTGAGACGATAGTCTATGCCGTTGATGTATGGATTGTTTGAAATGCCGGTGAGATGCTGGCCAAGGTATGTATACTTGTGAGACTTGGATGAATAACGATACAGGATGTCTGACCCCGCACCTGCTCTAAGAAAATAATTGATCAATTTCCATATTATGCTCACAAACAAGCAGTGAGAAAGTACTTACTGGCCTATACGATATGTAAGAAGAAGGTCGTTCTCAATATTCACGAATCTTGGATATGTCACCTCCTTCATGAGTTCATTGGCTGGAATTCCAGGTAATGAATTTTGAGTCTTGCTGAAAATTGAAGCTTCCCATTCATGTATAGAGGGGTTATGGGCTATAGTTTGATCTGATATCCTGAATTTCAGTCTATTGCCTGTTAACACTATGCTTGAGATTCTGAAAGAAAGTTCTCACTCATTACAATGGTGATCAAAAGCTACGTGGACGGTACCATCTCCTTCACACACGCCAATCGAAATAGTATTGTGTCCATCGTCTATGACTTGCTGGTAGTCATCAAGTGTCAATATTAACCATTCTTTCGAATAACGTTCCACTTCTTCGAGGACATTGCGTCGTGCAATGTTGACGAAGCACTTTCCATCCTGTATACCAGCCTTTCTGTTGTCCGTATAGAACGCAACATATTGCCAGCCATTCACTGTTGTGAGAGCATTCTGTTGAAATGAATTTGCGTTAATCCTGTGCTTTCTTACTGGCTCCCGCCCAAGGATGGAAATAGTAGGCGGTTCGAGCTTCATCTTAGTTCATACGGAATTAACCAGGGTAAGTTTTAACTTATTATCTCTCGGAAGTTTCCCTAGACATGAGTCCTGCTGGCTAATGAAGTCAGGAGAGACAATGCGCGATCTCGGGTATGGCAGTCGTTTGCTCAGAAGCACGAGCGTCGTCGTTCGGAGACTCCTAACCACTTCTCAGTATGCTCATCGCAGCCAAGTCATTCAAAGCGGTTCAGATAGAGTATATAAGGACGCTGTCATTTATCCACCTATCCTAGACCTTCTGTAGCGTGAGAGCTCTAGACTTCGGCATATCACGACCCGAAATGCCAAATCCCGGCGCCTTCCCCGCCATCCCCAGACTCTGCCATCGAGCTTTCTTAGAGCTCCAATCACGATTCGCTTTCAACTACGAAGGCAAAAATTATGCTGCAAGATGGATACCATGCTGTAGCACAGAACTTTCTTCCTACTCAAGACATATCCTTGAACTTCCTTAATGCAGACGATCACGGAAGCCTGAGCGGGGGGAACAATGTAACCCCCGCATCGATACCAGGCTAACCGGAAGGCATTATCCAGACGAGATACCAGCATAGATAGCCAAGGTTATCTACCAAAAAATATTCATTCCTTTTCCAGCGAACTCATCTCTCAAGTCAAAATGTTGGGCTTCAAGAGCGCCAAAGTTGACGCGACAGTGGTGGCCAGCGCTTCGCGCCTCACCAACAAGCAGGGGCCTTGGTGGAATGATCGCGGGCTAAGGACACTGAACTTCTTGATCTTTATTCCTCTAATGAGCGAGTATGTTCAAGGCTACGATTCGTCTCTCATCAATAACGTCCAACAATTGAGTTCCTGGCAGAAGGGTATGCTTGAAGTCCTAGAAAAATCCGGGACAATAGGTTGCTGACCTCTTATATAGAATTTCATAATCCTACCGGCTCTCTTCTTGGTATACTGAGTGCAAGCTATTGGGTTGGCAATGTTGTGGGAGTCTTCTTCATCACACCGTTGTCAGATCGGTATGGGAGAAGAATGGCAATGTTTTTTGGTTCTGTGGTTGCCGTGATTGGCACTGCACTCTGCACCAGCGCTGTTAATTGTATTTTCAAAAGCATGTGCCGAGCGAATTGTGTGCTAACTTGGTTGTAGCGGGGATGTTCATAGTAGGCAGATTGCTGCTGGGCATCGGTGGTGTTGTCGTTGGTGCCATTGGTCCAGTGAGTTTGTCCCTACCGAACTCTATAAACAAGCTAATATTCCAAAGGTGCTCGTTGCTGAGCTAGCATATCCAGGTATGTTTAAATGCAAAGGAAATTTGTGTTATCCTAATTGATTTTTTAGATCATCGTGCTACCGCGACAGCTCTTTCGAATACTCAGTATTCAATGGGTAGGTTTAGGAATAATGCATTCGTGTTCTAGAAATTTGCTAATAAAAGACAACAGGAAGCATCATAGCGGCATGGATTACATTTGGTAAATTCGCTTAGATGTGTATTTGAGCTCAATTTACTGACTTTGCAGGCACTTTTCGTCTCAAGTCGACCTGGTCCTGGCGAATCCCTTCGGTATTTCAGGCACTTCCGTCAGTACTCCAAGCACTTGGCATCTTCTTCCTCCCTGAGAGCCCTAGGTGGCTCGTCAGCAAAGGTCGAGAGGAAGCGGCGCTCGATGTTCTCGCCAAGTACCACGGAAACGGCGACAGGGATGATGAGATCGTACAGTTTGAGTATCGAGAGATTGTAGGTACTATCGAGTTAGAGATAGCAGCAAAGCAAACTAAATGGAGTACAATATGGAATACCCCGGGGAATAAATGGCGAATCTTCATTATGATTTGGTTTGGAATTTGCAAGCAGTGGTCTGGAAATGGCGTAGTATCCTACTATCTTCACACGGTTCGCTTAATATTCGAGGATAGAATATTTAGTCTTGCTGACATGATGTAGATGCTGAACGATGTCGGCATCACTTCGAGTTTCCATCAAACGCTCATCACAGCTACATCGCAGATGTTTTCGTTCGCCTGCTCCGTCGCATTTGCGTTTCTTCCCGCTCGAGTTGGCCGTCGTCCACTCTTGTTATGGTCCATGGGACTGATGTGGTAAGTGAGAAGCGTCTCTCTTTCTTGCTGTCTATAGAGTCTCGAGGTATAGATTACTCCAGACGAATGCATGTGCCATAATGCCATAATCCTTATGAGCTGTAGCTCCGTCATCGATATGTATACAGCGGTATGCTGACTGGGAAATATTGTGGAACAGGCTTGTCTTTACACTTATCACCATATTGACAGGAATTTTCAACCATAACAAATCCAAAGCAGCATCATATGCTTCAGTTGCCTTCATCTATCTATACAGTGGCGTTCACAACCTTGGCTGGACAGGAGCTATGATGCTGTATGTCGTGGAGATCTTGCCATATCACATGCGTGCGAAAGGGATCTCACTCTTCTGGTTTGTCACCGGAGCTGCAGGAGGTAAGTCATGAAAATTTCAAAGAAATAGCTTCTGGTTTGCTCCAAGGATTGAAGTATCTCTAAAACCATGCTTTTAAATAGTGAAAGAGATAATACTGACATCAAGAAAGCTTTTAACACCTATGTCAATCCTATTGGCTTGGCAAGATTTGGTTGGAAGTTCTATTTTTTCTACGTGGCTTGGATTATCGTCGAATTTGTTGTTGTCTACTTGGCGTGCCCAGAGACCAAAGGAACGAGTCTTGAGGATGTTGCACTCGTTCTGGAAGGTGATAAGGCAACTGTCAGCAAGGTAAACCCTGTTGCTGCGGTGTTCGCTGAAAAGGTGGATTCAGTCGCCGAGCACGTAGAAAAAGTCGACTGAAATGTTCTTGTTTGTCAATTCAAGTTGCTCATTTCATTTTTACACGTTCATGGGGATGGAAAGTGTTTTGTTATGACGCCAATTATTTAAACCGAAATAAGAGATACAACTTTGGAGTTGGCTTCCCTCAAGTGGCTTCAGAGTCTCGGTTTCGACAAAATCCTTGACGAAGCAAACATTCTAGCCACAGAAGCAAGTTCTTTTAGAATATGTACTTAGACCAGGAAATTCCAATCTCAACGCTCAGCAGCAATACACTCGATTTCAACCTTTGCTCCACCTGGTAAGCCTTTGACAAACACACAAGCTCTAGGAGGCTTCGGATCCGACATTATCTTCACAGACTATCATTAGCACAGCCTCCTTACAGTCTTCTTTCTCATCCATTCTCAAGAAATTTCAAAGTTTGAACTCACTCTTTTATAAACCTCATTCATGCTAGCATAATCTGCTTGCTCAGGCATATAAATGTTTACCTTCAACACCCTATCCAACCCACTTCCCGCACTTTCCAAAATCGCTTTGAGATTCGAGAGCGTCTTCTCTGTTTGGGCAGCTACATCTTCAGATACCAGTTTGCCTTGGATATCTGCTCCGATTTGCTGCAATCGTTAACTGAAGTTGCCTTCTAGCAAAGTGATATATATATACCACAGTGACTTACACCTGCACAGTATACTGTTCCGTTGTGGACTTTTGCATGGTCTAACAATTTCATGTTAGCAAGAATGAGTTGCAAATACGTAAGTGGGGATTACGGAATAATCCTGGTGGGAAAGCACAAGCTTCGGGACAGAGAATCGCTTTGATTTCACTAGACATTTTGAGACTGATTAAGGAAAGATATTAAATTGAAGGCTTGCGAAGATAAAGGTAATGTGCTCTCTGGACTGAGAAGTAAACTCATGAAGGCAATAACTCTCCACTCAAGCTCGGAAAGATCGCATACCCCACTCCCACTCTTGGTCCTCTCATCACGTGCATTCACTCGCTTCGTCATTTCGAACCCCTTTTTTCCTTGGCACATTTGACTAGCTACAGGACTGACTTGGTGACTGAATGCATTTCCCTCAGCCTTTTTCCACTATCCCTCACTCCACCCTCCCACTCGCCATATCTCTCCTCATAAAAGTCTTCCATTCTTGCAGCTCCATTCGCAGCAATACACTCCGCCAAAGCTACCGCATCATCAATTGCAAAATTTGCCCCTTCACCTCCCAAAATTGGCATTACATGAGCAGAATCGCCTAAGAACGCAACGCCTCTCTTCGAGAGCTCAATAAGCTTATCAAGAGGAGTCAGACTGGTCCTCATCAACCAGTGCAAGATCCGATCTTCCTTGATTTTCTCTCCATCGAAAGCGTTTTTGAATGGTTGCTCCAACTCACACAGCTGAGAAACTTCTTCAAAGAATGCCTGAGAACTATCGGAGGACTCTCCGGGAGCACGTCCTGGTCTATACAAGGGGTCGTCTTCTCGAGCTGGTCTTGAGTAGACATAGCTGATATCAACGGCACCGGCGTCTTTCTGGTATTGGTTGATCCAGACCTGGAACAACGTGTGATCTCTTCTGGTTCCAATCACATTTCTTCCTTCGGAAAATAGCTGGTATATATCCCTGAATTTTCGCCCGTAAATGTTCCTGGTTCCTCTGAAGACGACATAAGGTAGGATACTAAGCTCCGATTTTGGCAGAAGAGCTTGCCTGATTCGGGAATGGACTCCAGATGTATCGATAATGAATGCATCATGAACCTTATCCTGTCCTTTGAACTCGAGAACGTGTTCATCTCCTTGCTCGGACACGCCTTCCAGCATATAGCCCCACTCGATCTTTAATTCTTCTCTCAGGAAAGCCTCAAGTCTTCCACAGTGTGCCCGGAACGGAGACGAAATGCCGCCTATGTCCGAACGAACTCTATCCTTCAAACCAACGTGACCACATCCACCAACCGCGCTATCAACAGCCACTCTGTAGCAAAATGAACGCGGGTCAGTGTCCAGGACTTTCATCAAAGCCCAACATGTTCGAGGCTGTAGCGTAATGCCATAGTTGTGCTTAGGAGGCGATGGGTTTTTCTCGAAGATGACAGCCTGTATGCCTTTATTCTTGAGGCAACGAGCCAACGTCAGACCTGCAATGCCTGCTCCAACGATATGAATAGGAGGAAAAGGAATCATGACGACATCGATTTCGTCGTGTGTCAGAAAAGATAATATGAAGCATATGATACTAGTCTCACGCGAAGCACTTCAAAATTCAGATAGTCTTCTACAGTCGCTTCTCGGCAGAAAATCTCCAGATACATTAGTCTTATGAATAGCATAGGGACTCGCTTAGCGGCTCGCCTGCGCTAGCCGAGAAGGGGTAAAAAGTCAACAAAACCAAAAAAAAACAACTATTTAACCCACCGCACCAACAGACAATTAAAAGAAGAAGAAAAAAGAGACCAGCAGCGACGAGAACTACAAAAGTTCAGCCCGGGTCGATTTGCCTACATCTTTTGTCGTCGGTTCGTGTGGGGGATTGCCCTCGGAATGGCGTGTGCAGTAACTGCTCGGGCCAGGTGATTTGTTACTCTTGTCCTCCTCAGAAGACATGATTTGACCTGGACCACTAAACCTAGTGGTTGCCTTTCATGTTTCGTGGAGTAAAAAGTTGTTATTTAAATCTATACCTGTATTATTAGCGTGGTAAGGGAAGCGGCTTTTGTTAAGCGAGAGACCCATCTGACTGACGACACTTGAGAGATTCGCGCCTTAAACACTCGTTTGAACATTTTTGCATTAATTATTGAAGAGTGTAAACAACAGTAGTACTGAGCAACCAAGTCTCCTTGACGAATCCTTTGGCGTCGTGACACTGTTTGAATGGTTCATTCAGAGCATTCAACAAATTCTGGCACCTTTTGGCGACTTGGGCGCGAGCTGTTAATTTATTCTCGAGCATATTCATCTCTGATGGTCCTAATCGATTATTCTAGAATTTTTTCTGCTTTCATGAGTCACAATGAGGCAATAAGAGATTTTTTGGTGAGTGGAGGGCTTTCGAGACCATACTTTTATGCATTTGTATTTTAAGTGATACACGACCGTCAGAAGATGGCCCCAAGCTCCTGTTCTAGCTCAAGTAGCTAAAGAGCAAGCATTTTAACTAGAGTTCACTCTTAACTGGCTTGCTCTGATACGCTTCAACCCATTCCTTGACATCCTGCCCATCACGTCCAAGCCAAGCAGCCTTTGCCCTAATAGCGTCAGAGCTTTGAGCAAGACTCTGATCAAAGCCTTTGGTACTCTTTTCCGAGAAAAATTTCTGGATATCCTCTAGATCAGACAAATGGGTGAATTGCGAGGTGCAGATGGAGACCATCGATCCAAGCATGGACAGGCCCGCAGGAAGTCGTGTTGAAAGCTCGTCCCAGTTCTCTTTCATCCACTGATACAGAGCCTTGGTACCTGCGGGATGAGTCCTGAGGCCGCTAACAGGCATGTAAATATCCTGCTCCTTCACTTCGCCACCAAATGGAAGGGACAGAGTTCTCTTAATCAACTCTGGATCTCTAGCTCGACCAAGGGATCGAAGGGCAGTGTTGCGCTCGTCGCTCGTCTTAGCATTACGGTAGGTGTCGAGAACGACATTGTACTATGAAATGTTAGCTTTCGTTTTGGATAATGCGGAGTTCATCTTACTTCTTTTTCGCCACCGTATTTCAGAGCCATTCCGAAGACGCTGCCCCTAATATTCGCATTGATAGCCGAGGTGTCGCCAGCAGCGAATTTGGCGAACATATCCTGAGCAGCCTTGATGACAGTTTTATCGCCAGAAGAGCCAGCAGAGCTAAACAGGAGAGCCTTGAATTGAGACTCGATATGACCATCGCTTTCCTTAAACTCCCATCCTGCTTGATGAGCCTTCTCGCTGACCAGGTCTCGCAGGAACGTCTCAAGACCATCTCTGGTCTTCTGATCCTCAAACATCCAAGCCCCTTGGATGTTATTTACTCGAGTAATGATTTCATTCCATACAACGAACTCTTTTTCGCTGTCGAATCCTTTCAAAAGATTCAAGAGACCTGATGTCTTTTGGTAGCCAGAAGCCGCAAGTGCTCCGGCATCAGCGATCATACCAGCACGGTCCTCAATGCTAAGCAGACCGTCTTTTGCGGCTTCGCCAAGCTTCTCAAGACGTTCTGGGGTATAAGAGGTTCGGAAGATACTTGTATGATCGGCATTCAGCTTGAAGAAGTCCAGATCCGGTACTTTGAAGTTGCCTTCTCTGTCTGAGAGGACAAGAGACTCATCAATACCAGACTTAGTACGGAGGCCTAAGAATACAGGGTAAAGAGTCTTGTCTTCCTCCGGCTTCACGTCTGCCGTACGCAAGAAGCGGTTTTGCTTTACGTGAATGGACTTATCCGACGCGTTCTCTGTGACAGATACAACTGGATAGCCTACGTTCTTCGTCCAGATGTCCATGACTTTTTCGACATCTTTTCCACTTGCCTTGCTGAGCGCAGCCCACAGATCACCAGTCTGTGTATTGCCGTAGGCGTGCTTTTTCAAATACTGTCGAATGCCCTCCATGAATACATCTTCCCCCAAGTATTTGGAGATCATGCGAAGGACACAGGATCCCTTTGAGTACGAGATGGCATCAAAGATTTGGTTTACCTCATCTGCCCTCTTGACTGGGACCTCAATGGGATGACTACTGCGTAAGGAGTCCAGAGACAAGGCGCCTTGAAGAGTATCAATGACGTAGCTCTGCCATACTTTCCACTCGGGATAGAACTTGTTGCAAGAGTACCATGACATCCAAGTCGCGAAACCCTCGTTAAGCCATAGACCATCCCAGAAGTCCATAGTGACAAGATTACCAAACCACTGATGAGCAAGCTCATGCTGGACAACCTCGGCTACACGCTCCTTGGTAGAAGCACCGCTAGTTTTCTCATCTAGCAGTACATCGACCACACGATAGGTAATAAGTCCCCAGTTCTCCATTGCACCAGCAGCAAAATCTGGAATAGCGACCATATCCATCTTGGGAAGAGGAAACTCGCTGTCAAAAGTCTTCTCATAGAATTCAAGGGTTCGCGCAGCAAGTTCGAGTGAAAATCGACCGTGTTCAATGTTTTGATTTGGTGGCGCATAGACTCTGATGGGAAGTCTGAAGTTTTTGGTCTCGATATAATTGAGCTCTCCCACAATGAAGGCCAGGAGATAGGTCGACATGAGGGGGGATTTATTGAACTTCACAGCCTTCTTTGTGCTTCCACTAATCTCCGATTTAACCTCGGTTTCAGATGCAACGTCCATATTACTCAAGCAAGTGAGGTGCTTGTCCGCAATCAAGGTGATCGTGAACTCGGCCTTCAAGGACGGCTCATCAAAGCATGGGAAAGCTCGTCGAGCATCGGTAGCCTCCATCTGAGTTGTAGCCAAGGTTCCTTCACTACCATCCGCGTTCTTGTATGTGGATCGATAGAAGCCAGCCATTTTATCGTTTAGCTCACCACTGAACTTGATCTCGACTTGTGCCTTTTCGCCCTTGGGAATCTTGCTTCCGATTTGGACCTTCGTTGTTTGAGTGGCCTCATCATATGAGACTTCGGGGGAGGAGCTGCATAGTATTAGATCCAGGCCGAAGTATGGCGTCAATCGAGGCCAATTACTGACCTAATCGTGCGAGATCCAGAGATAATCTTGGTATTGTGGATTTTGAGATCCAAAGTGTTCATGGAGATGGAATCGGAGTCCTCAACGACATCCAGATCAATAACAACAGTCCCCTCGTATGTCAACTTCTCAAAGTCCGGTTCCAAGGTGAGATCGTAGTGTCTAGGAATGACATTTGCAGGTAGGATTTCTCTGCCCTTTGAAACATCCATGCCGGATCCCCCAACTTCTCCTTCTCCGTGCAGTTTACACATGTTGTTTCGTCGATATGAGCAGCTTCGAATTGTTGTTGTGGTGGAGGGGAGACGCTTGAGGTGGTTCGATAGTTGGGGTCGTTTACAAACAGGTTGGAAACTATGAAGTCTGTTAGCTCGAAGTAGAAGGTGGGTGTGAAGGGAAGTCAACTGGTCAACTCTGGTCAACTCTGGTCAACTTCGGCCTTTCCTCAAAGCCCTGAGCTTAAACCAGGAGCTAAAATAAGGCGAACGCTTCACTTACACTTGATTAGCAAGAAAAGTGGCAGAAGAACGGTAATGAGCACTACTGAAAGCTCTTCTTTGAGTCGTAGTAGAAATGGCAGACACTGTGGGTCGTATTAAAGCAGTAGAAAGGATCGTAAGATCGATCACAGAAGTAAGCACACGCATTGACAACGAATGAGGAAGGATGTACACATATATCTCTAAGGAAACGGGCGGGCGTGGTGGGCTGGTGGGGTCTTCTCAATGCGCGCGGCCAGACAGGAGCAGCTGATACCTGTCGAAGACGACTCGAGTTTGCGCTGCCTTGGGGATGCTTATTTAGGAATGGTGTGCCTTCACCGCCTTGGGAGACATCGACTAGGATTTCTGCGGCGCACGCTCTCAGTTTTCACAACAGTAGCAACATCAGTCCTTCCAACACTTTGCGATAATACTTTACAAGGTGTTGATGTTCTCTGGTTTCAACCAGGCGTTGCAAGAGGAAATACAACCGCAAGTTTGAGGTGACCAAGAATGCTTTCGGGCTCTGATTGGAAGCCATAGGAAGACGGCACATGATTCTGGGATAATTCTTTTGTAGTTTTGGCAACTCAGCTGTCCTGCAAGCCATGTACGACGGGGCACAGGTCTGCTATCAATTCCAGCACCTACTGCTCTTGGTCGCATGCTTGCATGGTGGACGAAAATATCGCCCGACGCCTAATACCAATTAACCTGTGAAACCACGAGAACATTATTTATTTTCGTGACTTGCTGTCGCCCCATAGGCATCGTCCTCTATGACACCGAACAAAACCTTGAGCCATAGACTGCAGCCCCGACAGCCAACGCTAACCTCACCCTCACTCGCAGCCTCCTCTAAATCTGCCTCCTTGACCAAGAATCCTCGATCATCCCCACACCTGCAGCTCCTGAACCATATGCCTTGTGCCTCATTTACCTCCAAGTCATCCAGATCCACCGTCTCGATACCAGTGTGGAATTTTTCTCCAGTTTGCCCTTCGTTCGAAGTGGCTTTTTGAAGCTTTAGGTCGGCATCGTATTTAGCTCGAGACTTAGGTATCAACAGCGTAGAGAACGCTTCGGTGATTTGATCAATAGAGTAGACCGTTCTCGAAGAAGTCAAGGAATTGTTTGCAGATTTGTCAGGGTGATTTTGGAGAAGTGCTCGTCGATACGCCGTGCGAAGCGTTTGCGCCGATAGATCTCGGCCATCATGAAAAGCTTCTGGTAAATCAAGAATCTTGTAGTAGCTTGGCATGAAGGTCATCGATCCATCGAAAGTGAGTTGGTTTCCTTTCCTCTTGGTTGGGGGTTATTATGGTATAAATTCCATCGAGAGAGTAAAAGAATGGCGACTGCGGCGCTAATACCAGCGGCGAGCACGTGACTGTGAATATTTCAAAAATGTTTCATAAGCTAAGGGATCACTTTCCTAGGGCACCTACCTACCTAGGTACTCGTCGGCTGAAAACACCGTGTTTTTGCCTCCTCGCGAGCGTATGTTCGCAGGATTTGATCTACCATATGCGATATTCCTAGTGTTCTAGTTTTCGGCGGGAACTTTCCCCGCTCCTACTAAGCGACAAGACACGTAAAACCGTCTGCTTCGCGCTCTTGTTCCAGTGCTCTCTAGCTCAAAGAATACCCTTCGCAATCGTATTTTCGGACCCGATGTGTAGTTCGAAGTGCAGTTTGGCATAAAATTTTCAAATTCATTCATAAATTGAGTGTCAGCTTGCCGACCTTGATGCTTAAAGAAAAACTTGACGTTGGGTTTGAACCATGAACAGTTTGTCAAAACATCCCGACTTCCGTCACATTTCCGAGATAATATTTGACCCCGAAATATTACCCCGAACTTTCTACTTAAACAAAATTAATGAAGATTGAGCATCTTATTTAGTCAACCCCGTGGTTAGACATACATCCCACCGCCGCTGACGTCGAAAACCCTCTTTGGATTTTCATGTGTCATAGCCTTCCATTTCTAAGCATTTTATGCAGGAAGCTTTCCGGTCACCCCTTACTTGTTATATAACAGCAACCTATTCTTCCATTGCCATTGGTGTAACCACGATCTCCACAAATTTAAGGTAGGAACGAAAAGGAAACCGCCAGGTCGGCAAACGGCACTCATCACTCACTCCCCCAGATTCCGGATGCCTAACCACACCGAGCAAAGGCGACGGTTTTTTTCATCTTTGCGTGCTCCAAGCTTTGTACTTTATGCTACCTAGAACCGGAGATGCTATTTCCTGCTGTCATAGTTGTCATCGTGCAGTCCTTATTTCGTATCGCAAAATGTTTTTATTATAGCTGCCTTCGAAGAAGAAGATAGTTCCTCTGAATCTCCTATCTTTACAACATTGAAATTGTCTCATTCAGCGTTTTTAAATTGAAAGAGAGATAAAATTTTCTTGGAGAAATGCCCTTCGTTGCGTTTGACTTTGATGTAGATCGCTACATTAACCCCTTTGTTCCTCGCTCGAGACTATACCTGATCCCGAAGCGGATATCATGGTTTTTTGGCTACAGAACCGAACGTGGACATCCCATTGGGAGTGTCCTGGTCTGGTGTTGGGCTTTTATGGGAGCTTTTTGTAGCATCCTCATCATCGAAGCGGTGTTTCAGACGAAAGCCTTTAAGATGGAAGGAACGCCTATTGTGATTGCAAGTCTGGTATGCCGCTCTCATTTGGATGCTGAAATGTTGTCTAACGTGGTTTTTAGGGTGCAGCCGCAATACTCGAATTCAACACTATCGATTCCCCGCTCGCTCAACCCCGCAGCTGCCTTTTGGGACAGGTACTCTCTGCCGTGGTTGGCGTGAGCATCACCAAATTGTTCCAACTCAGCCCGAACTTTGAGAATCTGCGATGGATCGCAGGGGCTCTTTCCGTTGGTATAGCCTCTGCTGCTATGGGGATCACAAAGACAATCCATCCACCAGCCGGAGCTACTGCATTATTGGCCGCCACATCAGCAGATATAACGGACTTAGGATGGTTTTTGATACCATTGATTGCACTCGGCAGTAGCTTGATGCTAGCTGTTGCTTGCATTACCAACAACATCCAGAGGGAATTTCCGATGTACTGGTGGACCCCAGTAGATCTAAGTCGGCCGAGGCGGAGCGATCTCGAAAAACAGGAAGGAGAGAGCGGGGACGGCGTGATGGACCAGAGAACAAGCGGTGATGATTATGTTAAGGGCGATGAGCCGAAGATTATAATTGATAATAAGTGGATTGTGATTCCGAGTTGGTTAAGTCTGGATGCAGAAGAGAAACTAATGCTGGAGGTACTCCGCTCAAAATTACAAAATGGGTTAGAAGGAAATCGCACAAAGGATACGGATGATGCAGGAGTTCGTGATTTGTCACTATAATTGAATTTTCTTGTTACTAATGCTTTCCGAGTCATTCTGAGAAAGCTACAGCAAGTGCTTGCATTTTACTAGCTTTCTAGCTTTCTGCTTGCTAATCCCTACTATTTTGCATTCTACTACGACTTCTTATGCCTAGAAAAAACGCGAGCTGAAGTTAGCGAACACGTTCAAACAACGAAAAGAGTTTCTCTTTTCTCTTTCTACGAGTATAGAGGTGTTGTTATAGTAGCGCTGATCTTCTTGCTCCTCATAAGTTTTCTAGCAATACCT
Organism: Mollisiaceae sp. DMI_Dod_QoI; assembly: GCA_009613015.1. Lineage (NCBI taxonomy): Eukaryota > Fungi > Ascomycota > Leotiomycetes > Helotiales > Mollisiaceae > Mollisiaceae sp. DMI_Dod_QoI. The sequence continues at coordinate 279,484 of VXCB01000012.1, forward strand.
GTTTATCAAAATGTTCCTCTTTGCCTCGAAATATTTCGAGGAACTTTGTTAAAAGACGCCAAGACGTCCCTTGCGGGAATATTCGGAATTGACGCATTTCGATCAGAGCACTTTCCACCATATATCGTTTGCCCAACTTTGAGTCGCCTCGTGATGCCCGTAGGGAGCCCTTTCTCGATAAGTAATATCGATATGACTTCCACGCTTCACAGCCACGTGCAGAATCTATTCTTTCATATCCAACGGGCCATAACCTTCGGCCCAAATAAAGGGTAGAGCAATAGGAAGTCGGGGCGAGCTGGTTGTCTGCGCCATTACGCGTAAGAAGGTTCTCAACAACCATGGTACTCACTTCAAGTTTCTCTAAGAAATTCAAATCTTGAGTGATGAAGCATAGTTCTCTCAATCCAGTACCGTACGTTATGAAATGACCGAGATCGGTAATCAGCAGAGCGATATACAGCTACCTAGGTAATGGACCCAGAACGTTTAGCGAGTGGGCTGGGATTTCACGACCGCTCTCACCTCCTTTCTAATTTTTCAAGGTCTCTGGTAACGACACGTGCACAAGGAACTTGATGGAAAATGATTATTATTTACTGGGTCAAGAAAGTAGTAAGTGGAAGATATGTTAGATACAGATATTGCGTACTCCGTAGAAAATATTGTTTTCTAATGTCCGTATTTCTTCTTTCTCTCTCTTGGCCGCCCTCTCCGTCTTTCTCTACTCGTTCACTGAATCCGCCACCCTCGTTCTCCTTCTACAATGTCAACCCCACAAACCCAACCACCGCCATCACAAAGCTGAAGCACAATTTTGCACTCACTACTCCGGCTGACGCTTGCAGAAATGTGGGTGCGCTTTTGGGTAGCGCAATTCCACCTGCCGTTGCAGTCACCGTAGCTGTTGAATTTGCCATATCAACCGGTGCCGTCATCTCTGGAACCATTGTTCCTTGGGTGGTCGTTGATACAGCATCTCCCATTCCAGCTAGCACAACGGAAGGGGGACCTGGAGCGAGAGCAATTTGGATTGTAGACGTGGTTAGCTCAAGTGCAGGCAGAGTGCTTGTGCTTGTGGCAGCAGATGTTTTTGCCGGTGCTACTGGAAAAGAGCTCGCCCCGGAAGATGGAATTATAATGAAGTTGAGGCGTTTTGCGCAGACTCCCGGAGTTTCGGTCTAGGTATGGGTTAAAAGGAATTTGACAATGATGGAAACATGGTCGATTACATTGTGGCAACAATATCCTGCAACGGGAGCGCAGAAATCTCCTGCTCCGCAGTACCCATCGTCAAGTGGGCAACAACTCTGATCAGCATATCAGCCAGAAGTCTTCTATCAGATGGATATACTTACCTCTCCAACTGTAGGATCATAACAAAAATGGCTGCCAACTGGACCGCAAGTGGTCGATCCTCCCCCATATGTCTCTTGGCAAGTAAGAAAATCTCTCTTTAGCTTGGAGTGATAAATAGAGCTGTGTGAAGTTGATTCCGCGCCTACGAAAGCAGCAAATGTGGCTGTGAAGCCCAAGCAAATAAATGATCTCATATTGATGGAAAATGAATATCTAAAAGCAGAGATAGAGTAAGTGTGAAAAGCTGGATCTGGCTAAGGAATGGCAGGTAATGACTGTTGGTTTGCATGCTTTGAAAAGGACATAACTTTGATTCTTATAGTATTTTCTACTTGAGAAGGGCAGACTTCGAATGAGGAAATACTCCTTCGAATGATAGTGAGGAATGTGTCGATATCCTGAGAAGCACCTAGACAATTAAATCCATGAGAAAGAGAGACGATATTCTAGTGTAACACAGATCTATCGTATACTGCTGCTTATTGTTGGTCAATGTCTTAGCCTGGAATAATATCGTAAACTGCAAGGAAAGTTTGACTAGAAGGGATACCAGAACTGTCTCAGCCTCAACAACAACAAACTCCCCCTTGACTGCATGACAGGATTAACTCATTTTTTAAGCATACGAAGCCAATTGTACTCGAGAATTATTAGGGGAAAATTTTGCATTTTTATAATGTCCCCTCGAACTTGCGGTCACACTGCTAGCTACTGTCACGATATAAAACCGTATTCAAGCATGATGCTGATGGCCAATGGTGAATCTGGGAGCGTCACCACTATGTCCTCTTTACAGACCAATGATCCGGCGGGCAGGAGAACAGGACGAGGCCGAGTTTCGAGCCTGGCAAAAATTCTATAAGCAAGGCGGTTGGTACAGTACTGGAAAAACAGTTTGGGACGTAGTAGACCACTCCTGACTGGATCCTCGGGCCAACGTTCTGTGTATTTGCTATATTGAATCCTGCATACTTTTAGAAGGAGACTCTCCTGTCCACCTTTGTCGCCCACTACTTACTTGCCGAAGACGAGGGAGCCTCTGTATAAATAGAAGTACACATAGGAATGATAGCTTTTAAAATGCTTGTTCATAGCCAGCCAAGGCTATAATATAGAGGACTGAGTATCCTTCAACGGAGCTCCGGTATCGAGTTACTTTCCTGTTTATCCAAGCGCCGGACACTTACCCGCTTCGCTACCACCCTCCCCCCTCAACGGGCACCAAGATCTCGGAAGGCATCCCTGGCCAAAACTTACCATACAGCCAGAACCCACGACCTACAAATGGGTATGCGAGATATTTATATCTCGTCTCTCAAAACCATGAATGATCAATCACCATTAACGCCCAACCCAGTTTCTCCAACCTTCCGCCCACGACAACTTTGCCGATAGGCCTAATATCAGCCACACCCGACCCGTCTAGACGGTCTGTGGTCATTTGCCTGAATACCGCTATGGACTATAGACATATAGTATCCATCTGTTATGAGTGCGGCTCGGGTGGCTGGGGGGCTATTCTCTTGCTCACAAGAAACACAAATCACAGTATGTCTTCACACCACATCTCTACGGAGAACATGCATCCGCTTACTTTGTATACCGTATGGAGAAACGGATCACGGCCCAAATCTCCATAGCCATCTCGGCAATCTCGTGCGACATGCAACAGGAGGGCTTCAAATGTGCTCTTGTCAGACGCAGACTGGCAGAAATATTCCTAACTGCGTGAGAATAAGACCAGGAATTCTGAGGTTTGGCATTCAATGTCCGGCACTTAGTGCCGGAAATTGGTACCGGACATTTTGTCCTGGGAGACAGAGGGGGATCTACGATGTGCAACAAAAGCGTGGGATGCAGAATAGCAAAGAGCAAAGGCATGTATGGGAGCGGGTCGGATCATCGCGCCTATGGCGGTTGGAATATGATACCTTGATCCCTCAGCTATGGCAGACGATCTTATGAATGCCGACGATGTGCAACAAAGGTATAAAAAGGTACAAAGAATATTGCATAGAACTTCTAGACGACTTCTAAATGGGTCACTGGAAGTCTCATTGCAAGCTGAACAATATAGCCTGGCACCCAAAGTCACTGGACCGGATGTGCTGATAGGTATAATCGTGCTTGTGAAGTACTCTAACATTGGAACCACTCTATGGCAGATATATTTCCCGTCTTTCTATTCCCTAATAGTTCAGCAAAATGCACCAGACGCCATCGCCATGCCAAACTCCTCATTCCTCTTCATCATATATCGCTTTCTTCAGTTTATCACATGTTAATACAAGGCACAGCCATTCTCCGCCCTGGCAAACGCTCCGGAGAAGAACTCCTGCATCGCTAAATAATGGAAAAGGATGCCTCCCAGCACAGCGAAATGCCAAAGATTATGGCTGCCGCCGATATAATCAAAAGCACCCGGGCACCATCTCTCTGGCACTTGACTGGCATAGACACATGCTCCAACCAGGTAGACAGTAATACTCTTCGTTATTGGTGCGTAGAATTCCCAAGCCCATGCACCTCCTCTGGTCAAGTTAAGCTGCAAGACTGGCGCAAAACCGGTAGCACCCAGTGTAACGTAGAATGCTACTCGTGCCCAAGCCATATCTATCCTGTTGAAAGTCGGATGCCAGGGAAGGATGACACCTCCTATGCCTAAGGTTGCGGTAAGAGCCATGTAAATCCATCGACTGATAGGCTCGCAGTAGAAAGCTGTATATTCCGTAGTCATGATCGAGGCTGCGATGAGAAGAGATATACCGGTATAATCGACGCAGGCAAAGCGTTCCATGAGCGTCTGGTCAGCGACACTGTTCATGGTGTGCCACATCGTGCTGCAGACGAGGCATTTACAAGCCGCAAAGAAGAAAACGCCTGCAATGAAAACATCGACCTTCGTGCTCAAGGAGAAGTTGACACTGGTAGGGTAGAAGTAGAAGGCGATGGCCAAAACAATCATAAGACCGATTGCGTGCGACCAGATGTTGACCAGCTCGTTTGAGATTCCAAACATAGACCGTACACAGTCGACCTTAGACTCTGTGAAGCGATAGCCTTTTACAATATGGGGGTTGACTCTCCAAGGTATAGGGAGATCATCATATCTGATGAGACCGTGTTCTCGAGCTCGAGCAACAGCGCGTTGAATGTGTTCCTCCACAGACTCGGCAGCCTTTTTCGCACGTTCAATACCCTCATCAACCACCTCCCTAGCTCTCTCGAATCCCTCATCCACAACCCTTCGTCCTTCGCCCATAAGTGTTTCTGCCGCGCTGGCAAAGCCCTGTTCTCGCATTTTGTATGCCCTGGTTTCGAAGTCCGATAGTATAGTTTCGAGAAGACTGATACCGGTATATATTTTCTCATTCAGTGTTTCCTTCGCGGCCAGCGCATCTTGGTATCTTGACTCAACAGTCTCAACCATTATCCTGGCCCTCCTTCTTCCAGCACCTATGACCTCTCCGGAGACTTGCGAGCAATGGGCTCGCACAGCTTGTAATGTGGCATAGGCCCTCGAAATTCCCGCATCGAAGTTGAGGTTTCCATAGTTCTCAAGAAAGTCCAACCTTCTCTCTAGCTCAGCGAGAAAGATATCGACCTGCAATTTAGTCAGCTTCTGCGCCGATATAGTCGACAGAATGAGTTCCACCTTGAGCAATAATCTATCGTCGCCATCCATTCCGCCTTCAGCACTCTTCCGTCTTGGATGGAAGCTCGAATGCCTCCTCCTATAAACCGGCGTACGTTCCTCTTCTTTTCCAGTGCTCGTCGCGGTATCCTCATCCTCATACGACTCGACCGTCAATGACGGTCCCGCACAAACAACCATCGTTACCAGTTCTCAGTAGAATAAATAAAGGAGCGTGGAGGCGGGGTTGAATTTCTGTGGTAGGATTCTCGGGCTGAGCTGGCGGCAAGGAACGAGATGTACCGTTACACGTGGGTCATGCGTGTGACAGCTGCAAGATAAATTCGAGGGAAGGGAAGACCGTCAGTCTGCCACACAGAGTTGCACGAGAAGAGAAAAGAGTGTTAATTCGTTAATGGTTTGTTTAGATCGTCGGGGAAGGATATGGGAGATCCACTTTTGTTGAGGACGGGAGTCGGAAAGTGCCAGACAAGGCGTACCCTAATTTTCTTCCCCTTTTCTAGGACTCGGGAATTAAGGTTCAAATATTACTAAAAGTATATAAATATAGTACAATATGCAAACGAGAATCAAGGCACGACATGTTTTCTCAATCCGTAGTGATACTTGAGGCGCAGAACCTGTGTTCGTACCTCATCGTCACCCCAAGCTAAAATCTGATAGGGGTGGAACTGGACCCTTTGCTGCATGTGCCTCGGTAAGCGCCCCAAAAGGGTGCGTCGATTGAGCAGGGGCCAACGGGATGAGCGATACCGGTTCTGGCACATCTTTCACTCACTTGCTCGATCATTCTATCAACATTAGAATTCTGACATTATGGATTTACTCGACGATGAAATCCGTGTAAAGATCCCGTCAAGAGCATTTGCATTAAGTGTATCCCCGCCCAACGCCGCTGATATGCACACTGAAAGCCACTATTATCAACATCCAACGCTCAATCAAGCTTTTTCTCTCCTCTCCCACTCGATGACGGCTGGTGCCGTCGGTCTCGTGAACAAGCTGGTGTAATCTGTAGGGACAACGTCCTTACTACCGTCAATATTTCTGAACTTGAACAAGCGAACCATAGCAGCTGTGATCGTTATGAGTTGAACGTTCGCGAACTGTTCCCCAATACATCTATGTCTGCCAGCACCGAAAGGAAGGTAGGCACTTGAAGCACCCTTGCTGACGAGGCCGTATCCATAATCGAACTTTTCATCTTCCACATCAGTTCCGAGTACAAGGCCAGAACCAGCATCCCAGCGGTGAGGATTCCAAAGCATAGGGTTGGGGAAGTAGGCCGCGTCACGACTGGTGCAACCTGGTGAAGCTAGGAGGACGTGGGAAGTCGGGATGACATATTTGGTACCGGCGACTGGCATGGGAGACTTGACCTTTCGCATGATCGAGTGGATGGGAGTGTGAAGTCGGAGAACTTCTTTCAAGACGTTTTGGTGCAGCGTAAGCTTGGAAAGATCTTCATAGGTGAGAGGACGGAGCTCAGGACCAAGTACTTCCAGCTGTTCCTTGTACATTTCTTCTTGGATATCTGGTCTCGAAGCGAGTCGAAGGATAATCCAGGCGCTTGATGAAGAGGAAGAATGTTGTCCAGCCATAAGAAGAGCAATCATCATATGCGCGACTTCCTGATCTGGTACAGGTGTTCCATTTTTATACGTTGCCCCCATCAGCTGTGACATAATGTCCAGCTTCGCGTGCTTCTCAGGATTCTGTCGGCGTTGCTCCATAATCTCTACATAGGTTTTGGCAACCGTACGTTGAGCATGGTCCCGCGCGCGGTTGTGAGGGAGAGGTGCCCAGTGAAGCATGAAATTAATTGGACTGAAGCCCATATCGAGATCGTGGTAAAGAGAGGCGAAGGTGGAATCGAATCTGTCGCGGACATCCTTACCCTGTAAGGCATGCGAAGCGGTGTAGATGGTGATCTCAGCCATCTGGCCTGGGATATCAACGGTCCCCTTCTCCCCCTTGAACTCGGCAGAGCGCTTGACGAACGCCTCTACCTCTTCTGTGATGATCGGGACGTAGCTGCGGAAGGCTTCAGTGCTGAGGCCGATTTTCATGAACTGATAGCTATTGTCAGCGACACTAGAACTATATACAAATGGACCACCATCACTCACCTTCTTTTGCTCCATCAACTTTGAGTTAGGACAGTCGTACACTACGTCCTTGCCAAACACTGGCGTAGTTAGGACGGTATAGATCTCCTCCGCGTTGACATCCTTCAGCTTTCCGTTGAGAATGAAATCGTTGCCCGCTCTGCCAAGATATACGGTTGACTTCTTCCCAAGCAGAATAAATGTGAAGACATCGCCGTACTATATTCCATTAGCTGGGCAGAGTGGCAAGTGATGAAGAGGCAATATACCTTTGCTCTGCAGTCGAAGAAGAACTTATACGGATCCATACCATACGTGATGGTACTGCCGATGATAGGAAACCAGTGGAATACGACAGGCGGTTCATTTGGATTCTTGAGGAGCAATTGACTCAGGACATTGAGCACAACGGTCACAACCAAGAAAGCAGCAAGTGCGCCAGCGACCACAACACTAGTTCCGCGCAGCGCAATCTGCTCGGCCAGCGGGGCCGATATCTGCTCAATGATCCCCATTCTGCGCCACTGTAGAATCCGAGGCGTTGAAGGAGGAAAGAAGGTAGAGTTGAGAAATAGGCGTTGTTGGGGTTTGGAAATCGGGAGCGAGCCTCCCTAAATGTTTTTCCAAGATTGAAAGTCGTCGCGCAATCTCGTCTCGCTGATTGGCTGTGTGCCTGGCGATCGCCCTTGGCCCAATCCTTGCCATAGGTCTCCGCCTCGTACGAGCAGTCGACACATTAGGCAGACCATTTTCAATTGGTTTGATTGTGTGGAAAATTTGGGAGAAGGCGGCATTTTGCTGTTTTCGTGTTCGTATTCGAACTCGATCGCTGATTCATTCACCATCGCATGGATTATCTGCAGATATCTTCAGGGGTAAGATCGGTAACATGCGACCTAGTGAGAGCCAACCCGAAAACGAGAAGTAGCCGCACATGATGTCGTCGAAGAAGTGGCATTATCAGGTGATGAAATAGGGGTATATGGCCATCCGAACCTTTGCTTGGAATCTGGTTTCCCCTATAATTTGCAACTGGATCATCGGAGTTGGCCTTTCTGTTTACTGTCCTCTAATACACGATACCTATTTGGTTGCTGCAATGCTTGAGACACTGGCGATTGACGAATTTTCCATGTATTAGACTTCGAGTTCGGAGGAATAGTTGCGAGGTCTAGTATTGGCCTGTCAAATTTCCTCACAACTTATCTGATAATTTTTGAATACTTGTTGCTCAAAAGTTGGTTCTGAGAAAGCCTATTCCGAGGACGATGCTGCAGTAAAGAATCGGCGAGTAAGTAAGTGACTGTAGATTTTGTAGATTGATGTCAAGGAAGCTCCAACGTCCATATAGCTCTGCCAGCTGCAAGAACTTCTTCATTATACAACAGCCGTTATTACTATGCATGCTTTGGTCTCCTTTTTTCCTTTGCCCGAACTCCATGATCCCAATCCAAAATACTAAATCCCGATTCAATCCACGCATCACGCATCACTCAACAAACTGCAACTCTTCCTTACGTTGCGGAGCGAATTCATCTTTCCAGGTGTTCCATATCCTTTCCAATTCCTGGATATACTCCTCATGCACACGGTCGATATCTTCCTGCTCAGGCTTCGCAGACTGGACAACCCGGATGGGCTTGCCAACAACGATGTTTAGTGGTCGTCGATAAGGCATAAGTCCTACATCATAGTTGAAGACTCCTCGCGCATGGAATAAGGGGATGGTGAATCCTAGGATTTTCTTCACCAATAACTGAAATTTATGGATTTTAGGGTGCTCGTTTGGTAGAACTTGCTCGTAAAGGTCGTTTTCACCGAATGCTAGAACTGGCACAAGATCTGCTCCAGTACGGATAGCCAGCTTGACAAACCCCTTGCGGCGTTTGAGAACTAATCGCATGGAGTATGGTTGAGCATCTAGAGACTCCCGTGCACCTCCAATGACGATTGTAATGCCACGACCCATTCCCTCCTGTGGAGCATATTAGCAAACAGCATGTATAATAATGATTTGAGCACATACATTATTAGGCCCTCCTTTAGAAAGAAGGTTCTCACAAGACTCTCTTGAGACTGAGGCAATACCCATAGCTAGCGCATAATCGCGGTATATAGGAATTCTGAGGTTAGCGTCGAGTGTAAGAAGAGTGTTTTTGATGCCAGGAAATAGCTGCGAGAAGCCCAAAGCTTCTGTAGAAAACGCGGCAAAGGCTCCCATAGAGATGATCCCGTGAGGATGGTACCCGAAAATGTATTTCCTCGTCGGAGGAAGTTCTTGAGTTCGGTGCAGTCTTGCTGGGAAGTAAGACGCAAACAGAGACCAGACTGGTAAAAAGCGCATGAATTCGGATCGATGACTTAGAGTTCCGGAAATAGACGCGTTCGATGTCATGCAGTAAATCATATAGGGTATCAATAAAGGCCAGAAGAGGGGTATTGCGCATAGGAAGAAGAATAGCGACACGCAGCCGACAATGCACAGCGTATGAAATAGAACGACTAGAGTCTGTAGTCTTCTGTGGAGAGGAACGTTCATCGGAGCGAAACGAATAGCACTCCGTTCCCATCTTTGTCCAGCTTTCTTCCCACTGGCAAGACTGTCCTCCGTCTTGGGCTTTTCCTGTTTTTGACCTGTGCGAAGTTGTTGCTTGTAACTCCTAGCTGGCTTGACACTCATCAGCTCGCTGCCATTTAGCTCGCCTGCGACTTTCTCAAGAATCGAGATATCCTTCTTGTCGTCCTTGACTTGACTGTCTCCGTTCAGCTTCGCACCCTTCTCGTCAGAAACTGTTCGGTCTTGAGACTCATTGCTACTTCTCGACGCCGCCTTCCGGTGTTTGTGTCGTGCAGGACTTCGTGGGGTGTCATCGAGACCCTTCTAAATGGTCAGTCATGGCTTTACATGGCATCAAGCATCAAGAAGGGCTGTCTACCGTGGCGGAATACTCTTGCTTCGACTGCTGCCTCTCAACTTGGGGCCTCTCTGTTTGCTCCTCCTTCGTCTCCGGGGCACCCGTACCAACGATCCTCAAGACTGAAGCTTTGTGCTTGCCATCTCTATCTTTGCTATCGCTAACCTCGGCAGACTTGTTCGAGGGCTTGGTTCCATTGTTGTTTACTGTATCGTTTGTGCCATTCACAGGCGGCGCTTCCTCCACAGCGTCTGCATACGATTTCGGAGATAAATGCTGTTGCTTGCGCTCCTCGGGAAGAGCAGGCTCAGCGTTGAGCGGGGCGCTGGTGGGAGCAGCCATAGGCACTGTCCACTGGCAGATCAGACTTGATCGCACAGGTTTGCGACGAGGAAAACAGGAAGTCTCGCAGCAGCAGATAGGGTTGAGGGACGATCAGAGGAGGCTGGTCTGCCAGGGGAACGTTTGCGCTGGAGCTGCAAGAACGAGGAAAGAGGACGTCATAGGGCACTCTAGCGTAGCGACTCCTGACTCCTGAGACATGGTCGGCATGTGATTACGGTAACCAGATAGGGGCCCGGACGGAGTCTGTGGTTTTCTTGCGGAAGGTACTTTACTGAAAATTATCCGTAACTTGGATGCACAGGATTTTGTTGGCCCTCGTTATCTTCACATGTTATTTACTTCATCCCATGTGTTGATTCGTGTTGAGAAGCGCCATGACGATAGGGCTAGAACAATCTGTGAGCTGGGCTTTTGTGGAGAAAGCCAAACGGTCAGGGATCTGAACGGTTTCTCTATCAATTCGTGGTTCATTTTGATAAGCTTGTCATAATTCTACAAGCTTTCCTAATGAGTATGTCCATTCACGCGCCACCAAGGAGGCTTCTTGGATAGCGCTTCTATTGAACGTATTGAACGAGTTATATTATAAATTGTATGGCAATAATACTGGCAAGGAATATCTGTGAAAGCTTTCCTAGCAGCAAAGCGAGAGTAATCTCTTGCTCTGAGTATGTGACAACACTGACTTATAATACAATCTCCGGAACCCAAGCCCGTCGTCTCCTAGACTAGATTTTGCCGCCCATAAAACAAATGAAATAGGGGATGAGTGACTCATAAGTGAAAAGATATCGAGAGAAAGCCAGCCAGCGCTCTATGAACGGCAAGTACTTTTAAGACTGCCCCAAGTCCGAGATTCTTCCCAAACGCCTCCACCACCATTCATCCATTGCAATTCGTGCGAATGACCCTGCTAAAGATCAAGTCTGATATTTATCATTACACCAATTTTCGCTGCCCTGCGCCATGCATAAAGTACGCCAGATATTACCGAACATAGGACACTATCGTATGCTTGTGTCCTATGGGTTTGTTTGTTATGACTGACCCTGATGGGAAGGGTGCTGAGACTGGTTTTGGGCGTTAAGTTGATTCCTCAAGGAGAAGACTTCTTCAGAAAGTCGATTTATCTTGTCTTCTTGGCTTTTCTCCTTGCTTTCCATAACTTGAACTTTCTCGGACAGTTGTTTCACCTTGTCTTCTAAGCTCTGCACATAAGCCCAAACGCCCGAGTCGCCAGCAGCGAAAAGGTTGTTACTGCTACCGCCACTGCCGCTACCTTGATGCTGGGGAGGGCCACCAGGCAATCCCCGAGGTGGATTTAAAGCTCCTTGCGGTTGAAACATCGTGATGGGTGACGTCGGACCAGGGGTTGGCTGCCCTTGCTGAGGACCCTGAGATCCATTCGCAGAATTCTGCTGGGCGGGAATCTGGCTGGGCAATGTGTATCTTTGATCGGGAGGTGCCAAACCTGCAAGACCAGGGAGTTTAGGACCATGTGAAGTATTATGGGGGGAAGGGAGTGACATTCCTGGAGGAGAACCTCGCCCTGACTGCCGACGACCGAAATGTTGTTGCTGAAATTGTGTAGTCAAGCTAGGAGATCTTTGTCTATTGATAGATGGATCTTGTCCGAGCTGGTGAGAGGCCATCCCAGCCGGACTAAGTGGTTTGGGACTCTCGGTCATTCCACTTTGCGAAAACATCGATGCGCCGCCAGTGCTGAGAGGGAGTGAAGAAATACTTGTATTTGGAGTATGGCCACCGCCTACGCTGTTTTGCATACTTGGAGACGTACCTGAGCTCGAAGAGCCTCGATCTGCATTTGGAGGATAAAGACCACCCGCGGGCTGGCCAGGTCTGGGCCCTGCTGGTGGATATGTACTTGGTGTACGGGCATGTGTAGCGTAGTTATCACCACTACTTGGGCCGCTGACATGCTGTGCTTTGATACTGGGAAGACTGAAGCGGCGTCTGTCTTCCTCGCTCATTTCGTTCTCGCCGGGATGAGGTGTGCCGTTTGTATACATGATTCCGTCCATTCCGGTATCGTCACCATCACCTGCATTTGAGCCCTCATAATCGTCGTCACCACCGAAACTGCCCATACTTGCTCTTCTCCCGGCACAGCCACCCTGACCTTTGCTATGGCGCGCTAAGGCATCACCTCTCGCAAATTTGCGATCACATTTAGGGCAAATGTGGGGGCGCTCTCCAGTGTGTAATTTCATGTGACGTTTTAGATCGTGTAGTCTTCGAAACCTCATGTTGCATGTTTGGCAAACATAAGGCTTTTCTTGACTATGTGTCAAAAGGTGACTCTTCAGATTATGGTGACGCGTGAATTCAGTGTCGCAGTAAGGGCATTTGTGTTTCTTTTGTGATGGCGAACGAGGTGCCAGCTGCTGACCGGGCATGGGTAAACTCATCCCTCTGGAGGGTAGTCTTGATGAATCCGCCTGAGCTAACACGTTGCCCGGAAACGTTAATGCACGATTTGTCGACTGCTCATCATGAGGTTGCAACTGGTTGTTAGGGCCGGCTCTGGAGTCTCGAGATTCGGCTTCAATCGCGCTGCTCATTGTCGCAGGACTGGCTATAGCTGTTGAGCTTGCTGTTGCAGTCTGAGCTGTACTTCCCAAGCTGGCAAGGCTGGTTACGCTAGCTGGGCTCGTCTCCGATTTCTCTTCGAACTGCATAGGACTAGGGATTGAGATAGCATTGGCGGCTGTTGACATTCCTTCGCTCAACGTAGTAGTAGCAATCGGCGCATCTTGTGGCTTGCTCATCCCAGCCCCGCCACCAGCCATAAGTGATGCTAAAGCTCTATGACCTGGATTCTCGCTCATCGCAGGTGGTTGACTACGTTGTGCCTCCTCCCTCTTCCTCCGCTCGTCAGCCAGAGCTACCGCACCCGTGAGCGGCGCCGGAGAAAAGGTGCCTTTGAAGCGTGGTGATTTTGGAGATGGCGAACCCACTAGGCCAGCATTCGCAATAGATGTTAAGTTTGGATTCTGTGTTTGGTCTGATCGTCCTCTCTTCAACGATTTCGTTCGAGAAGGATCGGATTCAGCTATCGTGGGGGCCTCTGATAAGTTGGTGGTGAAAACAGGAGCTGCTACTCCTCCTTGCTCTGATGCCATGAGGTGTGGTATGAGATCCAGAGCAACGTCGATGTTGTGGTCTCTGGTTGAATCTTCCTTGCCCACAAAAGGGTCGCTGTTTGCTCTAGTCCTGTAGTGATCTAGTCGTCGCGGTCGCGTGGTGTCTAAAGGCTCATTTCGAGTTCTATATCGAAGTGGGGGGCGACAGGTTCAATTCGGATCGCAAGGCGTCTAACAATGTCAGGAACCATCGGGGAACAGTTTTAAGTAATCACTCTTGAACATACGAATATGCGCCCCAAGAGCCTCCCGGCTGCACGAATTGCGCGCAGCTCCGAGATCCTGCTGGTCGTTTTCGAGTTTTTGTTCTGCGGCCTCACTGGGCATAACTCGGACCTGTGGCACGGCAGCTGAGGCCGGTGATTCGAGAGGGTGTCGAGAGACTTTTCAATGGGCTGAAGGTCGCAAGTCAGTCGGCCATCACTGCGCACGACAATGAATGGACTCGAGAGTTGTACGAAGGAAAGCGAAAGCTGAGGGCTGACCAGCGGTGGTTGAGATGACATGGGCTGCTGCTGCGCCTCGTTGTCTTAGTTCGTAGCCACTCTTTGAGGACCCAAAGTGATGGTGCAGGTGTGGTTATAGTGCTGAGGATGGAGCGAACAATGGGCAGCCTGAGGCATCAGGGGGGACGAGTGTCCAGACGCCACGGAGAAGAAGATCACGTTTTCGCCTTACGACTTCGTACACATGCAGCTCCAATGGCAATTCTACGATTCCATAACAAATTGGCGCGCTGGCCTGCCTGCGGGAAGGGAGGACTTCTGCTTTCTGGGGGAGTGCAAGGGAACAATCTGCCGACCGTCCTTATTCAGAGAACCAGAAGGCCTTGTCTCCTCCAAGAGGTAGGTATTCCCGCACCGGGTCTAACCAGAGCTGACGTGCATGCATACCAATATTCGTGTGTGCTTGTGTGCTTGTCCAGGAGGCAGGAGGCAGGACATCGTTCAGTTCAGGTCTCATCCCCGGGGCAGAGGTGTCGTCTTTGGCCGACTCGACCTGAGTCGACCACAGCTCCCTTCTCCACAGGCTTAGAGATATCCCGCATCCCAGTCGTCGAGCGTGACAAACGTCGACGGTCTGCCTGCAGTTGCCGAACCCTGATGAATGGATCGGCTGGACAACCTGGACAGCAGTTGAGCAACAGGTCAGGATGATTATTAGCCGATTGAGACAGGGGCTCCGGCTGCAGCAGTGCACCACTGCACCACTGCACCGTGGTGAATAGATCCATGATCCATCTCAATACGGGCAAGATCCTAGTGGTCTAGACGCAAATGGGAGAAGGGCCATAGCTTGCAGTGAGAATATCACACGGCGATGCTCTTTTCAGACCTCCCCAAGCGTTGGTGCGCCACATCGTTCTTTTCGGGCACTTGAGGCGGTTCCCGCATGGCTGACATCAATGACCTCTGCACAGTTGATTGAGGGGTGGGCCTTGGGAAAGAGCTGACTTGCTGGTCCCAAATTCCCTCTTCTTCCTGACTTCCTGCTTGACAAACCATTTCAGGTAATGCCCCAGTGCCTCCAGTGCCACACTGTGCGATAAATGGCTGATATATTTTTCAGGCTTGGTCCGCTACGCCACATGCTACTTCTTCCAAGCCACGGCGACATGGGCCACCCACACAATGAACAATGCGATTGCCTCTCATGGTCCCCGGCTTCGCCTTCCAGACCAATCTGCGTGAACGAGGCCAAACAAGCCAGAATCATGCAGGGCCGCGGGTATGACGTTGTCACCGTCCCCTCCCAATTCCTCGCTTCGCAGCCGTGGCAGAAGCGTCGCTCGACCAATTGAAGTGGCTGACGGCCATAAGGAGATAGGCCCGCTACTCTAGAAAGTCTACCTCGATTTCGAAGACCCTGGGGATTCGACATAGCGATCCTCGAGATCTTCAAATGAATGGCTATCAGCGGGTGATGGCAGTGGCAAAACACGCTCACGTGACCTGTCCATTCAGCCTCTCTGTTAGGCAACGATGCTCTCGAGCTGGCAGTGGATGCGATCCAATCAAAGCACAATCATTGATCATTACACTTCATCCAGCTGCTTCAGCTTTCTCAAGTTTGGTCTGCTTTGGCGTATCTGGGATGGTTACACGGAACTAGGTACCGTCGAGAAAGCCTCACTCTATCTTTGCCATCGACTTCCCTTTAATGTCAATGGACCGAGAACCGAGACGTGGTTGCATAGCAGGCCAAGTGTAATATTTCCCTGTAATACTTCCCTTACTTATCGAGGTTGGACAAGAAGTGTCGACAAGTCTCTCGGACTCAGCCGAGGCGTTTGTTTCACAATCAATTATGATAAATCGGCAACTCCGTGGATAAGGGGTTAAGTGAAGTTTCTCTTTCATTTATCTATCCAAATCTATGATCAAGTATGTCTTCGCAAAATCTGGACCTCCAAACCCGAATCTCAGGGGTATCGCCATTATCAGTTCTCAATTCAAAACAGGAGATTTAAATGTCCAGCTCCTAGCTTGGATTTTCGCAGACAACTTCTCCAACATCACTCTCAACTTCTTCAGGGTAGTCTCCAGGCGCCATTTCAAAGAAACCTTTTGGGCTCTTCCCTAGCCCCCCGCCTTTCAGCTCTGTCAACTCCCACTCAATTAACTTGCCTCCAGTTTCCTCGAATCCTTCAGCAAAATCGAAGATTCTATAGTCAGCATTCTCATATTTCTTATTTGATACTCCGACCCGCAAGAAGCCAGAGTGGGAAACCACAACAATGACTTTCTCTGGTCTCTCTCTCAGCCATTCCCTTGCGACGATTCCTCTCTTCGTTAAGCCATGCCCAGTGTACTCTATTGGACTAAATTAGTACTATGATTCTATATCTCCTTATGGTAATACGAGCAGTTCTCAGAGGGATCGGGAAGGGAAGAACTTGAGGCAACGCTCTGAGATTAAGGGGGGAAATGTTGACTAGGGAAAACCCTCCAACGACGCTCTCAATCAATGAATAGTTTCTAGGTTGGACGTACCATATATTCCAGTCTTAGCAGGATATGCCGGATCGACAGATGACCAGTCAAACTGTGGCCATTCTTTTTCCATGATTGAAATCGCTGTGCCGGTATCACAAGGTTTCGCACTATTTTCTTGCCATTCCGCTCGGAGGATCACGGGAACACCTCGTTCCACTAGGAGAATCAAGATTAGCGCTACTACTCTTAACTATGGAAGTTGGCTTGTGGCCGGAAAGTCATTCCCTCTACCATCAATCATAGCAGTACGAGAAGCAAACCATACCCTCCTGAGAGGATGGATTCGAGCTATCCACTGCCGAGAAGATAGTAATGATCGAAATGGGAGCAAAACTAGTCACGCGAGAACTGTTTTTTTCTAGCATCCAGGTCTTGAAGCAATATGAGCATGACGATGAAGTTCAAGAAGAACTTACTCAACCACCCAAGTGCTTGCTGAGCAGTTTGCAGGGTTCTCTTCATGGGACTGACCACGATCAGTTCGATTTGCTGGGCCAAGGGTAGTTCGCTTTGCAGATGTCTTGCAAGCTCGTTGCACTGTTCTCCAAAGCCGAGATCGGTAAGAGCGGGGTCGGGCAACTCATAGTCTTGTGAGGAGAATTAGCTTTATATCCCGGATAGAAGGCTTGAGAAATATTCCAGGCTCGCATGTCTGGAGACTTTGCTGAAATTGGTGCCTAGGAACTGGGGAACTTATTCGAGACATCTAGGCTGCTGGTTAGTAGCTGGTTTTGAAGTACCGTATTTCGATGAAGCCAACTTACTATGCAGAGCTTCTGCGTGCCGGATTAAAATTACCGTCGGTGCCATCTCGACGCTTTCTAGGAAAAGGAGTGCAACTAGACGCCTTTTAGTTTGTGGTATCTGTAGGAAAGAAAAGGATAGAAGTTAAACGATAGAAGGCTGCAAGGCTGAAATGTAGCTGGTTTCGCTAGCGTGACGCTAGCTCTGTGACGCCCGTGTGGCACTTAGGAGAGTCATCCTTACCACAACTCTCATCATTGAACCACATCATAACAATGAGCTTCAGATTTTCCGCTGCACATTCCAGTCGCATAAAGAAATCAAGCATACCACCGAACCTAAAGCGAAACTCATCGTCAGGATCACCTTTCGCAACTCTGCCTCGTCGGAAACCCATCCAACGTTCAGCCCCGAAACCCGATCCACCTGAAGACGAAGACGAGGACTTCTTTGATGATCGGTTAGATGATGTGGGCCTCGTCAAAGCCCTAGCAACCGATCTCGCGCTTCGTGATGTTGCGCAAGCTATCCTTTATATTCGGGGGAAGATGTGGAGCAATATTCCAGACCAAAGGGCCGGTATGAACTCAACACGAATAGCAGAGGTTCTGAACTTCCGTTCATCGCTCCCACCTATCGTTACGGTCTCCCATGTTCAAGCACTGCTGAACTCACCTACTATAGTTGAGCGCGAAATCGCCGAACTGATCAAGAAAGGAGCGATAAGGAAAGTAGTTGTTGGTGGTAGAGGAAGCATGGGGGAGGCGCTGATAATGGCCAAAGACCTGGATGAGATGGTTCAAGATAGCAGTCTTGAGAAGGCCGTGAAGGAGAGGTTCGTTGCTATTCTGCACGAACATCCTACAGTCCTCAAGATACCTCGTTCACTACTCCTAGATCAAGATGCTAAAGCCTTAATGCATGCTGGCTTTCTAACTTCTACTATACCAAATTGGACCTCTACTGATGCTTTCTCTAAGCTCGGAGATGGTTCTCGGGGTACAATGACATCTCTGAGTAGCATTTCCAAAGCAGCCTCCGGTTCTTTGGCAGCTGTTGGTGGGGAAGGAGCTGTGCATGCAGCGGGAGGAAGTGGAGGTGGGGCTAAGCTGCTGGGAACGGGGGACTTCTCACTTGCACTTCCTACCACAGGACCATTCCTCAAACTTCTAGCAAATGCTCGCGCTCATCTCGTTTCCTTACTCTCCAAGTCCAAGTACCGAGAGTTGCCTGAACAATTGCTCTGCCAGCGCTGGAATGGTAACATCGAGTCTGTTGACGCGGCAAGCACAGCGAAGAGAAATAGAGGAGAGTTTGCAGGCGTGCTCCCTGGACGGACAAGGAAATGGAAACAATTTCATGGCATCAGCTTCGAATTTATTTTAGAAGAGTGCGTGGGGGCTGGACTTCTTGAAGTGTTTGATACTCGAAGCATTGGAAGAGGCGTCCGTGCATTATAAAAAAGAACGTGGCTGACGGACGGGTTTTCGATGCGGGGATGATGGCGACCTGAGACAACTTTCGAACGGAGTTAAACATGAGACGATTGATGATGCTCTAATGATAGATGAGAGATATACCTGCACTGTACTATACGCGCAAATGTTTGAAAGCAGAAATCTGAACGTGAAGGCGTTTGACTATGGAATACGTTTATAATGTATACGAAAGTTCAATAACAAAAACAAGGATTTGTGATCGACAACACGCGGTTTCGAGAAACAAAAGGATTCCAAAGTGGTATGTTCCCACGACCCAGTGGATTTTCGGAAATTGGGCATTGAGCGCTCATACCTGGTCTGGCCGTTTCCTCGGGCCGGTATCAGTTCCTCTTGTGGCTTGTTCCCCAAAATGCAAAACGAGGTTGCATCAGATCACAAGCCACTATCACGACCCAAATTTCGAGAACGAGCCACATAGAAGAAGTCTATGGACTGCATCGAACGGCGGCTTCGAAACAGCTTCTGGTTGATGACCGCATCTCCGATGGCAGCACCGTCGTCCGTGGTTCTGCGTGCACAAATAAGCTTCATTTGAATCGTGAGTTGGTCTGGTCGGTCTCGTCCAATGGGTTCGATGCAAATGCACTCGAGCCAGCACAATCCGTGCTCCATCGTCCCGAGCCTTCCCCGGTGCGAGGCCCGAGAGCCATTCATCGTCCCAAGCCCGGACTTTTTGTGAAATTGCACCAAGATCACACCAAGTTGTGGTTCGTGGGAGCTGCCGTCAGTCCGTCATGTGCAGCTGTCAGCTCGGCCCTCCGCCAGCGTCATTCACCTCACGACCGTCGCCTTAGAAGTACAAGCCACACTGGCGAACACAGATGAAGCAATTTCGTGGGCCAGAGAAGGCATCGTGGATTCAGGGCAGCGCCTTTGTGAGGTCTTGATCAGCATGCCCATTGCCCAGAGCTCGCGAGTCGTGACTCGTGTCTGAGAGGCGTAGGCGTGGGCGTGCCAGGCGTGGGCGAGGATTGCGGGGGTCCGATAACAGTTAAACAGACCTATCTCGAAAGCGAGATGAAGCTCCGGCATGAAAAAGCCCCTAACTGACCCTCGCTGACCCTCGCTGACCCTAAGAAAAGGTCGACCCTGCAGGGCGTCCTCTTTGGGCAACAACGCCTTTCCCCTTTTCCCCTCTCCCCCCTCTCTCAGAGTCTCTCTCCTCCTCTGCCCCTGCTGCCCTTGCTGTTCCCCTGCTCGCCTTCCCTTGCTTTTGCAGCGTGGCTCACGGCGCTCCTGGCTGTCAAAACCATCGCCCATCAGCCATCAACCTCCACCTCCCCTCTGCCGTGCTGCTTGCTCGCGGAAACGCATGTGCAAGCTCGCCTCTTGGTGCCCCGTTGCCGTCGAATGCACTTCTGCCAGTCTGCGCAGGTCCCACGAGCATCGTACATATCCCGCACTTTGCCAGAGGAAGCATCGCTCCAATCCCCGCCGCCACCACTCCTCCCAAATTCCCAATCTGCTGAAAGACGCTCGACGCGGCGTGCGTGCGTGCATTGTCCAGGGGCTGCAGAGAGAACGTGCACCTCTATCATTATTATTTTTTTGCTTTTTCTCGTCGTCCTCTTTGACCTCTACACGTCCTCAGACACGATCAACACATTCTCTAGAAGATTTCCTCTTCGCATTGTCAGTCGCCGCAAAGAATTCGCTCGCACCACTCTTTCGAACTCGCGATTATTCTGTACGACGTCCCAGTCCCTCGATCCATTGCCAATTGACCGCTACCGGCTTGGTGATACCGTCCTGCAGTTTCCCTCATTCTCGTCACCGCATACGTTCTCCACGTCGAAGACTATATCACGGCCATTATCGCGCTCGCTCGCTTGGTGAACCAGAACGAAGCTATAAACACGCATACATAAGAAAACGACTCCCTTCGGTATCGAAACGGAGATCGAAACGACTACTTTTGAAAACCCGCGAGCCCCGAACTTCTAGGTTATACCTCGAATATTGGAACGAATAAGGTATCACAGAATCCTTCGAGATCGTGATCGCATGATCCATTGATTGCTCTTCTACTGTAATCGATCAAAGCTCAACCATAAAGAAAGGAAACTCGAGCAGAAACTCAAATACCAGCCGGTGAGCTTGGCGGACGCCTTGAGTCCAGAACAACCGACTCCCTGCAGAACCGTCAACGGCTGCCGTACAAGGATATTCGGAAAAATACTGCTACGTTCTTGCGACCGAAGTATCACTACATCCATCGGAATCCTGCATATTCTGAAGACGGTACATGGTACACATTCGACTGGGCACGAGGTACAGGTTCTGAACACATTTCGCCGTTTACGAAGACTTTGTGTAAGTTATGATCCTTATCAGCTCTCGACCTTTCTCTTGTCTTAAGACGATCTTTATCCAAACATTTTATTCTATTCATATCAGGTTGACGGCTCGTCTCCTAAATAACTGATTCATGCACTGATTGCGATAATGATTTTGGATGCACGCGCACTGACCTTTGGCCAGGTTCAAACAATCAATCTTCTGCTCGGGCATATAGTGTGCATGTTATAACGTTTCGGATTGATCGGTACAACGGGTACTGTTCTTTGCAGCCTTCCCCACCGGGTCTTTCAGGCGCCTAATTGGACGACTTGAATCTACTCTCGGCACTGGACCCTGACGGCTGTGATTTTCCGGACATCCAAGATTTTTTAAGCATCTGCGAACTCCAAGCCCCAAGTTTCATGGACGCCTAGGTCCCCACGTTCGGTAGACCACTCAAGGACGGCTTCTGTATATCTTGTCGGTCATCATTTTGACGGATTCAGTCATCAGAAATAATTTTCAATGGCAGCTGCTATTCCACGGCCGTCGAGGCCGTCCTACGGACCTCCAAACACCGCTTTACCAGCTTTACCAACTACGAAGACCAGGAAAAGTACAGGCAATATCCCAAGTGGTTCCGAGACGAGCACAGCTTTGTCTCCAGCTCCGAGCTTGCCAAAGAGTGGCCTCCGTGCTCCATCAGCATCAAATCTTGTGCGTCCTACAACACCTGGAGGTAGCTCGACGCTACCTAAGTCAAGATCGACTCCAGGAGTCAACAGCGCAGGCAAAACGATAAGAAAGACTATTAGCATCAATGCATTCCCCCAGCCTCCGCGAGGCATACGGACCGCGAGTCTGCCACCCAGTCCATTGTCTGGTGGCGTTACACCAGGCAGTGCTGTATCAAGTAGGAGGGAATCTGCAGATACAACCTCAGCTGGCAGTAGTAAACCTCGGAAACGCAAGACTGGGAGCAGCCCCAAATCGCAAAGTTATGCAACTGGTGCTACACCCAGCCTACTGAATGGCAGTGGTGACAGTAGATCGATATCTAGTGGACCAGGAGCGCGAGGATCAGACGGGCTTCTGAGCCTCCCATCTCCTCCACAAAGTCGCAGCTCCTCTGCCCAAGATTCGTACTCAACGTCTGCTACTACCTTTGACGAGAATGGAGATGGTCCGCGAGGGCGAGATGCATCTGATTCGACCAACGACAATCGGTCATCCAAGCCAGCCGAAGGAAGGGGTAATGTTATTGTCAGCGTTCGTGTAAGGCCAGATGCTGGAGAGGGCAAGAAAACCGAGAATGGCGAATGGATGGTAGACGGAAGGAGATCACTAGTGGCATATCGCGGAAAAGAAGGAGGAGACTACTACTATGGTATGCTTCGGAACGTACTCTATAGAAATCTCTAGCTAACACGTCTGCAGATAATGTTTTTGCGACTCATGATAATAATGCGAAAGTTTACGACGCGTCTGCAAAGCGGCTAGTCCGACGAGTAATGGAGGGATATCATGGAACTGTGTTCGCATACGGAATGACTGGGACTGGAAAAACATTTTCAATGCAAGGAACAGCAACTTCACCAGGTGTTATACCACTTGCGATAACCGATATTTTCTCATACATTCGCGAGACTCCATCTCGAGAGTTCCTCCTCCGAGTCAGCTATCTCGAAATATACAACGAGAGGATCCATGATCTCTTGAGCGCCCCCCCTCCCGGTGCCACGGGCCCGAATGCCCCGCAGCAAGAGGAGATTAAACTTCGTGAAGACAGCAAGCGAGGCGTATACGCCAGTCCGTTGAAGGAGGAGATCGTTCAAAGTCCTACACAATTGCTCAGAGTTATTGCTCGTGGTGATCATGCAAGACGAACCTCGAGTACGCAATTCAACGCTAGGAGTTCGCGAAGTCATGCTGTTGTGCAGATTGTGGTTGAGAGCAGAGAACGGATTCCAGGCAGCGGAGCGATGAGCGAGAATAAACGTTCAGGTCTACTTCCAGGAGGTGTCCGTGTCTCAACGTTGAGCTTGATCGATTTGGCTGGTTCTGAGAGGGCCGCAGAGACGAAGGAACGAAGAACAGAAGGTTCGCATATCAACAAGAGTTTGCTGACCCTGGGCACCGTCATTGCACGATTATCAGGAGACAAAGATAAAGATGGGAAACCAACTGACAAAGATGGAAAGCATCTCCCTTACAGAGACAGCAAGCTTACCCGCCTCCTTCAAGGTGCATTGTCTGGAGACTCGCTCGTCAGTATTCTCTGTACAATTCAAATCGGGGCAGCAGGCAGCACAGCGGCGGCAAATACGCACACCGGAGAGACCTTGAACACGTTGAAGTTTGCATCGAGGGCAAAGAACAACATTGTTAGCCACGCCAAGAAGGCCGAAGAAGCTCTTGGTTCCGGTGGAGATGGCGGTGCAAGAGTCCTCCTGGAGCGATACCGGATGGAGATTTTGGAACTGCGTGGTCAACTTGAAGGTCAGGCGAAGGCCAAGAGCGAGGACGATGAGAGAGAAAGAGAAAAGGAGGCTGAGCAACGGCATGAAGAGCAAATGCTAGAAATGCAATTGGCTCGAACGGCTTTGAAGGAGAGGATCGAGCATCTCAATCGTCTAATTTTGAGCTCTAAATCCACTGGTGTCAATGCCAGTGGCTCATATTCTTCCTTGGGTATGCATCCGAGGCTCTCTGCCATGACTTCAAATGGTCATCTTTCTTCTATGTCGGTTCGGTCTTCGATGGCTCCTTCTACTGTCGGGCGAAACTCGTTGGAGCGCACGGCTTCGATGAAGTCAGTGTCCACAATTGGTCAACTTCCTGGATCAAAACGGCTATCTGGAGATCGATTATCTGGCGGATCAGCTGACGACGAAGATTCTCTGGGTGAGTATGGGGATGGCACTGCTTCCCTCGCTGCCCAGAACCGAGCACTTCAAGCCGACCTCGCAGACAAGACCAGATATTGTCAGACTCTAGAAAAGCGCTTGCTTCAAGCTCGACGGTCCAGTCATTCTCGAACATCAGTTGGGTTCTCAAACAGCAAGAACGGCATCATGGTTGGCGAAGATCATGGTGTGGCGGCCTTGCTCAAAGAGAAGGATTCCGAGATTGCAGATCTGCGAGCAAGGCTGGACGACAAAGACCGGATGCTGACTGCCTTGAGGAGTGCAGCACGATCTCGAGACACTGCGGACCGAGACCCACGAACATCACAGATTCAGATGTTGGATAACGGACCTTTAACACCAGCGTCAGCACGCGCATCACAATTGCTCGAAAGCGGTCCCCTTTCCCCGATTTTGACTGCTGGTCCTGTAGGACTATTATCACCCAAGATTCGGAAGCGTACCAAGAGCGTGGACGAGATGAGTAAGATCCTTGATGAGATGATCCAGGATAGAGTCGAAAGTGGACAGCTAGTAAAGGGTGCACGAGGCAGTGTCCGGATTGCAAGTGAGCGAAAAAGAGATACGCTCGCCGAGGCATTGACGAGTCTGGAACCATTAAAGAATCCACTGGCCATACCTAATGAAGCACCAGCGATGGTGGCAGAAGTATAACATTGATGAGAAGAAGGCTATCTGTACGATTTTGGTGGCTGGGTTGAGCGACGCTTTGATTTTTTTTCGCACTAAAAGGCGTTTGGGTTGGGTGGCGCCGTCGACTCGGCTTTTCTTCAGCTTTTTATTTTTCAATTCTCCTTTGATATGTTCCCTTATACCCCATTTTGCAGCCCGTCGTTACCATACCATAAGATCGGTTAGGGACTCGTCTTTTTTTGATTGACTTCTGTTTGTATTTGCGTTTGGTGGTGGGGAGAGATTAAGATGGGTCGAGATGAGAAGTCAGATAAAGAAAGGAAAGACGAATGAACGGCTCGCTGCCTGTGTAATAATATATGATAGGGAGGTACACGGCTTGATTGATGGGATCGCAGGCGTTTGAGGGATGAAATATGAATTGGGATGGGATGGGCTGGCCTGCTTGCTTGCTTGCTCGCTCACTCGCCATAATACATGGTACGATATGGTGCGGGTGTGAATAAGGCAAAGTAAGGTAGATAGTTTATCTTGATGTATCGAAGGATGGATGGACGGAATGAAGACGTTTATGAGATGAACTTGAATTTCCGCTTCCCTTTTGAGTGTGTGTCAAGAGTGACATTCTTCTACGTTTACTGGAGCGCATAGTGGTTCATCAGAAATGGTGAATCATGTTTTGTTCGATAGCATGCTGTTTGCATTGAAGATGAGGTTTTCTAATGCTCTCTACCTTGCTGCTTCGGTTTGGAAACGGAGATCACGCAAACGAAATGCGGAAGCTAGGTGTCTACAGTTCCGACGGTACCGGTACTTACTTGTACCTCGACTGGATATTCGTCTCTGCTTGTATGGCGGTATTGTTCGTGTCTTGATTTGTGGGCCTGTCGCTGCGCTTCGGACTGTCACTACAGAGCAGGCACGTCTGGAGTTCTCGAGTCCCTCGGAAGCTACCTGGATGAGAGGTTCTACGTTTTCGTGACTTGGGGACGCAACATAAGTGTAAACGCTCCAGTTACTCAGGCAGCTGGTCTATGTCGTGCTGCGGAGAGGCTGAGATTGGGTACGTAGTCTTTCAGGGTTTCTGGTCAGTGGGTCATATGATGGAAAGGCAGATGTAGGTCAAATCTCCAGTCCTCTCTATCTACGAAAACCCCTAGGTGTCTTGGGGCATCGAGTTGAGGGTCATCAGCACTGGATGATTCAATATCTAGAGTTGTACGGAGATGCATGTAAGGGATGCTATATTCGGTACGTAGTAAGGATGGTGCAATATAATAACGGCGAGAACCGAGTAGGAGTGGGAGTGGGAGTGGGTAAACGCCACGCAGACGGGAAGGAACCGATGATCTGGGTCTGTGAAGGCTTGCCGTTTGTGTGGAGGGGGGGTGGAGTTTGGTGTGGTGGTACAGAGAGGATGGATAGATGGTGCGGCTCCTTGCAGGAGAGGGATCCGAGGTGAGATGGAGGTGTTGTGATCTGATGATGATGATGACAATGATGCGTCGAGTAAGTTATCGAGTCGAGGGTTGTGTTACTTTACTTGGATTGTCACTAGAGGAGAGCAGAGTAGGTGGTTAAGAATCCATCATTTTTCTTGGCCTCGTCGTAGCAAGTTGACTGACTACCCGTCAAAAGATAATTGTGAGACTGCATATCGTTGTCGTGAGTATAAAGTTATCAACCTATCGCGAGTCTTGACAAGCCTAAGAACTAGCACTCCAACAAATCCGCTCTCTGGGTGCGTAATAATCTGACAGCGGCTGCTGCCCGATATTTGGACCCCTATCTGACGAATGTTGTGAGAGATCACCGAAGTTTGTGAAGATTTCGTGACGAGCGAGGTTTGAAGCTATTCCGGATTCGAGGGTTACATAATGTCTCTCAACCGGGCCAGTCACATGTATGCTCGCGTCCAGCATGCCCATTGGTCAGAGCCGACGACCGAAGCCAGAGATGTACCATGGGTGTTTCGCAGTTTCAGAAGCGTCAGGGATGTTTTCTTTTTACATTGCATGGATCGGGATCAGCCACCAGCCCAACATGAGAGTGACGGTGAGTAGCGATGGATGACAAACCGACGCTGCGAAGAGAAGATATGGCTGCACATGGATACGGAATACCTGGAGATATCAGAGATACAGTACAGCTGATACTGGGACGCGTGCGGCTGAGGGTGTGGTGCAGCGCGTTGTCCACGTATGGGATCCAGAATGCGGGCGTTTTTTGAGTTTCAAGATTGTCCAGTGGGCACCAACGCCATCGCCGTCGCCAACACCAACCCCACCACACCTCACCTCACATGCAGAGGGATCTGCCGTTTGCCACTCTTCCTCGCTCTGCCCACCGGCAACAACCCAGCTGCTCCTCTCACCTGTCCGAAAGCGTTGGTCTGGTCTCTCATCTTTTCCTCTTCCTCTCCCTCCTCCTAGCCGGGTCCACGGGTTCGAGGGTCCTCCCCAGTCTTCTCCCCACCTTCTTTTCCACCTTCTGCTTACCCGCGCACAGTCCGGACGAGGTGTATCATGTCTGTTTCTTCTTTCCTCACACATGCCGTTTCCGCCTCTTCCCCGATGCTCTGATCGTCTCTTCTCTCGTGCTCCATTTCTCTTGGCCTTCAAGCTTTATCACCGCATCCACTCCGCTCATCATCATCCTACGACGACACCTTCTCGAAGAGGCATTGGTCCAGTGTTTTCTCGTTGCATGTCGATCGTGCTTTACCTTCTACACACCTGCGACTCCACCGAGCCAGCAATCCATCCAATTCCCTTGCCCATGCAGCGGCCCATTAACTTTATCTGATTTGATCTTCATTACATTTGTTCGCTTTGAAAAGTCATCTTGGTGGCTTCCTTCTCCACACTCCAGATTGGGCCGCCGAGCAAACTCGTCTTACGACGTCCGTCATCTGTTCCTGACGTTTTCTCTAAAGACCTGCTTGGACATCCTGTTCGTATCTTGACCTGCAGTTCGTGCTAGGAAAGAACATACAAAACTTTTCGAGTGGCCTTTGATACTTCGAAATTGAATTCGATGTCTTGATATCACTGCCTCGATCTCTCTCCACCCAGTGCAGGCACGATATTGCACCTCCCTCGACCACCACGGTCTCATTTTCTTGATCTCAAAATTTACATTCTTTCCTGGCTGCGCCAATCCTTTTAAATGACACCTCATCTCGATCTCACCAAGACATATACGCACGCAGATATGATTCTCTCATCGCGGAAGTCGCCCCGGATCACTTTAAAGCCTGCGCCGTTCACGGCTCTGGATAAAGGTCCTCTTTCTTCGACTTCTTCGAGATTCAATTTCAATCATCTGATTGTTTCTCCACCACCGTCTCCAGGTCTCCCCGCCCTAGTACCAAGACATGGCAAGCCTACACCTACACATACGCCGAGGAGATGTCTACGGGCCGCATTGTGGCTATGTGGGGTATTGGTGATATTATACTTTGGATTCTCGAGGTTAAAGCTGGATCATGGAGTGAGGCCTGTAGGATGGGCTACGCATTCGGGAGATCAGTATGAGATGGTGGGGGAATCAGAGTTGCCAGATTTCCCAACACCGGTCGTCGTCACAGATGGTCGCGGCAGAGCGAAGTGGACGGTTTCGATACCTCCAGATCACGAATTCCCTCTAGAACCACAGGAGTATGCCGAAATATGTTCTGCGAACATGGAGGTTGCGAATCATGTGGCGGATTTGCATGCCCATATTCATCACCAACACGCGGCTCATTACGACTATTATCATGTGGACCCCCACTTCATGGATGTGGCTGAAGCTGAGGCTCATGGGCTCCTACCCGGCACGAAAGCGAAGACAAGTATGAATGAGCACGGATCCTTGATTGGTGAAAATAAGGATGGACTAATTGAGTCTGCTGTCTGCGACAAAACTATGACTTTCTTGTTGGAAACCCATGATGCGGGGCTAGGCAAGATGCTGATGATGTTGTGGACTGCTTATGGCTTGGCTCAAAAAGAGGGGAGGCAGTTCTTCATTGACGACTCGAGATGGTAAGCGAGTTACTCTTTCTGGCACCATTCATACTAACTGGATTCAGGGTCTACGGCAAGTATACCAACTTCTTCAAACCACCACCAGTCCCTGCATGCAGACCGCCACCAAGGCACGAGATGTTACCATGTCCACATCATGCTCGCCATCTCCTCGTGTCAGCTGTGACAGCCGCCATCACGTTCGGAGGAGCTTTCAACGAAGCCTTCGAAGATGCTCGGAAAATGGAAGTCTACCGTCAAAAGCCCGTTTTCGACCTCGCCCGCCAAGGTTACCAAGCTCTCTTCCGCCTCAACGATGCCGACCAAAATTATGTCGATGACCGATCCCTTCAACTCGTCGGCAAAACACATCTCCCTCCACCAGAAGATCAAAACGGCATCATAGTTGGCGTCCATGTCCGTCACGGTGACCGCCACCCGTACGAGTTCCAATACCGAGACAGTTACGTCCCTCTAGACCGCTATAGCGACAAAGCCCAAGAGCTCCTTCACAACGCATTCAACGGTTCCGGCGAAGAAGGCGGCAAGGCAGAAGGCCATAGCCTCATAGTCGTGGCTTCAGATGATCCGGAGGTCTATGAGAGCGAAGAATTTTCCCTCGCTTCCAGAGCACAGGAGCAAATCCGCCTTGCATCCAATAAAGTCCTCGCCTCTACTAAACCGACCAAAGGCGCCGCGGCGATCCGTAAGTTCGTCGAAGAATCCGTGGGTTGGGAAGGCGGCTTCTTCGCAGGTATGTTCTGGAGTCTCGGAAAACCGAACAGTGTACCCGCCACAGCGGTCGAGGCGCCAGACACCAAACTCCCGCCGACGGAAGAGGCGCTCCGACTGAGAGAGCTGGTCGGAAGAGCGTATCTTATGGATCTGGCAGTGCTAGGGAAAACCAGTGATAAAGTCGTTTGTACGGTTAGTAGTATGGGGTGCAAATTACTAGCAGTGATGATGGGATGGGAGCATGCAATTGTGGAGGGCAAGTGGGTTAATATTGATGGAGATTTTGAGTGGCGGGGAGTCAGTTGGTGATCCCGTCACCTTTTATCGTCCCTTCTCTATAACAGAGAAGTGGATTTTGGCTACGCTTTTGTTTTCATTTGTTTTGGTTGCATGAGCGTGGTGGGATGGCGTCCTGGTTTTAATAGGTTTGGCGGAGCATCACTTGCATACAACCAACCAGTATATATTTTGTGGACATACGCCCAAAAGCGGTCATCTTGACGATGCATGAGTACATAAGCAGAGCTACATTCAGAAGAACTAGATTCTGGACAGAAGAATCAGAAATGACTGTCCTCATTTTGGACAATTCAATACTTTATATATGGAAGTGAACTTGAGATGTGAACAGTGTCTCGTTGGTCTATAACCCAGGAATGTGGATAGGCATCAAGAACTCTGAGAACTTCATAGCTTGGGTATGCCAAGACGTGTGATGCAGATACGATCATACGAGTTGGGATACCTATAAGCCTTCGAACATGGCTATAAGACAATTGAAGTTAGTAGTGTTGTGATGCTGTTATTGATTGAGTTTAGTTGTAGGTGGTAGATTTGTGAGGAGTGAGCAAGCAGTCAAAATAAACAACACGAGCGAGTGCATGAATGAAAAAGCATTGTAGCATCAAGTAATAAGTATCCTATTGTCTCTCATGCTCACCGGCAACGAGAAGGATTCGTTACGAGCGACGTCCCAACTTCCCTATCCCCCATTTGAACTCGTTCCCTAGTAGCTTTATTAACGCTCCCAAAATGGACATTGCGCCGCGACCAAAACTCCAACGCTATGTTGTAATATCGAAAACTATGTACTGTATAGTACAGACATATCATTCATCACTATCCGATTCTACCACTCTCTTCCTCTTTGCTTTGACATGATGCCTCGAAACTGGTCTCTCGTCCTCGTCTTCATCGGTACTAGATCTAACCTCGATCGCAACCTTCTCAGCCGCCGCCATCTTTGGCACCTTGCCGGTCAGTTGTGAAAGTTCTGGTAGCTCATCATCATCAATCGTATCCTGCGTAGCCACGAAGCTTGCCCGACCTCCGTTAGCCTTCGGCGTTGCATCAAAAGGAGGTGTGGTAGAAGATCTCGCCAAAGGGCGTTTTTCCACTCTACTACTACTCTGGGCTTCGTCTTCGATTATGAAATCCTTAAGACTGCCCCAATCATCAGAAGCGGTGGGATTTTGTGATGGAGGTTCACTGTGAAGAAGATCATCGCCTTCTCCTTCGCTGTCGTTGTCTGACATAGCCGCTGCTAACGCCCGACCTTGTGAGTATCCTCCTCTAGGCACACCGATGTCTTCGCCTTCGCTTTCAAGGTCAGAAAGGACCATGGAGGTCTTTGACGGCTGCTTCCTTTTCGCCTGTACAGACTGCTTAGGCTTAGCCTTCCGTACTGGTTTCGGGGTAGCTAGGTCTTCGTCGTCAACTAAAGTTGGCAGATCCCAGTCTTGCGTTGGCTCTTCATCTCCATAAGGCTTCAGGTAACGTTCACTCTGGCTTTGAGAATTCGCAAGTGTGCCGAAAAGCGTAACACACCTCCTTGTGAATTGACCATGTGGAACTTTGACTGTAGCACTAAGCAGTCTTTGAGAAGCCGTTTGAGCAGTCATATCAGGCATAGTAACTTCCTGCATGTCATTTCCAGAGATGTTCTGGTATCGTCTCTCAAGCTCTTTCTCTTCAGCTGGAGTAAGAAGAACCGACTCCGTGGCAGGGATGGGTGCCAGCTGAGATTTGGCGACCTTCTTTGGTTTGACCGTGATACCCATATCAGTAAGCGGAACACCATCTTCAGTCAATCTGGAGGCTTTCTGAAAACCTGTCTCTACACCATCAGGCATATGAAACTTTTTTGGTGGCCTCTTCTTTGACTTCGCCACCCTTCGCCTTGGCTCGGGCAAGTCTTTACTTTGAGTATTCTCGATCGGAATCTCTATCATTCGCTTGTCGACAACTGGGGTAATTTCTCTAGGAACGATTCGGACAGAGAGATCATGACGAAAATTGAACCGTGTTCCAGCGCTGATCATCTTTTGCATCTGTTCGTAGTTGTCCTTGGCCTTCACAAACGACTCCTCCTCCTTTCCTCTCATAAGAAGCAAGACAATGTTTCCGGCTCGTTTCCTACCCGTTCGTCCCATGCGCTGTAACATTCGTATCGGGGACCCAGAAGCATCATAGCAGACGATGAGGTCAACTTGACCGATGTCCAAGCCTTCCTCGCCGATCGACGTGGCAACGATAACATTGAAGATGCCTTTTTTGAATTTGTTGATTGTCTCCTGCTGCTTGGCTTGATTCATGCCCTCTGAGCGCTTTGAATCTTGCTGGCCGACAAAAACAGAGGCTCGTATCATTGGCCCGTGCCGATTCAATACACGGGCAATATCTTCAGCACTATCTCTGAACTCCGCAAAGACGATCACTCTGGTACTTGATGGTGGTGCATCTTCACCCAGCCTGCCCTCACCTGCGTCTAGGAAATGGTTGAGAATTGTATCACAGAGGAAAGTGAGCTTAGGATGGCCGATAAAATCATCCTTACTCAACCACAATTGAACCATATCCATCATCTTCTTGAAGTCGGGACTTTCAACAATTTGAGTCTTGTATTTCCCCGCTTTATTCTTTGCATCCAAAACACTTTGCCGGAAGTCCTTCACGCTGGAGAAAAATGGCCCAATGCCGTGAAAATTGAGCAGTTTTATACTGTGTGAAATGGACGCAAGGATACTGAATAATCCGTTCACCATGCCCTTAAGTCCCATATTTGCTCTTCTGCCTGCCTCAGACGCAAACCAACTTTTTTTCGACTGCATCAATCCATATGGAGTAAGAGCCATTGGATCTTTATTCCAACAGGCGTTCTGGGCACAGAGTTGATTCACGAGAGGCTGCAACACCTTTGCGAAAAGCTCTTTAACCCTGACGATCTCATCCGATGGGTCAAGAATGATCTGATCGATGTCTCGTCGGTGGACGTATTGTTGAATATCAATCGATTCCTCAGTTCGTATTTCGACTTTTGCAATCTCCAAATTGTCTATGACTTCCTGAACTGCTTCGACACTGGCGCCGGGAGTAGCAGTCAAGGCGAGAATACGAAAACTGTGGTTGAAGCGGCGTAAGAGGGTCACAACATTGACATAGGCGTAATTTCCTGTTGCTCGATGTGCTTCATCCACAACCAGAAGCACTATCTTCTTCGGATCTGCAATGCCGGTTCTTAAATCGTTGTCTAGAGTTTGAGGTGTCATGAAAAATACACGTTTGTCTTCCCATTCCTCGGCTCTCAGAGCTGGTTGTTGCTCACCAGTAAGCATCGTGGTCTGAGATCTAGGTATTCCCACAATACTGAAGCACGCGTCGACTTGCTGGGCAACTAATGGCTTGGTAGGGGCAACAAAAACAATCTTGGCATCCTTAGTCCAGCGAAAGAAGTTGAACATGATTGTAGCAGCTATGAACGTTTTCCCCAGACCAGTAGGGAGAGCAACGAGGAGGTTGTTGAAGAGTCCATGCTTGACAATGCTGTATTGGTAGTCTCGAATAGTGCCAAGATTGGTTGGATACACCCAAGTATTCAAGGCCTCTTGATTCAAAGCATGATGTGTGGGAGGCTCGGGAGCCTTATCGACGATAAAATTGTGTACTTTCTTCGCCTGGGATGCTGTCGGCTCAGCTGCACGACCACCGAAGAGTGTTGTCTGGCGAAGTCCTTGTTGTGGTGCAACCAGTCGTTGTCGGGGTTGTGAATTTCCTTGGGTGACTCGAGGGGATGAGCCAACAAGTATTGGCTCATCTGCTGTGTCTCTTTCCGGCGACGAGAAAGCATCAGACGGTAGATCCTCTAATTCATGATGCACTTCGTTCCCTTGGGAAAGGTTGCAAGTACGTCGTTGAACGAAGGTATTGGCAGCGGGTGTTGGACGATGTACTTTCGGGGTCGTGACTCTTGGAGGTAGTGGTTTTGGTGGCTCGGGTCTAGGTTTCCTGTATATTGGTCCTCTTATTCTATATGGACTTGAATCTAGCAGTGCCTCTGCCTGTGTAGCGCCGAGGATTTTGGTAGCAGGTACATTTTTGTCTGCGATATGTATCTTATATTTTTTCTTCTTTGCCTTTTCAGTCTCTTCTCCGACTTCTTCGTCACTTTGTATATCATTCCCTGTCGACTCTCGAGATCTGCGAGGACGCGGGGTCGCGATTTCGTCGTCGTTACTCCCATAACTTATTCTTCGTCGTTTCGCCGGTCGTGGGGAGGGTGGCAGTGGAGGCAGAGTCTGTGATGGTTGACTGAAAGCTTCAATGAGATCCTCGTTAGGGATGTCGTCATATTCGTCCTCGTCCATTGTTGAAGTAGTGTCGCAGGTCCTTTGCTCACAGCTCAATCAAAACCATGGTGTTGCGAACGCGCTTCGCGAAGGACGCGTCGAAAGATGAACGATCTCACGTGCCTGGCCTGCGAACTATCACTCGAGTGAGGAAAAAATGTCGGACCTAGATTGGAAAATATGAGCAGTACCAAATCTACAAGCCAGTTTTGAATTTCTATCCACGCAGAATGGAACATTGGGGAGGAACTTTGAACGAGCCTTGCGACATGGTGGATGGAATCACCACCACATCGTAGAGAAGATATCATCACTCTACTCAAAATTTTCATATTTCTAAATATTTATGTCCTAGTGACATATGCTACACTAGATCAGAATCCACGCCCTGCCCTTTTTATCACGGGTTTCCTCACTGCACCATGAGAGGCTACCTTCTTCACTGCAGACGGAACTGATTTCTTCACCGTTTTCAAGCTCTCTTTCTCCAGTCTCTGCTGCTCCCGCAACTTGTCCTCGGCCATCTTAGCCTCAATCTCCATTTTCCTATTGAACTCTACCTCGGTGACCCTCTTCTCTCGTGCCGAATATCCCTTTTCCTTGATTGAGTAGAAGACACCTCCAAGTTCAGCGAGCCAATGAGGATCGACGGACGTGACCGTGGACATGTACTCCTTCGAGGTAAGGATAAGCTCGTGGTAGACGACATAGTCAGGAAGATAGCCTAGTCCATAGAGCGCACTGGTAGGATGCAACTGGACGGTAACACTGGTCCTCAGATTGACATACTCCCCGATGCCTTTTACCTTCGCCGCTTGATGATAATAACCTGAACAGATACATTTTCGGATAACATCCCAATCGGTGCCACAGCTAATCATGCTCATCCTTTGCATTTTCATGATGTCCAACAACTGCTCCCTGATTTCCTTGGCACGACGGAGTGACTTTGGATGGAGAAAGTGTCGAGTACACCAAGCATCGGAGTAGCCATTCATTTTCCACTGCGAATAAACGTGAAGATATGTCAGGTGGTCAGACTCTGGAACGAAGAACTTCTCTCTAGCAGCGTCGGATTCTTCCTGGCGTTCCTTAGGCCTGTAGAAGACATTAGGAACGGATAGCATGGATACAATAGTCAGCATTTCCTCAGTGCAGCCATAATCTTCAGAAGTGATCAGCAGCTTGGCCAGTGATGGATCCATAGGAAAGGCTGTCATCTTTTTCCCAATATCGGTCAAGTCCCCAATGTTGTCAAGAGCGCCCAATGCCCATAGGTCAAATAGAGAGGTCGTGATCGTGTCTTGTGGTGGAGGATCCATGAAATCAAAGTCCAACAAGTCTTTAACCCCTAGAGATTTCAACAGCAACACGGTATTGCTGAGGTTCGTTCGTTGAATTTCCGGAATGGTTTGGATATACATTTCGTCTTTGAAAGCGGCTTCTGTAAACAGATGATATGCTTTCCCAGGACCCGTCCGCCCAGCTCTCCCGGCTCTTTGAGAAGCATTGGCTTGGGATATTGGCGTTATCTGAAGCGTGTCCATTCCCATTCGGGGATTGTACACTTTGAGCTTAGAGTAACCTGCATCCACGACATACATGATACCATCAACTGTCAAACTGGTCTCAGCAATGTTCGTCGCCACAATGACCTTCCTGACTCCTGGGGCCGCTTTGTCAAATATCTTTGCCTGGAGATCCGCAGGCATTTGGCTGTATATTGGCAAAATACTAAGTTTGGGAGGGTCATTGAGAGCATTGAGCCGTTCTTGTATCAGCTCACATGTGACTTCAATGTCCTCTTGCCCAGTCATGAATACCAAAATATCACCAGCACCTTGGGATACGTGAATCGCGAGAACTTGCTGGACTGCCTGGTCCACGTAGTCCTCCACAGGTGATCGATGATACATAATATCGACCGGAAATGTACGACCCGGGATAAAAAATTCCGGTGCACCACCATAGAAATCCGAAAATCGTTTCGAATTCATTGTGGCAGATGTCACAATCAGCTTAAGATCTCGTCGTCGTGCAAGCACTTTTTTGAACAGGCCCATGAGCACATCAGTGTTCAAAGCTCTCTCATGGGCCTCATCCATGATGACGCAGGAGTATCGGTCTAGATCGGGCTCATTAAGTGATTCTCTCAACAGCACTCCGTCGGTCATATACTTGATCGCCGTCTCCTTGCTTGTGCAATCCTCGAATCGAATAGCATAACCAACAGTGCCACCAAGTTTGCACTCCATCTCTTCACTCACACGTTTGGCTACACTCATCGCGGCCACTCTTCGAGGTTGAGTGCATCCTATCATTCCTAGCTTGGCATATCCATCTTCGTACAAGAATTGAGTAAGTTGTGTCGTTTTACCAGACCCTGTTTCGCCGACAACGATCACTACTTGATTGTCCCTAATAACTCTCAAGAGATCTTCTCGAACAGCAAACGCAGGCAAATATTCTCTTTGTTCCTTTAAAGATTTGCTTTGACTGAAATTGCTGGCCCCGTCGTTCTTTTTCATGTGCTGCTGGAACTTGCTGCTGCCCTGATGTTCTTCCTCTCCCGGGATAGGCGCTGCACTATCTCCTTCGTCCTCTTTCACTCCTATCAGGTTGCCAAGAGCGGTTCCAGCCATTTTCGTAGCTTCCTGGGCTTGCTTTGCCCTCTCTTTTTGCTGACGCTTCTCCTTCACAACCTTGCTGCCCTTTCGACTAAAAACTGCCATATCACTCTGGTAGTCTCGAACTGCGGGCACTGGCTCAAGCTGTTTGGAAAATACAGTTCTACCATCTAAGAACGGAGGCTTAAGGTCATGAACGAGTAAATGGACTCTGGTCGCTTCTTCATCATCGTCAAAATCATCTCCCATGTCTCTTCGTTGTGCCACGCCCGAAGTGAGCATTCGATTTGTTTCCCAGGCATCGACATCTTTTTGTTTCTGAGTAGCTCGGGCACTCATCCGCTTCCCAGTTTTCTTCTCTACTAATGCTGCTTCTCGCTGTTGGTCTGCCCACGAATTATCGTAGGATCCAAACGGATTGTGAGAATCATCCCCAAAAGTGTGGCCAGACTCGTCTCCCGCATACCAATCTCGATCGAGCGCATTCGAGTCTTCTTCGTTTACAAACGGTTCAGGTCCATCGAACTCTTGTTGTCGAGGCGTAGAAGGGTATCGTGACTGTGCTCGAGGTGTTGATGCACGCGAGCCATTTCCCATGCGGCTTTGAGATCTCGAAGCACTTGAACCTGGCTGCCCATTTCGAGATGCAGAAGGACGTGCAGGAATGGCGAATCTATCATCTGATCGCAGTGGATTGAAGTCCAGCTTCCGCCGCTTTGGACTTGCCTCCCTGTCGTCCCTGTCCATCTTGCTGGTGATCTACTTTGTTTTCTCTCGGATCAAAACAATCGAGAAAAATAAGCCTGTGTCTTTGAGCCTCACGGACGCTACTGTAAGATAAGACAAGCCCCCGCCTCGCTAGAACCACCGATAAGCCAGCCTGTAAAAAAGTTTTGGGCTGATTTTCAGTGTGGAAATTTTGCCAACTCTCTCAACTTTGTCTCGACCCAAGGTCACACTAGAGCAGGATGTCGAGCATGATCACTGCTACAGCATGGGTTCCCCGTGGCTTTGCTGCACCGTTCCCAACCAAGTATGAGTTCGACGAGGAGGAATTTCAGCGCATCGCAGAGCTCGCAAAACTTCAGCTTGACGACGCGAATGAGGACTTGGATGATGCGCGCAAAGCCGCTGAAGATAGCAATGGCGCCGATGAAATGGCCAAAGACGGGGATGAGGATGTCAAGCCTTCGGCTAAGACAATGAAATCAGAAGCGTCAGCAACCTTGAGCTGCTCCAGTGCACGCCTGCTAACATATCCCAGAGATGAAGACGACGACCTCAAGGAATATGATCTAGAACACTACGACGAGGATGTCGCAAACGACAACGGCGACGAAGGTGTAGGAATGGGTATGTTCGGCAATGTCAAATCATTAGCATACCACGAGTCGAATGCGGATGATCCTTACATTACTATGCAAGAGAACGAGGAGGATGACGAGGATCGCGAGGAACTTCAAGTACTGGCTACGGACAACATGCTTTTAGCAGCCAAAATTGAGGATGAGGTGGCACATCTCGAGATCTACGTTTATGAGGATGAAGCAGACAATCTATATGTTCACCACGACATTATGCTCCCAGCAATACCATTGTGTGTAGAATGGCTGGATTTGCCTGTGGGCAAATCAAATGTGGACAAAGATTCGAGGGCGAACTTTGTGGCAGTTGGCACTTTTGATCCGGATATTGAGATCTGGGACTTGGATACTATCGACTGCATGTACCCCAATGCCATTCTGGGACAGGGCGGGGAGAGCAATAACGCAGGAACTGAGGATCTCAAGAAGAAAAAGAAGAAGAAAAAGAAGTCGAAGAAGGCCAATGACGACTACCACGTGGACTCTGTTCTCTCCTTGGCTGCCAATAGACATCATCGAAATCTATTGGCGTCAGCATCGGCGGATAAAACGGTCAAATTATGGGATCTCAACACGACGAAATGTGCGAAATCTTACTCATATCATACAGACAAAGTCTGTTCGTTAGCATGGCATCCTAAAGAATCAACAATCCTGTTGAGTGGAAGCTATGATCGCACTGTTGTTGCTGCTGATATGAGAGCACCAGACGCAAAAGCCCCAACGTGGGGTGTCGAAAGTGATGTAGAGACCGTGAAATGGGACCCTCATGACCCGAACTTCTTTTATATTTCGACGGAGAATGGAGTTATCCACTACCACGATATACGAAAAGCTCCATCAAGTCCAGCAGCAAGCAAACCTATCTGGATCCTACAAGCACATGATGAATCAGTGTCATCCTTTGACATCAACCCTATCATTCCTGGTTTCATGGTAACCGGATCGACAGACAGACAGGTAAAACTCTGGAATATACAACCTTCTGGCCCATCGATGGTAGCCTCGAGGGACCTGGAGGTTGGTAAGGTGTTTTCGACAACCTTTGCTCCTGACGAAGAAGTTGGTTTCAGACTTGCTGTTGCTGGAAGCAAAGGCGTCGTTCAGATATGGGTAACACCTCCTCTCGCATAGTTCAAAATATTATACTAATTGGTACCAAAGGACACTTCTACCAACCCAGCTGTTAGGCGAGCTTTCGCGGATAGAGTGGCTCCTGTTGAAGGAGAGATTAAGGAAAGACTGGTAGGCGTGGAAGATGACAGCAGTGAATCGGAAGAAGACGAAGGTGGGGCTGAAACTGGAGATGGACATGCCGAGGCGGACGAGAAGGGATGGGAGTCGATGGATGAGGATTAAGGAAGGCTCTTGCATTGTACAGCGATCAGTCCTCATGATAGCGATTCGACCGCTGTTTGGCATTGATGGGTATACCCGAGTCCGTTGCCACGAGGCAGCCTCGAATCTCGAAACGAAGCTTAAGATCTGCTGATGAGACTGCCCAGCGATCATTTGCGCAATACTGATGGTAGATTGATGTCGCTCATATAGATATGGCGAAAAGGAATAAATGTCCGAGTTTGAAGAGGACATTTATGGCAGTTGCATTGATAAGAATCAGATTTCCCCACAGAAAGGAATTGTATTCATGGTATGCACCTCGTCTGATCTTTGGCGCACAGACTTAGTCTTGAGATGAACTCAATGCAAAAGCCTCACGGCAATGCCGCAGAGATCTCTCCGCATGACCTCGTCCACACCACGGCGATCAATAACAGTGATCAACTCTATTTGGGACATTCTAGAAGTCAAGGAATTGTGCATCGTGCATCGCGAAGGTTGCCCGCATTCGGCCCCAAGCCTGACTTCAAGCGCTCTCATGATTTGCTGCAGCTCAGCGACTTGCTGTGCCTGTCCTGCAGACGAAGATAAAAAAGGGACCCGGCAAGGAAGCCTGGAAGGACATGTCAGCTCTGGCGAACGTAAGGGATCGTAAGCTGTGCAGAATGATGTTGTGCTCCTGGACTGACTAACTGACTGAGGCGAGTCCTCGAGGATGTTTCCCCTGAGCGGATGCGCGCGCCTTCGTAACGCGATCAGGACAAGCATTGCGATTATTCTCGTCCGATTGTGTACCTGAAACTCCAGAAGCAAAAGTTTCGATTTATCAGCCAATGAGCGGGCCGTGGCTGCTTGTGCCTGGCCGCCCCGTTTCGACCATTCTCGAGCGCCAAAGCGGCCCAGGGCGCTCCCATTTGTCGAGTTGTCGAGCGGCATCCCTGAGAATCGGTGAGAAACGAATCAACTTGGGGAAGGTCGAGCGTCGAGTAGCGGATCTTCAATTCTTCGCACGATCGCTTAGACTTAGAGTGCTGAGGGTTGCGTAAACTGCAAAACCTAACTGACGGTCAACGATAAACTTAGAGCCGTCGCAGCACCAGCGCGGCGTCGGCTGGATTCATTGGCTGGACGGGCGTGAGAAGTTTCTGGATAATTGGGTCGCGGCCTGCTCTAAACATGCGGAAGAATCCAAGTGTCGCCAACAGGGGCTCAACGCGTGGAGGCAATTCTGCAAGGATACAGACCAGCAGGGCCAGGGCCAGCACCCGCAACCAGCATTCTCCCCTGGCAGCCCTTGCAGTCCTTGCAGTGGCCCATCACGCCGATGCAACAGCGGGCCCAAGAAGGATTCTTCGCCCTTCCGCTCTCTTTTCCATGATATTATTACTTCTATCTGCCCATCGCGCTCCCTCCTTCTCAGCAGCAGCATCAATAGCATCAGACAGCATCGCCGGCTCGATTCGTTCCTTCCGTTACGTGTTGAACACTCCCTTATCGACACCAACTCCACAGTCCCTCCAAGACAGTCACAGTCAAAGTCAGAAAAACACAATCAAAGTTTTCACCTTCACCTTCACCACAGGACCGCGTCCCGATCACTACAACGCATTCACTTCCACCGCATTGCTGAACGATAGAACGTCACTTTTGCACGTACCTAGGTATATAATCACTTTCACCTCAAAACATACACATTCGGCTCGCGAGTACGACCTTCCCCGCACCCTTCGCACTTCAACGCGACTTGGGCCTTTTGCAACAACACCACAGCGGACCGATCACTCTTGGCTGTCACCAGACGTTGAAGGTGCACGCTCACCTCTGGCGACCTTCCAAGCTAGGCACTTTCGGAGCAACACATAGAGCACCTGCAGCCCATTTGATCATCTGCCAATCGAAGCGATTGGATTTCCTGCACCTCTCCGCAATCAGGCAAAACCATACCCCACCAATATTTTCTGACTATCAACGTGGTCGTTGGTAGGAAGAAAGAATAGGACGCCGAATATCCTCCTCTGATTCTTCCATCTATTCAGCAAAAATGTCGCTCTCGAGGGCTTTCACCACTCGACGGAGTACTAAAGGCTCTGCTGACGCTACTTCCGGTATCCCGAAGCGATCTATAACCACGAAGCATTCATTCTCTGGCACGATCAGACACAAGATCTCCGCGCCGGTAGAGCTCATCTCCACGACAAACATGCTCTCGTACAACGCACCAGATATCTTCCCAAGCAGCTCTTCGTCAGCTTCCTCCCATTCTGGAGACGAATCAGAAAGGTCGCCATCGACATTCTCCACACCCTTAGCTTCGCCCGATACTTCGTCCATTGAGTCTACCTCACCAACTTCACCCGAGCCAAACCATTTATCATGCTATTTCGGTGCACCATCAAGGCAAAGTGCTTTGGAAAGCGAGGCACCCGTTGTGCCAAAAAGGGCCGTCTCTCACACAAAAAGTGCGAGTCTACAAAGATCCGCCTCA
Organism: Mollisiaceae sp. DMI_Dod_QoI; assembly: GCA_009613015.1. Classification (NCBI taxonomy): domain Eukaryota; kingdom Fungi; phylum Ascomycota; class Leotiomycetes; order Helotiales; family Mollisiaceae; species Mollisiaceae sp. DMI_Dod_QoI. The sequence continues at coordinate 321,299 of VXCB01000012.1, forward strand.
CGGATGTCTTCGAGGAAACCCAGCACCTCTACTGCTCGATCGTCAATCAACATGTTTAGCGCGAGCATCGATTCAGCTGAGCACAATCCATTCGGCAACGAGCTTGCTCAAGTTTCGGAGATAGCAGAGGAATATGGTATCAGCAAGGAGAAGCTGGCTGTAGTGGATGAAGAGGAGCAAGAGTTGGTCTCAAGAGGACTATTCAAGTTCCGAGCAGAGGACTACATGAGCGAAATCCAGGGTTTATTTCTGAGCGCTTTTGGTGACGCCAGACCTACCATGTCGTCGATGTGGATATAGTGGGACTGGTTCTCACGACTATTCACCGATCATAATTTCGACCTACTTCGATGTACATACATTATTTTGGACATTTGTCCACCTTCTTACGCTCCTTTACGAAACATTTGCAAACGTTCTACGTCCCGGCTTTATGGAAAAAGGGTGCATTGGAGTTCTGGTTGGGTGGGAATTCTTCCGCTGGAAGATGTTGGTTTTGCTTGGGCTTCACGGATGCTCCTACACACTCATTTTTGTCAATCCTGACATTTGCACTCTCTACGATTCTCCTTGCTGGACAGAATGATAGTCAACCTGCAATGCAGGGATCACCTAGACATTAGTTTTCAAACTCAAGTTGAAGCAAATTCAAATTCATACACATATTACATCACATGCCAAGCTCATCTTTTGAATCTTGTGATTTCAGTGCCACCCAAAAGCGGAATCACGATGTTTGACTGATACAACGCGGCACCAGCCCTCCGTCTCTAATAAGTAGAATGCGGAGAAGAATCCCTTCCCTCAATTTGAATCTATGGTTATGGTGGGGACATTCCTCGTGCTTTCCATGCAAAAAGATCTTCTATGCATCGAATGCATATCGATATGAGATTCACAGAAAATCATGTCGTCTTTTTCCATGCAAGGAACTTTTGCTCGTCTGTAAATCAGCTGTGTGATCTACGAAACAATGATGCACCCGGATAATTGCTGCTGGGTGATGCACTGCTGCTCAGACAGCAACGGTTTGATCCGCTGGAAATCTGTTCACGTGATACTGGAAAAGGGTCCTTCGCTCGCTTAGCAAAACAAGGTTAGCACCGGTGGGGTTTGGGAGCGAAGGAATTGAACCGACAGTTCTTTTTTTTCCAGTCTCCAAGTCTGGAACACAAACCTCGAATCCTGTAACGCGAAACCCTCGAGGAGACAACACATCGCAAACAAACATGACACTCCCTCCTCTCATATACTATTTAACCATCCTTTCGTAAGTTTCCTTTTTCCTCTTTTCCCGCTCCTGTTCTGTTTTGCTCTGCGACAGCAGGAGAGCAAGTTAAGACGCAAGAAAAACAAAATGATGAGATCCCAATACCCTTTACCAAAATCTTTAGGAAGAGCCGGAAAAGGCCGACAGATCCTCGCAATCATATTGAGACGGGGCCGTGTTGGTATCGTCACATGCAGCGGTCCCGTTGAGGGTTTGTTAGCGATGCTTAGAATCTGGGTTTCTGAAATATTACCGCGACGTCAATGGCGCGTGCTTGCTCTTGAGCATGTGCTGTGGGCGTGTATGGTGTTTATTCTATTCTTGTTACCCGTGTGCGGGAGATTGTTTGGTGGAGAGTGAGGCTAACTTTAAAGTTATAGGTTATAGTCGAGGATTGCATTTTTAGGACGCGGCACGACGATTAGAACGGAACAGAACATACGGGCCAGACTGTTTATGAGACGTGCGGAGAAGGTTAAGGGCTGGGGAGTGACGGGTCGGGATGATGCTATCTCTGAGGCGGAAATATTTCGATTCGAAACTACGATTTAAAGGAGTGCTTCGGATTGAGTATTTCGCGAATCTCGGATATCTTCACCCCAGCCTTCGGGACGAGGTTTGAAAACGAGGTTTGGTAAACAGGTGAGTTATCGGAAAGCTCCTTTGGATTTGCTAGCAAGGTGGTAGAATCTATTTGCTATGGCGGTTTGTAATCTGGTCAGGTGGAGGAAGGTCGAGCTTGTGGCTCTATTCTCTGTCTGTGGTATGACATCAAGTGGTGGTATCTGTTGATCGAATCATAGTTAGTGGCAGGGCTGCAGGAATATCTGGTTACAGAGAAGATATGGTCAATATCGATACGTAATTTGATCTCGAGGCTATGAGAGTAGTTCTCCCACACCTAAGCCAGATGTAGATCCAAAACTACTCTCTTTTATTGACCGGATCCTGCTTCCAATTTGGAGTTTTTTAAGTTTGCTCTTCATTCATCTTCAGCATTAGAAAATAGTCTGGCTGTTTCTAGCAAAAATATAAATCGACAGCACACCCTAGCCGTCCAACATATTTGAATATCCTAAGTGTTTCCAACATTCCAAACTTAATTGATACTCAAGAGACTATCAGCATTACCAAGTGAATGTAAATACAATTTTCAGATCAGATAATACGACTCCAATCTTCAGAGCCAGACTTTTCCAGTCATTGACTTTGAGACACTCAACATCCTATATCCATGTGATTCTACACAATGCATATCATCTCGAATATATCAGTGTTGATAGCATGAGAGGAAAACACTTCAAAGCATAGTCTTATTAGGACATTTAGTATCAATTTCTCTTCCAGTGTACATGACATCATGTTCACATTCAATTTCAATACCCCCAAATCGAGTCGTCACCTCTTCGACAAGAGAAAACCCGAAATGAACAATGTCGAAACACATATTCTCTTAGACAAATCCCAAAGTCTGATTCCCTCCCCGGATCTTGCACCCAGCACCTTTCGTGAAAGGATTCATCTTGATATACTCCTCGGCCTGGGACTTATATCCTCTCGCCTCATCCGCTAGCACAACACCTTTAATGACAGCCACGGTTCAGTTCTTCCCAATTCATCTGTTTCATGAACTCTTCCTGAGCATGACCAGGGTCTTTAAATTGGATCTGAGAAATTAAATATGGTCCTCTTCGCTGAACAAGCTTATTCTCTGTAGCTGCTTGCTTTAATAGCCGGATCCAGCTCTCGTGGGGCAACCTTCGTTTCTTCGAATTCTGCTACGTTTAATGTGTGCGAAACGCTGTGGTAGAGGGCGGACTTGACTCCTGATATAGAGGAACACGGTGGAGATGTCTCTTTTTTCTCTCTGCGTGATGCTTTGTTATTGCTGTTGCTAGATGGACGAGCTGGAGTAAGTGGATTTCCTTTTTAACGTTAACATATTGTTTGAGTCTAGTACAGACACTCAACACATGAGAGAAATGAAAGCGTAGAGTACAGTTATTGCTAAAGCTGCAGGTTAGATAGAATTCGAGGAAGTTTGGTATTTTCTATGGATCTCTAACTCCCCTTATTTCTACTTGGACACTCAATCTTCCTCTGCTTTAGGACGCAGCTGACTCCCTATATCAAGCGAGCATTCTTTTTCATATGCCGCAACTTGATATCGTCGTAATGAAGTTGTTGGTTGGAAACGATGCAGAATGTTCTCCCGGTAAGAGTTCGGAACGCGATCAGCTCCTCTGAGTGTCTTTTGAGATTTTTCTTAAACTCTCAGACTCATAGACTTTGCACTCGAACAGCATTAGAGGGTGGAGCAAGACTTATCTGAGAAAGATTCTAGCAATGATATCGATTGAGTTTGTAGGTCGATGCAGATTTCAAGTGTCAAAAATGTCGGGCTGTCTAGCACTATTTGCCAATTTTAGGGGGAATGGAGCGAGCTCACACATAGTAATATTTGTTAAATTGAGTTAGGTGTTCGGATTTTCACAGCTTCACATATCTCGTTCATTCAAGCAGGAACTCTGTTGCTTTCGTTTGTCTCAGTATCCGTTGACCGAAGAGCAAGTGTTAGTAGTTCGATACAGGCACACCGAGAACTTCGGCGCCGCCATTGAGCTAACCCTTTAAAGCAAGTCCGCATTCCCTCAATCGCAGGTGTTCGGTGTCGGAATTCTATATACCACGTTGACCAAAATTTTCTACAATGAGGGTCGTGCAGCAGGATAGCCTCCCACATTATACTAGGAGGTCTTGTGTCCAGCCATTCGTGGTCGCTTCCCTACACTTTCATCACGATTTTGTTTCGCTCCGTATGCGGTCTCCGTGAGAGGTTGCACGTGAAGTCTTCTCCCGACCTTGCCATTTCTGCATCTCCGCCATCGTTAACCTTTGGGCATGGGTCCAAAACCAATGTTCAAGTTTGTAGCCGCAGACGGAATCGGTAATACTCAAAAAAGACATCAGGCGAGACGGGCTTGCGAAAGCTGTCGGCGCCGCAAGAAAGCTTGCCATCACGGAGATGAACCCACAACCACAAGGCCAAAGGCCACTTTGGAGAATCACACTACAATTCTTCTAAGTCCGACTTCTCCTAGCCATACCTCGTATCAGACTGCCACCGATCAAGATGTAGATTCACTTCAGGGTACAGAAAGAACACAAGAACAAACGCACGCCAATAGGGGAAGTCTTCATGAGGGGGAATCTGTGTCTACATTGAACGAGGAGACTCGTGATCCTCAATCACACCTCCAAGCAGAGCCTGCTCGTCAAGTCTTACACAGGAAGGATGACCAGACTTCCCGGTTCATAGGGGACCTCAACCCAGAGGGAGTATTTTTAGCAGCCATAAGCCCCAATGCAACTCGAGAAGGCAGCATTGGGGTTTGGATCACGGCCGATCAGAAAGAGGCCGCCTCGCAAACTACGCGGGATGCCATCCAATCTCCATCAAACCTATTTTACGGCACCGGACCATTGATTCAACAATTTGTGCCAGTGCTCGAGCGGCAGTGTCTGTCAACAATACCTCCCCCACCTAGACTGAACGCTTTAACCAAAATCTACTTCGACAAGGTGTATCCTATCCTTCCTGTAGTAGATGAGACTGCTTGTAGAGAACTTCCTACTGCAGAACCGCATCGCATCCTCCTTCAACAAGGAATATGCTTAGCTGCATCAAAAAATCCTGCTGCCAAGCAACATCTTGTGTTGGACGAATCAGCATCGCCTCTGAGCTGCAGAGAATTTGGGGAGAAGATATCAGGTGCTATGAGAATGTCTATTGAGATAGGGCTTGTTACAGTCAAGACTGTTATCATCCAAGCGCTGGTATTGATGTCCCAATTCACCGACAATCCTATCGGCGATGACTTATCATCCCAGTAAGTATCTGCATTCAGACAGCGACTTAAATCATATCATTCATTGCTGGTTATCCATATTAACTCTTGAAATACACCATTTCTTAGAGCGCTTTCATTGTTCATAGGATCAACCATGAAGATAACTCACTGACCTCGCACAGATTCATTAGCCGAGCAGTCCATCAAATCCAGTCACTTGGGTTGCAGCTCAAAGACAACCAAGATATGAACAACAGTAAATTGTTCTGCTGCGTTTGGGCCATGGACAGACTAAATGCCGCCCTATATGGCCGTCCTATCCTAATGCATGAGAGAGACTGGAGTGCAGATCTTTCTTCCTACTTCGAAGCACAAGACCCAACCTTTCGATTGTTTCTCCATGTTGTGGCTTTATTAGACAAAGTCATTGACCTCTATCGACCAAATACTAGTGTGAATCCAATGCTTACTGGGGATTTCCCCGCATTTGAAGATGTGGTTCTGAATTGTGGGGTATCTAATGTAACCATGTCAGCCTTAGGTATCCTTCTTTCCTTTGCTCTTCTGTTGTAATGGAGGATGTATGATATGATGCTAATCATTCATAGCAACTATTGAGATTCTCTATCATGCAGTTTCAATACTCTCATGCCGGTCTAGAGCCTGGGAAGACCCACAACGGTCTAGCACCGCGTACCTGCGCCAAAGCCTCTCGACTGCGGTTCTGAGCTCCACCGTCAGTTGTGAAGAGGTGCAAAAATATCCGCCAACACTGTTCCCTTTCATACCGTATGCCATATCTCTAGCTATGAGCATTGCATATCGGGAGATGCGTCACAGCACCCTGATATCGCACCGCAAACGATCTCGCGTACAGTTCCAGACCCTCTGTGACGCTCTTTCGAAATTAGAAGGCATTTTCTGGTCAGCATCAGCGACATCAGATATGGGCCAGAAGTTATTGAAGGAGATGGACAGAGTATTCTCTACGGTTTCGACGTCAGAAAAGAGACCGGAACAGTTCTCAGCCCACAACACAGAAGATATCCGTGCTGCTTCTAGTCAAGCTGTTCAAAGTGGTATGTGGTCAACTCCCGTACTCCTGGTTGCACTTGCTAAACCGCCAACAATAGGAGACCAACTTGCCATGAATGTAAATGGAGACATACCCAATGCAACTATGCAGGATGTCGATCCCTCCATGTTTGGTTCCCTCCCAGACATAGACATATTTGGCATGTTCGATCCAGCCTTCGACCTCGATGGCTTCGATGCGTGCTTAGAGGGCAATCTCAACCCGGCATTTCCAACGAACTTCCAATAAGCTGTTGTGATAACTGAACATTGGCGATGCTACTCTATCTAGTTATGTCTAGGTATTCATTATAGACGCCATTTCATCAAAGAGTATTTTCTACATGTTCAGATGCGGTGCTGCCCATGCACAGAAGCATAGGTGCTACGGAACAACTTTTCACCGATCCGAACTTCGGAGTGGAAAAACAAAAATGCTCCCGCTCCGCCCCGTCCCGCTGCCATTGTTCGTCCTGACTACAATCTCGATGGTAATCAAAAGTACAGTGCGCGAGCCGAACATTTAGAATCAGCTGGCCGTAAAGGGCTAGCCCGCCCACTGAGATAACCAGTGTCAAAAGAACGGAGGAAAAGTTGGCTCAAATGAGCATTTCTCCATCGTCCTTTTTGGTCAACATATCAAGAATTGACGACTTCTTTCGGGATGGCAGCTTGCCCTGAGAAGGCTTAGGCTCCTCCTCAGTCGGCTGGACTTCCTCGATCTCCTTACTTATGCCAGTGCCTTCCAAAAACATCTTAGCTAAGGCTTTCTCACCGGCTGCTTCAGCAGCATCATCGTCTCCAGCCACTCTGCCATCAAGCTCTAGCTTACTCTGACCTAGGGCAAAGATCTGTTCTTCCACAGTGCCTCTCGTGACAAGTCTGACGACCTCCACATCTTTTTGCTGACCAACCCGATGAGCGCGGTTCTCCGCTTGTTTATCATCTTGGGGGTTGAAACTACTGTCGAAGATGATAACTTTATTCGCATACATGAGATTGATACCAGTACCGCCAGCCTTCGTGGTGAGCAGAAAAGCAGTGATATCCTGATTATCACGGAAAGTATCGATGAGAGGTTGACGTTCATCAATGTTGGTGCTACCGTCGATGCGGATGAACTGAATCGAGGATGAATTCAGTACTGCTTCCAAGATATCGAGAACAAGAGAGAATTGCGAGAATATTAACACTCGATCGCCCTTCTCCTTATATGCCGTGACAAGCTTCACTAACGATTCGACCTTGCCAGAGTTCATCCATGCAAGGTCGGGAATGTCAAACTTGCGGATGCATGGGTACAATACACACCACATATGAAGCCAGAAATCAGACGCACCACGCATCTCTTTAAGAAGAAACTCAAGCTTTTGAGAGGGTGGGAAGCTTTCCGGTACCCTTTTCCGAAGTATGTCTGCCATTTCTCTGATCTTCTCCTCAGTGAAGTGACGACGGAATAAGAGGGGATGGATTGCGGCCTTCCTGAGCTGCATAAGTGGATTGTTTTCGTCAGATTTTGGAGCCTTGCCACCCTCAATACGGAAACGGGCCCTCTCACGAGCCCCGTCTAGAAGACTATCATAGATCCCCTTTTGGGAGTCGTGGAGTGAAGCATATTCGATTCGGCAAGTCTTAGTCGGAAGGTGCTTTAAGACTTGCTCCTTCTTGCGCCGAAGTACAAAGGGAGTAAGGATAGATCTTGCACGATCGATTCTCTCCTTTGAGAGGAGGGCGGCATGGTCGGTATCTTGTGTCGTGGCCTTCGCCTTGAAGATCAAGTCTAGATCATCCTTGAGATAATTGAACACACCGGGTAAGATGAATGCCAGAAGCGCAACCAGCTCTCCAAGATTGTTTTGCAATGGAGTACCGGTGAGCAAGAGTCGGAATTTGGCAGGATTCTTCATGAGAGATCTATATTTCTTGGTCCTTGTGTTCTTCAACACATGACCTTCATCGTACACGCATACCTAAGATTAGATCAGTAAAGTAGACTAGTACGTATAAATCGAACTTACATCTGATCTCAACCGCCTCAAGAATCTTTGGTCTTCCTCATTGCCATCAGCCATGTCGTAGGTAGTGACTACAACATTCACTTGATCATTCGCAAGGATATTATCTGCCGCTACTACACGCTCCTTTTGTGGACCTAGATGAAATCAGCATAGGCTAATTGCACCTTGAAAATTACGTACCATGATAGGGCTCAACCATGAGCTTGGGTGAGAATTTTTGAAACTCTCGGAGCCAATTTTCCAACGTTGAACCAGGGCACACAACAATATGAGGGCCTTCTTGACCGTTCTCCACGAGATGGGTCAAGAATGCGATAACCTGATAAGTCTTCCCAAGCCCCATGTCATCTGCAAGAATGCAGCTAAGCCCATGTCTATACATCATATCAAGCCAGTTCAGCCCGACGACTTGGTAGTCTTTGAGACTCCACTCCTCCGCCATCATATCTGGCTGTTTCAAGAATGTGATCTTTCTCTTCCGCTTTATGACTTGGGTTTTAATGTCGTCGTCGCCGTTATTAGATGCCGAATCACTGTTCGGAGATCCCAAGCCAGAGTCGCGCTGCGGATTGATGTCGTCCTCCAAAGACGTAATTTCAATTTCACCACCTTTCGAGGCGCCGAAGACGTCCAGTCCCCACTCGGCCATCTCCTCGGTCACCGGTTTGCCCAGTTCTGCACACTTCTTTTCGAGGCTTGCAACAGCTTCATAAGCCCTAAACATATCGAGACATTTGTCGACAATCTTGTCGCCAATCGGGGCTCGAGCGCTCTTCTTGCCACTCTTAGTTACCTTTGTGTTCTCTACTTCCCTTGCAGCATCCAAAGTCCTGAAAGGGCGAGCAGCAATCATAATTTCAAGGTTGTTTTGCTTCAAGCTAGTCATCTCCACCAATTCTTTGAGCTGGCATGTGTTCAGGAATTTCAACACTCGAGGTTCCACATCAGGGCTTTCGTCTTCCTCCTCACCAGACGCGGAATCTGAGTCCGAACCAACAGACCCCTCTTCTTCCTCTTCCTCTTCCTCTTCTTCAAAAGCTTGAGGCTTCAGGGGAGACGAAACTTGAGGCATCGCAGGGGAGGACGGATGTCTGCGACCCTGAACGAGTTTTTTCTTGGGCTTTGGCGGTGTTGCAACAGGAGATGGTTTCGGAAGAGCTGGGAATTTGGAATATCTGTTCCCGATAGACCCCACACCGCCATTGAGACCTCGCTTCATTTGAAGCTCTTGCTTCTTCCCGCTCGCTGGACTCTCAATTTCATCGTCAGAGTTGATAACGATGACGTTTTTCTCTTGCTGAGCCATCAGGTTACTAAGAGCATCGTTAACGTTGAAATTAGGAGCAGCAAGTAGGGCGCTATGAGCTGTCATGATCGATACATGTGGAAGTACAGTGATAATTTGTGTGATTTTCCGCCTGATCGCATCGGCAAATTCATTCAGATTCAGATCAGAGACCGGCTGTGCTCTCTCGGGCCTCATTTGGGTTTGCGGTTTCTTGACGGAGCCGTATCCTCTGGACATGGCATCTGGCCTGCCGTTCGCTGGACCCTTGTACTCTGCATTTGCAACTACAGATTTGAATCTTGAATTGCCATTCACTGAAACCTGCGTATCCTTACTTGGCGAAGCACCGAAAGACGAGTTTGCACTTCCCGGAACGAAGGTGGTTGGCTTTATGTTCGCGATATCTACCCCAAGTTCATCATCCGAGCTATCGCCTTGAAACTGAGGCCCGTCGTCGTCTAGGAGGTCGATGGTTTGCTTGAATTGAAATGGTTTTTTGACCACACCTTGGGGTGCTTTGAAGACAGTGCCAGCCGGTGCCATGCTCATGGCCAGGTTGGGTTGTCGAGGGGGGATAACACCGGTTTGTTGTTGAAGTCTTGCGGCGTTGTGAACTGGTCGAGGTTCAGAATCTCTTCCGTAGAAGGGAGACGAAGCCGGAACCTGGACGACTGTCTTCGGCGTGCCAGGCGGGCTGGATCTCAAGTTCGTACCGTTTGGGAGGATTTGGGTTGGTTGGGTTTGGTAGCCATGGCCAGGGGTATCAGGAACGAAGTCGGCAAGTAGCTCGTCGCCACTATCGTTGTCTGAGTTATATGCACCCGTGTTATTCGCAGATGTTGAGGTGGAGTTGTAACCAGATGCAGTCTTCTGTCTCTTAACGGAAGGCGTGTCGATACCCAACGAGGTTGGCTTCGTCGTGCCGGCGTTGGAAGACATCTTGGCACGGGCGAAGCAAAGATTTCGAGAAGATGGATGTGTGCGCAGGAGGTTGAAGTGTTGCGAGAAGTTGAGAACTCGTAGTTCGAAGAATGTGTGGGGAAAATTCTGCTTGCTTCGGAGAGGTGAATGAATGAATGAAAGGCGTGGGGTTCACTTTCGATGTGAACGTCAATCGCCCACCCCGGTTCCAATTGCCTCCAAACGAAAGTGTGCTAGCAACAGTGTAGCAGATATCATCCACAAGAAAAATCAAAGGAGCCGCAACGGAATAGCGAGGGTCACACTGATCCAAATCCTCCAATGTTGAGGGGGAGAAGGCTGTAAAGGATGGTGACGAAGGGTCGCCAAAAAAAAAGGTTCGCGCTAGAGGATCCAACGCGTCTCGGGAACACGACAATCAGCAGCCCTGCCCGCAGCCTCACCCATACATTCCGAGTGACCAGCTTCTTCATCAGACACCTGATACATCCATCTACTCCTAGGGTCAACAGACAAGATCATGACGACCAGACGGATCATCCCGGGTGAGAAGACTATTTTAGAGAAGGATGACAAGGACTTTTCACAAGCTGCGGGTGGAAAGAGCATCATCGCCCCTGCAGTCCCTGCGTGAGCCTCAAATCTTCTAGCTTTGCAATATAGTCATATGAATGCTAACACAGTGATTGAAGGCATGTGATATACAAACTGTTAGGTTTCACGCTGGCGATGGTCGTCGGTCCTATTGGATCATATTTCCTCACTTTGAACACGATATTTGGAGGTGCGCTTGATCTCTCAGGTGGCGTTCTATGTTGGAGCTAATGACAGACAGGAAACTCGACATACGCTGGTGCATTAGCTGCAATCATGGCTAATGTAGTCCTAATCGGATATATCATCGTTGCCTTTCAAGAAGATCAAACCGAGGCGATGGAGGCAAAAGAAAAGGAGAAGAGGGAGGGAAAAAAGATCATATAGTCATGTGATGCGTCAAAGTTTTAGTGAGAATAGTTCGGAGTATTGGCTGTAAATTTGGTAGGTGGCAATTAGGCCTCGAAATTGAAAGTTAAAGCTTTCAAATTGTTTCAGCAAGGCTTAATGGCCGATATATCCACTGCATTGGCGGACAAACATGAGCGAAATCATAGGGGAAAGTGGTATCTGTTATCCTGTGCCAACCATATCTTTCATGAACATGGTTGAACCAACCAAGGTAGAAAAACCTAACGCCAATTAATGCAGATCCAACCGAATCCGCCACTTTGTCCCATTATAACCTGACCCAAGGACGGCCACCGCCTCATGAACGTCGTTAAAATGCACATCCGGGCACCCCTGTAGCCCACAATTCAATATTAAATGCCCTCCTCCATGATCACTTTAGTTTACGACTTGCTGAAACGCTTGCCAAACCACGATTTCCGCTTCTCGCCGGCCGATGGTCGCTGAGACTCGTTCTGCGGACCAGCATTACCGCTAGTAGCACCAAGTTTGATAGGCACCCGCGATGTGGACTCCTTTCGGGGAACAGCTGGCGGGGCTTGGTTCTGATAGCCACTTCCTTGTCTCTGTGCGCCATTCGCAGAATTGGCCACATACTGCTCCTGCAGTCCAATACCCGGTGGCGCATATTGCGGAGCGTTGCCAAACCCACTAAATCCATAAGTTTCGCCTGGTTCTTTGGCAGGAAGAGGAGTAATTCGATCAACTGAGCTGTTCTCGCTACTTGGATCTGTTGAGTAACCAGCGGGGTCTCCAGAACTTCCGCTTCCAGATGCGGTGTTTACCGTCTCGTATGACTGTTGATTTCCAGGCACAGGATACACTCCTGGTTGATTATTGAAATGTGGCTCCGATGCTGTACGTGGATAACGGGATCTGTTGGGATGATATCCGTTTCCTGGCCCGGCATTTTCGGCTCCATTATAATAACTGTCAGGTCTCTGAGCGTAATTGTCGGGTCTATAAGACTGGGATCGTCCGCCATAGCTATTCTGAGGGAATCTGGGCCTTTCATCTGTTGTCACTTGCGTTCCTGTAAATTATATTAGCGTTAGATTCTAGATAAGATTACTGAAGCTAAGATCAAGGGTAGTTTCTGATGGGTTGAGAAGTTGAGAGTGGCTGGTTCTGGTAGAGGCTTGCCAAGACCCTGACCCCGGCTCGGCGCTAGCCTGAGAAATCCTGATTTCACGGCAAATTGACTTTCCCATTGCTCCTAGAATGCCGCATAACAAACGCTCTGATACAGATCCATAGCTCAACATGGCACTCGGACACCAATTGAGAAACAGTTTCAAGTGGAGTTTCGGCCTCGTTGAACAGAATTGCATCTTTCTAATGAAGAAAAGGGTATTTGAGCTTGACGGAGGAGCCACAGAGGAAAAATAAGTTTCTCGACGTACCTCCATAATAACTGCTTCGGCGATTGTAGTTCGATTGGCCATCGCCTGATTCTGCGACGAATAGTGATCAGCATATATCTTAAATGTCGATGGCTGTCCGACTCGCACGAGTCTTACCTGTGCGCATGTATGATTTGCGAGAATAATTGCCATCAATAGCAGCTTCGAATGATCGGATGGTATCAAGAGGTCTCTCCCAGCGACTTCGAGTCGGGTTCGATCGATCAGGATCGGCTGCGATAGAACAAACGTCAGCCTCAATCTTTGCAATCGGGGGAGAAGTTACAAACCTATTGGGTTTCCCTGATTGTCGCGGTGCTGTATCGCACGAATAGATGCCAATGACGACTTCACTCCACTGGCAACAGCAGCTGTAACAAGTATCAGTCAGTAAGCCAGGTCGAAATGTGAGGCGTTTGAAGCGAAGCAAGTGGACTCACAAGGTTCCAGCTCTTGTATTGCCATGGACGGATCAGCTTTGGAATTGAGGCGTCGTGATTGCTTCTCTTCGTGTGTCTCATGGAGATCAATCTTGTGTCCGCTGCCGCTGCTCTTGTGTGAATGGAAACTGAAGCTCGACTTCGCGCGCGGACGTCCTTCCGTCTGTCCTGGTCTCTGCTGCTCGAAATGTTGGCCCGGAGGCGCTGGCAACGGGTGGTTCGCTGACATCTTATTTCAAAACACGGGGTATGATCGTAGAATTGGTTGTGGGTCACTGATAGCGGTGATGATGGTGATGTCTGTAATTTTAAACTGATCGCAGCTTATCGCCTTTTAGAACAATCTGTGGGGACGTGGCTGGGTTTCGGACGAGCTAAGCTTGAACGTCGAAAAGTTGGAGGTTGGAATTATATCAAGTCGACGCCGGCTGATCGTATGAGAACTCAGGCCTGAATCAGAGTTTACGGACCGGTCCTTGGAATCGACGGCGTTGTGGTGTGACTGGCAGGCAAAAAAACGGAGGAGGCTGTCCAGCCCGAGAACGAGTGACGCTGATACAAAATCGAAGGGTCGATGATTTAAGCTCCCAGAGCCGATAGCGAGTGCGCGCACCGTCCAATGCGCTCGTGGACGAGGGTGGAAATGCGGTACTGTAGGAAATACTGATGAACGACTGAGGTTTGGAGGTATTATTACTCTAGGAAGAAGAGAAGAGGGGGATGTGTGGACTGTTTCTAGGTAACGGGGGGCAAGGACTTCGTATATATCAGCGTCGCTCCTGCTGCCCTGGCCGTCGCCGATGCCAAATGGTTGCAGACACGCACGTCGAGCATGCTAAAGTGCCGCTGGGGATGATGAATACGGGCATGAGTTTGCGACGCTCCTACGGCAGTCTAGGGTAGCTTAATGGTCCGCGACAGCATGCTGGACTCTCTTTGGGTGAGAAGCTCGATTTTCTGGAGTACGGACGCACACTACGGTCAACCACGCAAGCTGATCTCCAGGTATCGCAGTCTGCACTCTTTGGGGCTAATGCAAGATCATGGATCCCTTCTAACATGTGGGAGCATGAGCCTATCGTAACCAGCAGCAAGAAGCTCGACCTTGAATCCAGTATCTGGTGCAGTACGTGGTGGTATTGGGCTTTTCCTAGGCGGCCGCCCTGGACGAGGTGATACGGACTTTTCTGAACCAGATCACATTCCCGAACTAAAAGATTTGGATCCCCTCCCGAGATGTGGATACGATACCCACCATGGGGCAGCCAAGTCGTTCATCAACGGTGATCGTGTATCAGAATAGCTGCTGCTTGGAAGTTGACACAGCTCCTCCTTGCTAAAACTTCTTCCTTCCTTTCCCTAGGCCTGGTAACGAGGGACCAGCACGCAATAAAAACCTGCTGCTTGGCTTTTATGCCAGGATTTGGGAACGTGGGTGGCTTGATTTTTGATCAAGGCCCCTCACCAACTCACAGCCGGCAGCGTGGGAGGCAAACGTCTCAGGTCGGAAGTCTCGGATGGGTAAAGCTGATTCGTTGAGGTGAGATGGATTGGATTGAAGGGCTCTGGGAGCCGAGAGATCGTTCTTGCGGTGACATCTGAGTCCGCAAAACTCATGTTCCTTCGACCAAGAATATCTTGCACTAATCTCTCTTAAGAAAGGTACGAAACTTATCGAGAAGGTGATCTCATGCATTCTCGATTCGAGATTGTGCGACTACCTCGTTTCTTCTGGTCTGCCACTTCATCCACATCATCCAGAGGCACGCCTTTTAAGATTGATTATCTATAGCAGATAAAGATGGTACCTTTTCTTTCGAATCTGCAGTTGCTGATCACAACTATGGATGAATCCCTAGACTCCCGGAATTTGGGAATAACGGAGAGGCACCCATGCGTGGGCTGTGACCCTGGCGGAATACATGTAGCGAGTTCAAGATAATGACGCCGACAGCCGAGAAGGGGAGCCGATTTGATAGCCCCCAGGATCTTGATAGCGGTTGATGGTGTCGTTTCCGTCCGTATCCCCGCGCTCTGCTCTTAGCTCAATGTTGATACATGAGCCCGCTGGATACTTGTGCCAGCTCCTTATACTTATCACTATAACTTCTTCACATAATCAATCAAGTATTGTAGAATAGAAGTGCCTAACCTACTCAATTCAGCTTGTCCACTGGTCCATCGACGCAGCAAACCTATCATAAATATAAAGCCTGGATCTATGAAGCAACACATCCTTCTCATATGTAAGATAGAGCCGAATTGAACCCATCCACCATATTCCTGTCAATTACCGCAAGGAATCAGATTTTATGAGAATCATAGATAATAGGTAGGAAATCGAAGAGAAAATCTGCGTGACACATTCGTCCTTCACCGTCCAAGTGCGTAGGTTGTCAAAGTCACCTCACTTGAGTACTTGCATAGTCATCGTTCAACAAGCTATAACTTTCAACACAGAAGGACCAGTGTAGAAACACATGTCGTGCATTCTCGAGTGTCCATAGACCTTGCCAGGTTCTATGATAGAGCCAGATTCCTTCACAGCTCGGAGCCTTCTCAGCAATCACATTCTTGCAATCCACCTGTTTGGTATTTACTTCATTCGATTGCTACCAGCAAGGCTATGCGCTCATTTTGCTGCCAACCCAAGAACCGAAAGCAGCATATCATCAACCATCCACCGCGACCAACTCTAGACCATCCTCCTATATCGAAGATGGGTAAAGCATAATTCTCACGGATGCGCCGAATGACTTAGGAGGAAGATTGCGTCGGAACTGTGCTCGTACTACACCCGAGTTGCCTGGAACGAGCTGTCAGCTATGTGCTATAAATTTCAGATAGGAAGACGCACCATGTGGCCGGGTAACCTTTCCCCAGATAACTCTGATCTTGGATCCTCTGATCTCCTTCTGCGCACGGTAGACGAAAGCAACCTTCTTTCCGAGGTAGAAGCTACCATAATGATCAATATGTCTTCTCTATTGAAGCATCATTCAATCGTACCTTGCAGCCTTTGTATCAGAAACACCCTCGATCTGGATCAAGCTCGTGCCTGGGGTGGTGTTGCGCTTGCCACGTTGATAGCTCAGATGGCGACCCCTATTTTTACCATAAATCAGCTCATGCCTTCCAATTCCATAATTAATTGTTCCCTGCACGCTATGTTTCAATCGCTCTTCCTCGTCCCTTGGTTTTGACGGTGTTCGATTTCGGAAATGATGTTACTCACTTGACATATACTGCAAATAAAAATGTTAGCACAAATACATATGAACACCATTGAAAAAAACAGATCCTATTTGCATGCAAGCAGACGATCGTTGCTGAATGTATGTCTCTGCTTCGAACTGGGTGCGACTCGGATTCGGATTAGACTTACGGCGGTGACCAGCTTCTGAAGGCATCTTGACTGTGGTCTCTCGTACTAGATGTAAGATCGAGAGGTTGAGAGAGTGTGATC
Source organism: Mollisiaceae sp. DMI_Dod_QoI (assembly GCA_009613015.1). Lineage (NCBI taxonomy): Eukaryota > Fungi > Ascomycota > Leotiomycetes > Helotiales > Mollisiaceae > Mollisiaceae sp. DMI_Dod_QoI. The sequence goes on from VXCB01000012.1 coordinate 338,035, forward strand.
AACGACACGTCCTGGCGGGAAGACTTCGTTGATTTACTATCGAATTTGTCGTTGTCGTTCGCGGATGAATTTCTCGAAATTCTTGTGGTGTGGCTCGACAACCTGAGTTAGTGGCATTTTTAGCGATGTGGTGGGGCCACGTCACGTGATGCAGTTACAGATCTTTCCGGTAAGAGAACCTTCAAACTTTTCTTTGAAGATGAAGGCCGATTATTTTTCAAGTCATTGTAACTATTCATTTTCAAATTAGAAGAGAACTTTGGAAGACGGCAATATTGGTCTCGTGATGTTTTCTGATGTTCGCTCGCTTGGATTTGTGGATTTAAAGAAGGAGACTCGAAACACCTCAAATTCCGGCAATCCAAAAGATTCTCACAGTCGATGCCAAGGGAAAGGATGGTGTTGAAATGAGTGCGATAATTAAGCGCAATGCTGGTGAACTGTACTCATTGGGAAATCTTTGAGAGGGCACGCATTCGTGCACTTGCTGGCGCTGTCGTGACCGATTTATCATGTTTCCGAGTTGTTGAGCACTTGATTGGTGCTCTTCACCTCCACGTTCACCTCCCTTGCACTCTCGGTCTGCTGCTCACGCGTCCAAGATTGAGTGATAAAATCCTTGACAGGCCGAATCACCACTCCCCACTGGTTTGAGCTGCTCGTGGTGATGGGTCGCAAAGGAAAGATGCTGTTGATTCGGACGGCTGCGGCTTTGCGAGGAGATCAGAGAGATGCCATGCCTCCACGTCGTCCCCAAATCCGTTTCCGCTCCGCTGCTTCCACGGCAACGTCACGGCACATCAGAGACAGAACCCGGAGATCCCTTGGGCGAGGCTGAGAGCCTGGCAGAGCTGTGCTTAGAAAACAGACACCAACGCAGAGTGCTTCATAAGCAGGCCAGTAGTGATCGTAGGTTCAAAGTCCATAGTTTTGCCGCACAAGAATGGGCTCTGGATAAAAAGCCAGACCGCAAGCTGCATATTGCTAAGTGCAAGCTCATGCTCTCTCTCGCTCTCGTCCACACTCGACCAGCAAGAATCCCATTCCAGGTGAATGAGCAGGAGACGAAAGTGCAGATTGCAGATCGCAAAGCTCAAACAGTTCTCCGTCCGTCATTAGAGACCCCAAACACCTGGTTCTTTGTCTTTGCGGAAACGAGAAACGAGGAACGGGAAACGTGCATTAACGGGGAGAGGAGAGGGTCGAAGCGTGGATTCAATCACTAATTCCGTAGGCCGCGCTCCGACAACCACAACACAACCCCGCCGCCTAGCTCCCTCGACTTTTGTCGCCCATCTTGCTCAACATTTTCGAACCTCGAACCTCACAACCTGATCATACCTGACTTTCTATTCCGCTTCATTTATCCTTCTCGTCTGTCCGATCTTCTCCTCGGATAGCCTCGATATCGATTCAAGATGGCCGATACAATGATCAAGCCTGAGGAGCCCCACAATGCTGGGTGAGTGTCTTATTTCGCCAATGATCTACGTCACTTCTAGCAGCGGGCGCCCGCGGACAAAGAGCTGTCGCATCAAAACATCAACAATCACAAGCTCCGAAGACGATGAGAGAAGCTGTGGAATGATGTGACGACTTGATTGCGAATTGTCTTAGATGTCAATTACGTTGCTGTCATGAAACTCGTTTTGCTAATCTCTTTTCTGCCCCACCAGGACCATCGAGTTGAAGGATAACACCGTGATCATTGTCCTGGGTGCTTCTGGAGATCTCGCAAAGAAGAAGACGGTGATTCCCTACATTTTAGACCTACTTAGAACACTGCTGATAACTATTTTTCCTGGCAGTTCCCAGCACTGTTTGGCCTCGTAAGTAGCCCCTATCCCGTAATCAGTCCGTCCGCTGACTTATACAACTATAGTACCGCAACCAATTCCTACCAAAAGACATCAAGATCATCGGATATGCCCGAACGAAGATGGACCATGAGGAATACCTCAAGCGGGTCAAGTCTTACATCAAGACACCAACTAAGGATATGGAGCAACAATTGCAAGACTTCTGTGATGTCTGCACATACGTATCGGGACAGTATGACAAGGACGAATCGTTCGTAGAATTAAGGAAACATCTTGAAGAGCTCGAGAAAGGCCGAAAGGAATCCAACCGCATCTTCTATATGGCGTTGCCACCCAGCGTTTTTACCACGGTGTCTCAGCATTTGAAGAAGAACTGCTATCCCAAGAATGGCATCGCCAGAATCATTGTATGTTCTACCTGATTGGGAGGGCTTTTGACAGCGCTGACGTGCCACAAATCAGGTCGAGAAGCCCTTCGGGAAGGATCTTGCTAGCTCTCGGGAATTGCAGAAGGCTTTGGAACCCAACTGGCATGAAGACGAGATCTTCCGTATCGACCATTACCTTGGAAAGGAGATGGTCAAGAACATTTTGATCTTGAGATTTGGAAACGAATTCTTTGGGGCCACATGGAACCGCAATCACATTGACAATGTACAGATCTCCTTCAAGGAGCCATTCGGTACAGAAGGACGTGGTGGCTATTTCGACGAATTTGGTATCATCCGAGACGTCATGCAAAACCATCTGCTTCAAGTCCTGACGCTTCTTGCTATGGAAAGACCAATTTCTTTCTCCGCGGAAGACGTGCGTGATGAGAAGGTACGAGTTCTGCGAGGGATCCCCGCGATCGAGCCGAAGAACGTCATCATTGGCCAATATGGCAAATCACTGGATGGCAACAAGCCTTCCTATAAGGAGGATGATACTGTCCCGAAGGACTCGAGATGTCCTACATTCTGCGCTATGGTTGCGTTCATTAAGAACGAGAGATGGGATGGAGTACCTTTCATCTTGAAGGCTGGAAAGGCTCTCAATGAGCAGAAGACCGAGATCAGAATCCAGTTCAAGGACGTTACCTCTGGTATTTTCAAAGATATTCCCCGAAACGAACTTGTCATGCGAATTCAGCCCAACGAAAGTGTCTACATTAAGATGAACTCAAAGCTGCCCGGTCTGAGTATGCAGACTGTTGTCACCGAACTCGACTTAACCTACCGACGCCGGTTTTCCGATCTCAAGATCCCCGAAGCCTATGAATCACTCATTCTCGACGCTCTGAAAGGTGACCATTCCAACTTTGTTCGTGATGATGAGTTAGATGCCAGCTGGAGAATCTTCACTCCTCTGTTACACTACCTCGACGACAACAAGGAGATCATTCCCATGGAGTATCCATACGGTATGTTTGCGAGATATTATCCCTATTGAGCCCTGCTGACTTACTCTCCAGGCTCACGTGGTCCTGCTGTCCTTGACGACTTCACCTCATCATATGGCTACAAGTTCAGCGATGCTGCTGGTTACCAATGGCCTACCACCCAAACGCAACCAAACAAGTTGTAAGTGTGCACTACATCTAGAAATAGACCGAGGCCAGGATAGATAGAAAGAATGCATGTTAAGACATTACCATAGCTGATCAAGAGTCCACGAACTCGGACTCCTCGTTCAACACGCTTTGAGCCTAGAGATTACCATCATGACTCTGCCTGTCAAACCGTTCGGTAGGGAGCCTCGTCTTCGAGGCTGGTTTTCCTTTCTCGTTGCTTGTTTGTCGATGCGGGCGTCGCGAAAACGGGTTGGCTTGAAGGAATGGGGGATAGTATTGGCATAATGACGAAAGAGCAGAATAGAACTGAACGCACTGAATCATAAATCTTTGTTGTCATGCGTTTTCTTGTGCTTGTGTTGTGTGCATCGTGCTACTGTGCTTCGTCGAATGTTTACCCCTGAATTTTTGCTTCTCTTCAATCTAGATGTTTTATAATCATATACAAAGCGTCATTAGTTTCACTCAATGTTTTGCTCTCTCGTATTGGTCCTCAAGCTGGCCTACATTTTCTCAATAGTGGTCGTACATCTAATTTATCGGACGCATTAGCCTCGGAAGTGCAGTGCTCGCTTATCCTCGCAAGCGAAGTGAAAAGTCGTCCAACAATCAAGCAAAAAAAAATATAATCAAAAGAGTTCGAGACCAAAGAAGGATTTCAAACAAGATGGTTCTTTTCAAAGATCAAAAGGGCAAAACTTCAGGAGCAAGCGCAGTCGTTGTAGCGGTTGCTCCCTATCAAACCCAGACCTGGGTTTTTCTCGTTGTCCCAACCTCCAATTGTAATCTGGATTTGACCTGAACCACTACGCCAAGTGGTCGCCTTTCCAGATTGTTAACAATATTTTGCTCATTTAAATTTATACGCGTGTTAAGCTTTTGAGTAGGCTCAGTCAGAGGCTCGGGCTAGACGGCCAGGCTAAGGTGAGACTTGACGCACTGAACGCCAACGTTCAACATGAATCTGGGATGATGTTTCAGAGAAGGTTTCTAAACTTATATTCTCTTCAAATATTTAATTTTCTATGGTGCTTCTTGTTGCTTGATTGTGTTTCGTTACTCTGCTGCAGTGATTCATAAAGACACTGTCTGAAATGATATCCAGTCACTGCAATCTTGTATGAGCGGAGGATGAGCATAGCTACCAGCTCAGTACCTCTTGACTAATCAAAGCCAAATCCAGGCTATATTCCAATTCTCGTTCCCTGAACTATGTACCTGGTCTCGCGATCTGGTGATGTAACATGACGATCACTCCCGTACAGTATTATTCAGCGATGGCCTATTTATTCGTCAAATAATGATTGTAATTTGTCAACCCAATATTACATTTGAATGTGATTGCCTTTTTCTCTTATTACCTATATCCTGTGGTCTTCTTCTCTTCAAACGTTAATACGAACGAGTCCCAAGAATATCTACCAACCCCGTTCAAGACACCAGAAATAACCCAAAGAGTACGAAGGCACCTATATCTTCTAAAATGGCAACGTCAAATACACTATCATCTAGCGAGCCGCCCCCTCGCTACTCCCGAGTTGTGAATCCCAACCCTCCACGATATGCCGTCACCAATGGCCAAGTTGTGCTACTGACACCACTACCTTCTTATCCTACATTCCAACCTCAACCTCTAATTTTCCCTCAGCCACTACCTGTACCTCAAGCATACCTTCCAACGTATCCTGGAATCCATTATCAGCACACGTTCATTCCAACTCTGTATTCATACAACTATCCCTATCCAATCAGCAACGCGCAAATGTACGCGACTCCGGCTCCGATTTATCCTCAACCACAGTCCCTTTTCTATCAAACTGCTTCTTCAGCATTCCCTACGGGCATGTTCGGCTACCAACCACAATTTTATGTGCCTCCTCCTCCTCCAGGGTACGCGACGCTTCCGGGAACGAACTATGCTATACCGAAAGAATGGTTAACGGGAGCTGGTTGACAGAGCATCATGGCGAGAGTACGTGCTAGGAAGAAGGAAAACTCTATGATAGTGCAGCTTGTGTTGAAAATGACGAGGCCGAATCTCTGGTTAATAAGTTGTGTTGCCTTGTCTTATGATGCTGAACGATGCTTGCTTGTAAGTAGCGAGTTAAATAGATAGATTAATAGACCATAGTAATCTATACTATTTAGTATCTGCATTGAAACCCCATAAGACTTTGTCTAGACGACTGGAAACTTATGATACACATGATGCTAATGATGCTAATGACCTTGCCTAAATGTCTGATTCACAAACGGTGCAAACCACACCTTAGCACAACGAAACGTAAAGAAAGAACTCGAAAATCACAGACTGTACCTCGAACCCCTATATCTTGGGTAGCACTATACATACGGTCAGCCAGCTCGGCGCAAAATTAAGGCAACATGAGCCTCCACGAACCCACCCTGACCGTACACCCACTCCTAGTGCGCTTCAAACCTCTCATCAAAACTATCACCATACCTACCACCGGCTCTTCACTCAAAATCCTCCTTGACCCGCTCTGTTCCCGTTCGCTCATCACTCGCTCTACGGTCGCAACACACTTTCCCTCCTTCTTGCACAAAATATATTCCAACGGACCACCAACACGTTCTGCGTTCGAAGGCGGGAGAGCGATTAAGGCGTATGAGTGTGTGTGCATACCACTCGTGTTCAAGGATCTGATGGATGAAGAAATAGAGAGTAAAGTCGAGGTAAGGATTTGCGGAGACGAAAAGGAGGCGAATGGAGGTCTGGGTTTGGATGGGAGGGTTGTGCTTGGAAGGGATTTTTGGGAAAGACGGGCAGTGGTCGTGTGTTGGGCAGATGGGAAGGCGAAGAAGAAAGGAAAGGAGAACGAGAAAAAGAAGAAGCAAGAAGGAAATGAGGAGTTCTTGGGTTTGATGCTCGGAGAGAAGAAAATTAGGTTTGAAATGACATGATAAAAGGATATGTACAGAGGATTGATGGCCATAATGTAAGGTGTATAGAAACTGTAGCGTAGCTTGGCTCTTCACCTAGGTGTATTAGGGTCTCAAACTAGCTTCCTACTGAAGAATCTTGACCGTATAGTTTTGACGTTAGTCTACCAACGTAGGATCTATGGGACTACCGGTAGTTGGTGCATGTTGAAATGGATTCGCAATCCGTGTGATGCTCCTATTGTGCTTGTTAAAAGCTGCCCTCTGATACCCATAACTCCAAACCTCAATCACTCCGTCCCATGCTCGCGTCCACAAACGTAACCTAGGTATTCGTATTCTTGCATGCTCAGGCGGGTCTTCTCCTGGCAAACTCCTCAAGATCCGTCCTCGTCGCGACACCAAGCACAAATCGTCTTCGCTCATCCGTAACCACCGCAAATTCCTGCTTGCCATCCTCGCCATTCTCCCCGCCGTTAAAGAACAATTCGAGCTCCTCTAACGGCGTGTCCATTGTAATCACTTTGTATACCTTCCCCTTTCTCCTGAACTTGACCATGGCCTTCGATACTTCATCTGTTTCCTTTACTTTTCCCGTGTCCAGGAGGATGCGGAGATGTGGGATAGAGAGGTAACCCAGTAGAGCGCGATTCGCTTCTGAGACGACGGTGAGGTGTGTGTAGTCTCGTTCGAAAGCGGACAAGAGTGCATGGGAAATGGGGTCATTGGGGCTGCAGGAGAGAGCGGACGGGGGATCAAGATCTTCTACTGTAGCCTGTGTCAAGGTTAGTGTTGTGTCAATATGTCTTGATTGTATTGAGCGTGTACTCCTCTGTATCGATTCGCCCATTTTGAAAGACTTGGTTTGGACGATGAAGCAATGTCTGCCATTCTTGATACTACGTCGTTGCTTCCTACTGGAATCGCGTTCGCCATGGTTGTAGACATGGTTGTGGTGGTGCCGTCTCGTTGGACTTTGTCACCAAAACAACTGGTGGGGGACTTATTTTCAAGCCTGAGGAAGAAAATTTAATTGACGAATCCCATTGCAATCTGCTGGTTCGAAATAAGACCTGATCTGCCAGTTAGAACTACGCTGATATTTACGTTTGATTTGAATATAATACTTGTTCTCCTCTCGTACTTTGAGTTAACTAGAAAATCAATACTATTCTATTCATTTGTTTCTTATCCCCGGATTTAACAAAGTTCCCGGAGGAAAGTCAGGAGCTATCTATGTACGTCACTTTAACCTAGCGAACTGCTATCGCCCGAGCTCCAGCTTCTCCTCCCGGACTACTATCGCTCATCCACAACAACAACGTCCTTATCGAGAAGTGCTTCGCGCTGGCCGTATCCAATTGACCTGCATCCGCCTTTGTTTCTGACTTCGTTCGAGAGAGTCATTAAGGCTCAGTCTAAGGACTTGTCTTCCAAGCTCGTGCTGGATATCACTTAGGCGGAGATAAGGATAGTACGATTCCCTCATTGTATGATTTATGTCTATAGACCTGCAGATTTGTGTGATTTTCATATTATTTCGCAGTGCTTTTCTATTTTATTGCTTCCACGCCTTGAAAGTCCTGCTTTGTTGCTAACAGCTACCTAAATCAGACTGCACAATGGGTCTCCTCTTCCCTTCTCAAGACACCCTTCACGATGTCTTCCATCCTGCCATTCCTTTTGGTCGTCGCCCTGTAACTCAACAAAAACCGGCCTCCATTCCTCACAAGCGAACCCCTCTTGAAGCACGTACCGAGCTTTATTCTGCTTGGAGTGTAGTGGACGATGCGAAGAATAAGGCGAATGCTTTGAGCGCCGAAGCTTCAAAGGAATTCGAGAAAGCCAGTGCTAAAGCACAAGCTAAGACTGGTCATATCGAGTTGTACTCTGCTCAGTACTATGCTGCCTGCACCTTTGGCGGTTTACTCGCTTGTGTAAGTGGGATTATGGCTATATCTTGAAGTTCACTTTGGAAGCAAGTCTAATAAGATGCAGGGTCTTACTCACACTGCTGTCACACCTCTTGATCTGGTGAAATGTAAGTCACGGCTTCTTGGAAGTATTATCCCCCTTGGTATCTCTAGAGTCCTTTGACCTAGAGATACCCCAATGCGTGGTGTCTCGCCACTATTGGGACAAGCAATTACATTATCTCAAATGTATGAGTGTAATGACTAACTATGCATTCCCGAGGAACAGGTCGTCGCCAGGTGGACTCAAAGATGTATACCGGCAATTTCCAGGCGTGGGGCAAAATTGGTCGCGCCGAAGGATTCCGAGGTATCTATACTGGATGGGGACCGACATTCTTCGGATATTCCGCTCAAGGAGCCTTCAAATACGGTGGCTACGAATTTTTTAAGAAATGGTACGGGGATCTCGCAGGAGCTGAGAATGCCTACAAATACAAGACATCTCTGTATTTGGCTGCAAGTGCCTCCGCCGAATTCATCGCTGATGTTGCTCTCTGCCCGTTCGAAGCCGTTAAGGTGAGGATGCAAACCACAATTCCTCCCTTTGCCTCAGGGACCTTCGATGGAATCAGCAAAATTACTAGCAAGGAAGGAGTTGCCGGGCTTTACAAGGGATTGTATCCTCTATGGGGTCGCCAAATTCCTTACACTATGATGAAATTCGCCTCTTTCGAGACCATTGTCGAGATGATCTATGATCGCTTGCCAGGCCAGAAATCAGACTACAACAAAGGTGCTCAAACTGCGGTCTCGTTCACGGGCGGTTATCTCGCCGGTATTCTTTGTGCAATAGTGTCCCATCCTGCTGATGTTATGGTCAGTCCATTTTTATCCTACTCAAGATAAAGGATTAACGGATCTAGGTATCCAAACTTAACGCCAACCGTCAACAAGGTGAAGCCTTTGGTGCCGCAATGGGCCGGATTTATAAGGATATTGGATTTATCGGGCTTTGGAACGGTCTCCCTGTTAGAATTGTCATGATAGGGACGCTTACTGGCCTTCAATGGATGATCTACGTAAGTTATAGCGCTTAAACCCTAAATCCAGTTGCTGATAATGCCGTAGGATTATTTCAAGATATTCATGGGTTTCCCTACCACTGGTGGAGCAGCACCACCACCACAGAAGAGTTAAATTCCTCGCATGAGATAACTGCACAGCGGCAAATTGGAAAGATATTGATATATAGCGATTATTTCAAATTTTCTCTATTTGTACCAACCTGACGTCTCAACGAGAAGCAATAAATCAATGTTCTATCCTGAGACTTCTGCTCTGACGTAGAAGTGTTTTGCTACAATTTATTTCCGATCAATCATAATATTCAGTATACTATTCTGGAAGATCGATGTGTCAGCGCGTTTCATCCTGTGTGTCCTAAACAGCTCTACCTACCTAGCCTTAGATACCCTTTTAAGTATCTAGGTAAGGTATCACGTGATACAGAGCACCCCCCTTTTGCATCCGGTCTTGTAGATGGCAATGTGATGTAAAAGGATCTGAAAATTTCATTGTGGCAAAAATCTATATTGTAGACAGCAGTACCATAAAAACAGCGTTGTGACACCAGAGGTAGATCATGAGATGGTGTGGAGCGTATAAATTCCCTAGGAACTTCCAGAGAACTGGGTGAGCTCGGCGAACAGTTTATAACGGGTTACCAAAAGAATTACGCTACGAAAACGTGGATGGATTTTGCGACTTGCAACAAAATCCAATATAACCCTTGCTTACCCAGATTTGACCTGGTGGATATCTTGCTTTATATTACTTTATTAGCACCCGAGAGCCCGTCGCTGCACGAGAACTTCTCCGGAAACAAGCAGTGAGGTAATGACAGGCGAGTGAGAGATAAGGGGCCCGTTATCGTCCCAGCCATGGCGGGCCAGCTAATCACATCCGCAGAGGCCATCTGATGCCAGACTCTCTCGCACCTGTGTCTTTATTTGTTCCTTGTACCTGAGCTCCCGAGCGAGGGATTAAAGATGGCGTCATAGCCGAACGCTGTAATCCCTTTTAAGAGACACATCATTTATTGTACAGTAGCCAAGGTATTATCACCTCACCTGCCTGACTTACTTTTCCTCTTCTCGTGACAAATAAAAACACAAACCCCCAATCTCAGGCCGTAAGTACCTTCCCGCCACCAATCATCACTGAGATGGCTTCGAGGCTATGGTCTGTCCCGCAGTCAAGCACCCCCCGATCACGGACGGGCTGGGAGCTCGAGAAAGCAAGAGACAATCGAGCCAAGCCAAGCCTTCTTCCTTGGTGCTCTCATGATCTCCCGCTGCGACCTTCCCTTCCCATTGCATGTCATCTTGTCTTGCAGAGTTTTCACCTTCTGACTCTTCGTCTTCGTACATAGATCTCTGAATTACCTTCAAATCCTACCACAAAAGCGCAGCATACGTTGAGCAATCATGAGCGAGATTAGAAAGAGCACCGAAGTCAGCCATGGCCGTGGAGGTATGCAGCCCGTCAATTTGATTTGCTGTACTGTGAGCTGACAGCAAACAGGAGCCGGTAACATTGGCGAGGATGATACTCCGTATGCCCTTCTCGCCTATTTCCGCGATGAGTCCATTTTATTGAAGACTAACGCATTTGCAGCTATGGCGATGGTGAAATCGTCCGTGAAGGTGTTGTTGGTGACCACGGTGATGGTGCTTTCAGCACTGGTCGCGGAGGAGCTGCAAACATTGGCTCTCCCGGCATGAAGGCCACTCAACGCAAGGACGACATCGCGATCCCCGAGGTAGCTCTCCGACCTAGCATGGAGCAAGAGAATTATCATGTCGGACGAGGAGGCGAGGGCAATGTCCACATTGCGGAGCCAACGAGCAAGCATCCAGAAGGCTTGGCGGACAAGTTGAAGAATAAGCTGTTCAAGAAGAAGGTGTCCAAGGAGGAGAAGGCATGATTGACCATAGCCAAGTCGAAGGGATCTTTCATAATGGACAGTGGAGGGCGGCGGTAATGGGATGAGATTAGGTCCAAGTTGATAAGAAACGATTCGGGGAGTTTGGAGGATTCTTGATACCACGGTTTCTTACCGAAACTTTTCTGCAGAAATGAAATAACACGATGATTTTAGATAAAAACACAAGTACCCTGCATGTGAGTATCACACTGCGACCATTCTTCTATCTCGAATTAGCGCCACGTAAATACTTGAAGTGCGTGATATTCAGATCCAAACACTGATAGCATCATCAAAACAACAGCTTTGCGATTCAACATCTTAAACCGGATATCATCTTCGTTGAGGGAGTACTGAGGCTAGAGATGATAGATATCAGATGAATACCATCAGTGCCTGCTCATTCCAGCGAGTCCCTGGCAGGGATATTAATAGGTAGCGTGATTCGCGACGTGCAAGGTTCAGTTCAGTCTTCGGGCGCGTTCACCAACCTCTTTTCTTCTCCAACTTTCGAGCAATTCTTCCTTGCATTTGCGCAACAAACACGCCCTCATACGCCTCCATCTCAAGTGGAATCCAAGCGCGACACTCAACTTGCAAAATCTCTGGACTCGAGGTCACCAGCAATCCCTGGCGCCACTTCTTGCAGCTTCAAGTTTGCGACAATCAACCAGTAGCTTGAGCCCCTCTTCCGCTGACAGCTGTCGAGCTTGCGAACCCAGCATCGCATTGCTTGTGCAGATCCAGCAACTCCAATTTGCAGCGCGCTGCTTTTATCCGAATCGTACGCTCAACCTGAAGTCAGCGACGATACCCTACAGTCATAGCAACGGCCATGGCACCTAAACATGGCCTCGCAGGCTTCCAGCAATCCGAGGAACAGATTGCAAAACGTGCAAAAAGCTCGGCGACGCCAGCTTCGCGTTCTGCTACCCCAGCGGATACTAGTGCCAAAGTTCCTTTCAAGGTGGAATACCCGATTATGAATGGCGAGAAGGAGCCTACGAAGAGACAACAGGAATTGATAGAGGCCGCTGATTTCCAAGTGAGCCCATTCACTGCAAAAGGCGCAAGCAAAGAGGGGGAGCTGGATCAGTATTTCACGGTCACACCGACGAGTGAATGGGAGCAGATGAAGAAATATAATAACTTCATCAGTGAGTTGCTGTCACTAGGTCTGAGAGGGATGAGTGCTGATGATGAGCTTAGTCCAAGGCGAGGTATACAAGAACAATCAGTTTGTGTTTGTGCGGGGCGAGGACACGCCGAAAGATAAGGATACAGAGGGTAGACCAAAGGACTTTTGGGTTGCGAGGATTCTGCAAGTAAGGGCAAAGAACGCGCAGCATGTATACGCGCTGGTAAGTGCAGTCCTCTGTCCTCCGGAGCGCTTATATATTGACTTCTTAGGTGGCATGGATGTATTGGGCAGAAGAACTTCCAGCACCGCCAGTAAAAGCCCCAGATCAACTGAGCAAGGATTCGGGAAAGAGGAGATATCACGGCAGCCATGAGCTGATAGCTTCGAATTATATGGACGTCCTTGACGTTCTATCTTTTGCAGGCAAAGCAGAAGTACATCACTGGTTGGAGGAAGATGACAATCTACAGCATAAACTGTACTGGCGTCAAACTTTCTGTCGAGAAACCCAGGAGCTTTCGGTAAGTGCTGTATTTCGTTTGAGGGATAGGGGGCGTGCTAAAGAAGTACAGAAATTACGCCAGCATTGCATCTGCAAAGGTTACTTCAACCCCGAGGTCACAATGTATATTTGTGACAATCCCTCCTGCAAGATCTGGTTGCATGACGATCACTTGCTCGATGATATCCTGATGAAGGCATATAAGAAACACAGTAGCACAACTGATGGCACGAATGGTGTAGCAAAGGTAAATGGGAAGAAGGGCAAAAACCCCCCATACAAAGGCGTCTTTAAAGCAACGATAAGAGAGGAAAACGACAAGCCCCCGGTGGCAGTTATCACAGATCTGCGACCAAACGCTAACCCAAAGACATGGGAGGAGAGGATCGCTTGTCCAGAATGCGATCAGCTCCTCCAATGATTGTCATTGGTTTGAAGACTATATAAACTATGCTATCGTCTCATCTAGAGAACTAGCTATCGCCTCAAGTCCGTCTCGGACTGTATACGTTCTCTGCACTGCATCCGTACTTATTGATAGTAACGGCTCATTCGCAGCAATTTACTCTCTCACAACAAACAAACTGATTGGAGATCCTACAAGAACCAATCGACAGCATGGATAGATAAGTGAATAAGGTGGATTGATTCCATTGGGTTACAGGTATTTGCGACTTTGCGGCTTGGCGTTAACGGATTTGTTTATTGGGAAGGCAGCGCTTTTACGTTTGGAAAATGCACAGTTGTTTGTTATATGCACATAGTTCTTTCAGTTTGTCCTTGATTATACTTTTTCTTAATGGAGATTCAAGGAAATATGCAAATCCCTTGCCTTCAGAGGAAATGGCTGAGTTACAGGGAGGATAAACACAAGTGGTCAATTGTGGTTCGCGTGGCGCTGGAGGCGCTCTACTTACTCTATACCCTACTCGAAAAGTAGGGGAGCGGGGCTGGATTTGTAAAATAAACGGAGGAAGCACACAGTGATGACCTTACGGAATCAAATGGCTCGAAGATATGAAGCTCAATCTCACATTCTTATACTGCAATTGTCGATACGCTTCGGCCCGAGGCACAACACTCCAAGTGGAGACCATCCTGGGAATTTGACGGCCCTAACATAAAGTTTCCTACGTCTATGGCTAAATGCCTTACTAGCTAAGTATGGTTCGGCACACTTACCCGGTGAATGCTCGACCTGGCATGCTGGCATAAACATGAACCAATAGCGAATTTTGACTACCAACCTACAAACCCACACTTCTGTACCGCCTCCGATACAGGCCCTACGCCGTCGGTGACGCTCCGACGAGCGTGCAGTATCATTCCGTGGAAAGTATATCCGGGGTTATTTGCGGCTCAATGTTCACTATAACTGAATATACAAAACAGATCTATAATGGCCCCACTTGAAGACTTGCACTTGGGCAAAGGTGGGATTTCTCTCAACCCGAATCCGCAATCTTGAACTCTCGAATTTTCGAATTCATTTTCATTATTCTCTTCTCATTTACATACCGTTCTTAAAGGAATAAAAAGATAATGCATGATAATAATCTAAATCAAATAGAGAAGGAGGCGAGAGCGAGCCTCGCTCTTGACGTTGAAAAGAGGCTTACCGAAAAAGTCAATTCATTTACAGACGACGGAATTTCGACGCCACTTTCGAACCAAGATGCAGGCTCACTTGAAGTGGGAAAGACCAAGCATGGCATGTCGTGGACATTTCGCCGTCTGCTACAAAGATCCAATACCGGAAAGCCTATCGATACTTCTCCGCCGCCAGACGGAGGCGTCCGAGCCTGGGTAACTGTTTTCTTGTGCCACATGGCTCTCTTCACCACATTCGGCTTCGTACAATCTTATGGCGTGTTGCAAAGTTACTACGTCTTGGCGCTTGACCTTCCTTCATCCACAACTTCTTGGATCGGATCGCTCTCCGCGTGCATTATGATGGTCATGAGTACATTCTCGGGACGGTTGACGGATGCTGGGTATTTCCACCAAACGCTTGCTATGGGCACATGCCTGCAGCTTCTTGGATACTTTGCGGCTTCTGCATCGAAGACATATTGGCAACTTCTCCTCTCCCACGGAGTCTGTATCGGCTTGGGAGGAGGACTGGTTTTTTGTCCCGTGGTGAGTCTCGTGGGAACATACTTCTCCAGACGCCGAACTCTTGCTCTTGCTATCTGCGCTATTGGGAATTCTGTCGGTGGCCTTGTCTTCGCTGCTATTCTGCAAAATATGATACCATCAGTGAGTCTTAATCTCTCCTTCTTACTGCCTGAAAGTTGCTGCCTAGTTACTCCTAGAGGAATACTTATCGCAAGATTTCAAGGATACGCAGCTCTGCTTCCAAGAAATTGAAATTAGTATACTGACTTTAATTTCTGAGATTAGGTTGGGTTTGCGTGGGCGATGAGGACCTGTGGGTTCATTGTTATGGCGAGCATAGTTCCCGCGAATCTGATATTGCGGCCGAGGAGTCTAGAAAGGAAAAAAGCTCCTTTGGTGGAGTGGAACGCGTTTACGGAGTTGACCTATTGTCTTTTTGCTTTAGGGATGTTCTTTAGTTTCTTGGGTAAGCTTCACTTTCTCTCAGCAAAAGCCCAACTTCTCTGTTGTCTTTGGAGTATAGAGAGACGACTTTTATCCCGAATACTTGCAGTCTCACGACTCTTGTGGGCAGGCGGTTCCACGGTCCAATTTTACGAAAAAGGCATACTAACCTCGAGATTCTAACGTAGGGATGTGGGTCCCTGTATTTTTCCTTGGATCCTTCGGACGAGTGGTAATTGGCATCAATTCCAAGGATGCGTCTTCGTTGATTCTTTTGATCAACGGCATCGGGATTGCGGGCCGTGTGCTTCCTGCACTGCTTGCTCATAGATGCGGGCCGTTGAACCTTATGATACCACTCACGCTGATAGCAGGGTTGACTCTTTTCTGTTGGGCAGCGGTGAAAGATTATCAAGGGGTTCTTGTGTTTGACACTATATATGGATTCATAATGGCTTCTGCACAAGGAATGTTTCCTCCTTCGCTAGGCAGCTTGACGACGGATTTGTCAAAAATGGGAGTAAGGATGGGTATGGTATTCTCCATTTGCGGTTTCGCGCTGCTGATTGGAGAGCCACTCGCCGGAGTGTTGATCGCTGCTGATGGAGGAGGTTATCTTTATGCTCAGATGTGGTCCGGAGCAGCGATGACGCTCGGTGGTGTCTTCTTGGGTGCTGCAAGAATAAGTAAAATGGGTTGGAAGCTTTGTGTGATAGTATAGAACTTTGCATATTCGTCCGTAGTCCAAAAGCGTTTTAGTCCATAGAACAATGTTATCCACCCCTATATTTGTCATTCTATGACCAGACGTCAAATAGGTGACAAGGCTGAGGCAGTCCCTAAAATGTGGGGCACTCGCTTGCGACACTTCACCAGCCTCAAACGCAACCCCTCCACGTCAAGCTCCGCCTTTGTTTCTGACTTCCACCTTCATTTCTCGAAATGGCAGAAGTTGACCAATTTGATAGTGCGCTGTAAGCCCATTTCCTCCTCTCACTCCAAAAGCTCATTCTAACAAATGTCGTAGCGATCTCCTCCGCCGACTCGACCCCAAACACACCTCTGAGCACCTCAACTCTCTCATCTCCCTCGTTCCGTCCCTCACAGAAGACCTCCTCTCATCCGTCGATCAGCCTCTAACTATCGCACGATGCCGAAAGACGGGTCGTGACTATCTACTCTGCGACTATAATCGCGATGGAGACAGCTACCGTTCTCCCTGGTCCGGCGAGTTCGAAACCCCGCTTGGAGGCAGTGGGGTCGGAGGCGTGGATGATCAAGGAAATAATGAAGGAGCAGGTGAGGGCGCCGTACCTAGTGAACGAGTGAGGAAGATGGAGGTCAGAGCGAATGAAGCATTCGATGTTTACAGAGAATTGTATTACGAGGGAGGTGTTAGCAGTGTTTATTTCTGGAACTTGGATGATGGATTCGCGGGCGTTGTTCTTCTGAAGAAAGGTAAATTGCCATTTTTCGTCTATTCGAGACGGGGTGACTGATTCTGAGTAGTTGCTACACCGGCAGGGAAGAGTCAGGGAACGTGGGATTCGATTCATGTTTTTGAGGCCGTTGACCGGGCTCGCACTGCACATTACAAGCTTACTAGTACGGTCATCCTACATCTCTCAACTGGTAATGATGCTCTCGGTGAGATGGACCTGAGTGGAAACATGACTCGACAAATCGAGAGCGATCTCCCAGTCGATGATGATACCTCACATATTGCTAATATTGGCAAGTTGGTGGAGGATATGGAGCTCAAGATGAGGAATTTGCTACAGGAAGTTTATTTTGGAAAAGCGAAGGATGTCGTTGGTGATTTGAGGAGTATTGCGCCATTGACGGAAGCCAATAGGGATAAGGCTACCCACCAAGAGATGATTAACTCAATGAAGCGGTAGTACTGAGATACAGGGTACGGCAATAAAATCAGACCGATCCGCATACGGTCGTCATTCTTCAGACTCAACTCGTTTCATATAGTTTTATATTTTATATTCGTGAGCCGGGAGTTGATGCTTGTCATTGTGGAGCGGCAGTGTTGAGTCAATATCTTTCGCTGCCAGAGCTCCGCATATCCAAGCTACTTTTCAGCGTCTTCCACTTCCACTGATACTCACTCACGTATGGGCCAATCGGTACGACGAAAAGTTCCCGAGTAATCAAACCTCCCATATTGCCTCAGGCCGTTCCAGACCATTAGACCTGAACGGGGTTCAGGCATCATAAACAGCGACCCGATAATGTGGCAAGCCGAGCCGAACATTAGAGCTCAGACAGACGTTGGAAAGCCAGACCGAGGTTGAGACTTCTGCTAAATCACCTCCCTGTCCACAGGCGAGTATCGGTGTAGGATTTACCCCCCAGCCCCTCAACCCAGTCGCAGTATCCAGAGTTGGAAGCATTTGGTAAGAAAACATAACAATATCGTCAACCAGGACCGTCCAACATACAAAATATATTTCATATCTTTCTGCCGCGAGAACGAAAAACAGTAGCCTCGGTACTCTTATTATTCTAACGAACCACTATATTGTATATTACAGCAACTCCTTCCGATCTGAGAGAAGTCTACGAAGTATGTCTCTTGAATTTGCATATGATAAACGCCTTCTGATCTAGGATTGTTGGGACTTAGATAAGGACTTCCTTTTGCGCTCGCTTGTTAGCGGTTGATGAAATGCAAGACTTTCTGCCAAAGGAAGGTGGCCTGGGCATGGTTGGATGAGGCTGAATTCGTCATCGAGATGCGGAATCCTTGGTCGACTGCAAGGAACATGCCTTCCATGTCACGATCTCGGAAATTTTTTTCCTCGGCGATCGCCAGAGTCCTACCCGCTGAATTAAGTTTCATATTGCGAGACTGAAATGTCTAAGACAAGCATGGACCGTGCCGGGCATCAAAAGTATTTTGATATTATTGGACAAAGTTGCGAGCTGAATTGTTTCCCAACGGCATCGGAAAAGAAAGGTGATGCTCGACTTGGTAGGTATATGGTAATTAAAATAGGGTAGATGGTATATCAAAAATCCATACGTGCTTGATCCTTTCCCATCGGCCGTGAGATCTCTATTAGTACAACGAAGATTGATCATGTATACATCCATTTAGCAACTCGTGCCATCCTCGCAATGCAAAACAAAAGAAAAAAAATAGGATAAAAGTAATGTGGATATCCGCAGCAGAAAACGTGAGCCCATGAAAATCGACTCGAAAAGGTATCAATCTGTCCTCATTCGTAGCCCTCGTCATCGTTAATCGTATCTTGTGCGTTTTGTTTTGGTTTGCGCCGTCAGATGCTTCTCTTCGTGTGCTTGTATGACCGCTATCACCCCTTCAACACCCTCTTGTTCCCAAAGCTGGAATAGAAACCGAGTTTTACTTTGCGACTGGCCACCATCCTATCCTTGTGTAGCTGTCAATCATAGCCTGTACAAGTTCTTTGGTAATTGCGGGCTTCTCATACGTGAAGCCCACCACCTTCTCCAGTCGAGAGCCATCCATACTCAAATCCGTGTCTTTCAATAACTCCTTCTCCATGAAAGGTGTTAACGGACCAGGACGTGTGATACCGGCGTCTTCAAGCAGCTCGGCCCATGGTCCGAGAACCTCGTCGTTGACATCATCCACCACACTATCCATGTTCAGCCTAGCGAAAGTACTGATCAATTGTCCCTGGAAGCCAGTCTGAATACCGAATAATTGACCAATGATTTCTGCCATGGTGCCTTGAGACGTTTGACCTTTGTCGACGATATTGAAGACGGGTATCTTGCCCATGGATTTGACGTCCCAATTTGGTCGATTCTGTACGGCGTACCAGTCTGCAATAGCCCAGAGACCCCGAGCAGTATCTGTAATGTGGACGGTATTTACTCGTAGGTCTTTGGTCCAGAGCCACTTCATCTCTTCTTGCAGATGCTGGTAGACCCGAGCAAGACAAAGAGCGGTTGACACAAATTGAGATGCATAGTCCCCGTAAACATGGGCGAGTCGGACAATAACGAGATTCAGCCTATATACCCATGGTTAGCACGCTGATCATAAAGATGAGACGAAAAGACAAAAGTGGACGTTCCACTTTTACCTCATCTATCAAGAAGTCGAGTGAGAGTTTGGTTTGAAAAAGCAGGAGACATACCCATCAATCTTCGCCAGCTGCTCCTCGGCCTGCAGTTTGAATACGGCGATCTTGCTCCATGGCTTTAGCTTATCTCCCTCTTTGCTGGGCTGTGAGTCCGGCTTGTAAACCATGCCGGTACTGAGCTCCACGAACGCCTTCACACCACGCTTGGCGGCTTCCTTCCCCACGGCGACACTTAATGCCAGCGAGCGCACTTTGTAGACCTCATCTTCTTGTGAGTATCTTGTCTCGCCACCACAGTTGAAGACATAGTCCCATTGCTTTCCATTCGACCGCCCGAAGATGCGGGGCAGAGATTCTGTGTAAGAGATGATTGTCAGGCAATGAATACGACTCGCGCGAGCAACGTGGTTTGCGCTTTAAGAAGGGAAGGAGAGAAGACATACGCTCTTTACTTGCATCTGCCTGCATGAACTTTTCTTTCGAGCATGCCTCCTCGAACTCTGGTGCCAGCCATGCCAATTGCGGTAAAACTTTGTCCACGATCCGGACCTCTGATGCCAAATTGTTCTTGTGAATGTAAAGTGCAAGATTCCGTCCAATGTAACCCAAACCGCCAATAATGAGGACTGCCGGCTTCTCGGCCATTGCGCTCTGTGGTGAAAGGGAGTGGAAGATGAGCAGTGTCGAGAAGCTGCTCTGTTTGTGGATGTGTTACTCAATGGGTCGCGCTGACCGGCGAGCTCTCTCAGAGATATCAGAAGATCGAGGATCAGTCCTGGGATGCCAAAGTGAAAAGAAGGGAGATGTACGAGGATTGCGGAGTTCTGAGTCAATGCAGCCGAGCGGCGAGGAGCCTTCTTCGAATGTGCAATCGATATATAAGGTTCACGGACCCTTTTGAGATGCAAAAGGAAGGGTAGGTAGGTAGGGGTCAGACGGAAGGACCTTGGTCCCAAATGCCAATTGCACCTGCACTCGAGACTGCATAGCACAGGCTCTACCAGTCTGCCAGTGCCAGGCCAGCAGCCTACCAGACCAGCCTACCAGTGTTGAAAAGGGGGTTATCCATGGCCCATGCTCGCCATGCCAGCCATGCTGGGGCCCCCGATCGGAGTGCTCCAGCATCCACCAGCTGTGGCCGCGGACCGTCTGCCGCAGGGCGCCAGCAAATCACCGCGAACCTAGAATCCACCAAGCGGGCGACAGCGACAGCGACGGCGACGGCGACCTCGACCTTGACCTTGTTCTTGTTCTTGCTCGCATCTCAGGCATTGTGCCGCCACAGGTCTCTCCATGTCAATCGAGATTCGAGATTCTCTCCGAATAGCTGCAGCTGCTACTCCCCTCGGGAAGCTAATGGCACATCTTTTCCATCCTACTCTATAGTAGGAAGCTCGAAAGAACGACGTGCAGCCTGCACCACGCAGAAATCAGCAGCCTCCTCTGCACGCGCCCGCCCCGGCTGCAAAGAGCCTATGTTGCAGAGAGCACCAGAAGCATGTGGTTTCCGCAGGTGGAGGCGCTGAAGAATCATCCAGATTGCTCGCGCTGACCACCAAGGTCGTTGTAGAAGACGACTGCTCATCTACGTG
Source organism: Mollisiaceae sp. DMI_Dod_QoI (assembly GCA_009613015.1). Lineage (NCBI taxonomy): Eukaryota > Fungi > Ascomycota > Leotiomycetes > Helotiales > Mollisiaceae > Mollisiaceae sp. DMI_Dod_QoI. The sequence goes on from VXCB01000012.1 coordinate 359,098, forward strand.
TTACGAGTCACTTTCTTGATATTCAGGGGCCCAGGATGCCGAACAGAACAGCCTTCTAGAAGGGTTGCCCTGTCAGTGGGGGTCTTCTTAGCTGCCGTCGATGTGTGGCAGCACCCGCATCGCATCGACTCCTTGCTCGTTGGATTTTTCTCCGTACCCGTACCAGAGCGCTCCACACTCTTTGTGCTAGGCCAAACAATTTTTTCGGCGGATTAATCTCCGCTAGAGCATAAGGGGGGCAACTCGCCAAGTCGATAGGAGAAGTACACTATGCAACTCCCGGCTCGAGCTCGTTTGCAAACCTCCAATCTACATCCACACAACTCGGCAGAACGTTTCTACAGTATTTTCCTCGTCTGCAGAAGAAACCCAAGCTAGAAGCTCGGGTACATTGTTCCACCGTCTCCAATGCCAAGGCCACATCCTGCCAAAAGGAGACAAGTAGCTGCGGGTTCACGAGCGTGAGCATCTCAGACTGTCGGTCCATGCAGGAACAATCTGGCATCATCCATCTAAGGTCAGGGTTCTATGACCTCAAGCTCGACCACAACCGCAGAGGAGGCGGCCGTGAGCCAAAAGGAATTGGATGCCCGGGACTCATGCAAGTCTCATGCAAGTCATCTGCAGTCATCAACCCGCCTTCTCGATTTATCCTTCTTGGTTCGGATGCTTCTGAAACAATTCTGCTGTATCGTCTCATTCTTCGTCTGATCAGCCTGTTTTCAGTTCGAACGAGACGAGACGAGCACCCCCACTCTAGAGCTATTTTTATATGCAAGAGCATTATTTACATTGAGACTTAAGACTAGGTGTTGAGATATGAAGTTCTGGCAGCGGCGATCTTGTGTGATGAGCAGTCGCCTTGATCCTTTGGACGCCGACCTTGATCGAGAGGATCGGTACGATATCTCCTCTGCCGTCCAGTCTTGCATAACACACCCACTACTTTCGGGACGTGAGATAGAGGTATTCATCATAACCAGGTAGGAGAGGAAACAGGCTGACGTCGAGTCGAGAAGGCCAATATCTCACTTTGAGCAAATGCAAGTCGGGAGCACATTCGTACTCCTTCTAGGACCTCACGCGATAGGAATCAAAGACTCTTCTAACGTACGACACTAAAGAAAGCATCCAAGAACTCTTTCAAACTTTCCATCGCCTTTGACTCGCAACCTCCACTGACAAATTATGATATCCCTTTCATGTTCCATCAACACTGTCGAGAACATAGCAAACTCTGTACATTACAGAAGACAGAATTCGACTCGAATAAAATTGCGGAAATAATATATCCAGGACTTACCCCGACACGAAACAGTACTCTGGAACATTCTCTCGGTAGTAAATGCTTCATAACCTTCTGTTTCTAGGGTATTTGCACATTTTCAGTCCAATCCGTACTCATCACAACCCAAACCAACCATCTAAACACCATTACCATACGACCATGGTACCAATAGGTTCAATGACCTGACGCCTGCCGATAACCACCTTCATAAACATGGATAATCTCATCTCATCGTCCTTCATCGCGCATCACTTTACTTATTTCACCTCCTATCATCCCCGTCGTCATCGTCGGCGGGCTCGACCCTTACTAAAATCTCCTCTAAGAGTCCCTCAAGAAAGACGTCGACATCCTTTCCCATACCGACAGGCTCCTGCTTGTCCCAGTGATCAATTTCTTTGCAGACATGAGCTAGTTTATACACCAATTTTCGCAATTTCTCATGAGCTGCTTGTGCCCGTTGCTGTTTGGGTGTGGTTCCTGTGCCCCGGAAAGCCTGCTGAAGACGATACTGCCTACGCTTCAATGCTTCTTCCAATGCAGGGAAGATCACATCATTGAGCGCGTCAAGCTCACCTGTAGGACTCGCAGGCGCTGGAGAAGGCATGGACGTTGGGGCCCGAGAAGACTCCGATGAGATGCTTTCGCGCGAAGGGGTATCTTCTCTCAGCTTTGAGGGTAAAGCTGGTAATGGTTGTTGGCCTAGCTGTCTTGGATTGATGTTTTGAGAAGGGAAAGCTTGGTGTAATGGAGGTGGTGGTGTCTGTTGCTTGGACAGGCTAGCAGTTGGCTGGTTTGTAACCTTTTGTAAAGGCTGAGGATGTCCGCGAAACGGAGGTATTTCAGGCAATTTAATAGGGCCTAGCTTGGGTAGTGGCTGTTGAGTTGGTGGCCGGGCATGTTCCGTATTCTGGGCAGCGTGTGATGGTAATGGGGATGGAGCTAGTGTGGATTTGGGAGGCGGCTGCGGGGAAGGTGTTGATGCCATATTCAAAAAGCCCATATCTCTCTGAAGCTGCTCTTGCAAGCTTCGATCATAATCAGGAGAATCGGTACCCTGTTGAGAGAAGAACTGCCTGTGGCTAGCTCGTGGAGTGTCGGGCGCAATAGTCCTGTGCTTCTCGGGTGAAGGAGGGAGAGGAACTTTCGAAGGAGAAATGGGTGGCATTTGCGGAACAGGCCGTCTTTGAGGTGAAGCTTGCCGTGGCTGCTCCGAGATTGGAGAATTCATAGCTTTGATAGTATCCACATTGGACACATACCCAGAATCTTTCAGCTTTGTGGGAGACAAGCTTCGTGGCCGCTCAGCATAGTCATCTCCGCTGTCCGAAGATCTTGAGGATCTGGCGTTCGTTGCAGACTCCCCCATGGCATTCAAGCCTGCTCGAGCCTGATGTCTGCCTCCTACAGGTCTTATGGTCCCAAAGTCCCAGAGATCCTCATTCACAGGTGCTGACCGTGGAGGCTCTTCTCGCTCATCATCCGAGTCATCGTCCCCACCCTTGTGGTGGACAGCCCATCTTTCATATCGCTCAATAAGTTCGGTCAGATACGACGTCTTTTTTGCTCGTCGCACAAATGGATGTTTCAGAAGCTCTTTTGCAGAGGGTCGTTTCCTGGGATCCTTCTGAAGGCACAGTTCCACGAATTCTTTGAAAGCTTTAGAGAAATTACCTTCAAGCTCCGGGGGCGGATTCTTAGGTATCAGAAACAGAACTTTCATGGGGTGAATATCCGAGTATGGAGGCTCGCCATTCGCTAACTCAAGAGCTGTAATGCCGAGTGACCAAATATCTGCTTTATGATCGTATCCAGACTGCTTAATAACCTCAGGGGCCATCCAGAACGGGGTACCAACAAATGTATTCTTTTTCGTCATTGTTGCTGAGAGCTGTCCCGAGACACCGAAATCTGCCAGCTTGACTTGGCCATTAGAGCCTAATAAGATGTTGGCAGCTGCGATAATGATTAGCCTTCAGCATCTTCTTAGCTCGCACAAAACTCCTTACCCTTGATATCCCGATGGAGCTTTTTGTCGGAATGCAGGTAGTCCAGACCGAGTAGGAGTTCCCGTATGATGATTGAAATATATTCCTCCCCAATCAGGCCCGGCTTCATCAGGTCTCCGCAGCTCCCACCGGAGCAGAATTCCATCACAATCCATAAGTCTGACCCCTTCAGATGTGATCCATAATACTGCGTCACGTACGGGGAGTGCAATTCGGATAGGATAGCAATTTCTTGGACAATATCTTCGACTTCATCTTCTGCATTTTCGACATCGATGACTTTGATCGCTACAGCTTGACCAGTGCGCTTATCGACCCTATGCTCTGTTAGTTGGAATGCTGGAAGATATTGCGTGGGAGTTGGAGGTACCTACCCCTTATAGACCTTCCCAAAACTGCCGCCGCCTACAATCGATGAGCTCTGTTATATAACCCGAGGAGAGGGAAGATACCTATGCAGTTCTGCTTGGTATACAGTGTTTCTGGGTCGACACGGCCACTTGCTATTCCCCCACTACTTGCCATTCTGTACGTTGCTGAGCTTCAGAGGCTATGCAAGCGCGAGAAAGAACGACACGTCGGCTCGTGAGCGTGTAGAGCTGCTGGGATAACCCCCAGATTTATTGGCAAGGATCTTGTCCCAGAATTTGCTGGTAACCACCACAATGGAGAGGTCGGATCGAGACGCAAAGGCATGAAGAAAGAGCGATACTCAGCCGGATTTGTGAATGTTATGCTAGCTGCATAGCTGCGTAGCTGAGCCCCTTCCCTTGTCAAAAGCGTGCCTGGTGGTTAACGTGGTGATGGTGGGGTCGGAAGCGGCGACCTGCTCGCCTCGCTTCATCACTTCCCTCAGACTTTCAGAATACTTCAGATGAATGCGGCCCCCTTTCCCAACTTAGCACTTGAGTTCATCTTGAAAGTCCATCGTGGGAACAGCCATTCGGAATCATTCACCCATATGATACTCGTCGCATCGACATGGTGGACATCGAGATCCTATTGGGCTCACCAGCCGGCCTAGGGACTGTGAAATCTGGTCTGTGTTTCAAGGAATCTGGGGAAGCCAGGTACGATAGGGCACAAAACAAAGTCAGGCAGATACAGGTACGCTCGGGAAGATCTTGATCTCCATCGTGTGAATGATGTCCATTAGTCACGGAGGCACCTTCTTGTTCTGCTTTTTCAAGGCAGATAACAGAACGGAATGTTTTGTTGTGGCCTTGCGCAAGATGGCTTCACAGCCAATCACTAGCAAGCGCCACGAGTCGATTAGTTGCAAGGGCCCTGGGCCCATTTAGGAAAAGAGAAGGGATGTCAGGTCACCGTCATACCGGTGGCTGCTGAGAAGATCTACGGCAAATCACGATGGAGCCCGGTAGGGCTGCTCAAAGCACAGGTAACACAAAGTTATTGGGCACAATTTTTCTTGTGCATTCGTTCTATGCTCGGATTTCATGTGTTCCTCTAGAATGCAGTAGTAGGGGCTCAAGGGAAAGGGGTAGCAATGCCCCCACAACACCATATACAGTATCTCAAAGCCAACAACATCATCTGCAAATTGCAATGGACTCAGGGGGGCCCAGGATGAACAACTGCTCGCATCATAACGCCGGGAATGTTGTAAAGAAGAACCGAGTCAGATCTAATCCTCGAGGAACTCCACCATGACAGTGCCATTAGCCAGACCAGCGTCCTGAATTGTCTCGTCCAGATATTCAATTAGGTCTTTGCCCATTCCCTTCAGGTCAAATGCAATGCCTTCCTTGCCCTCCAGAGGTTCTGCCCTGAGCCATTCATAGATCCGGCGCACTGTGTCGTCAGTCCGGAATCTTCTGACTACCCGACCAGTCGGATGTCTGAATTGAATTCTTGTGACTCCAGGACCAGCGGCAGGCTCAGTATGGGGATTATTGGACATGATCTGTGAGAATGGTGATGCTAAAGAAGCTCCGCCTTCGCCATTCGTGGTATCCATTTCATCGTCCTCTTCAACCTCCTTCCCTTTGCCCTTGCTAAGATCTCCGAAGCTCTTCGTAAGCTCATCTGGATCATCCCCCTTAGGCCCACTTGTTCCATTATTCGCAAGGCTATTTTGCAACGCTAGGTCAAGCATTTCCTCCTCCGTCAGTCGGTCGACGTCAAGTGATTTTGCCTTCTCTGGCTTTCGTCTAGCAACAGGGTTCTTCTTCGTAACGTCCAAGCTATATCGGTCAAGGAACTCAACCAGCTGCATCATGAACTCGCCAGCATTGGGAATAGGTGGACCAGACCAAACTTTTACTTGCTCTCCAGTCCTAGGATCAACGATAGCTATGTGGGGGTATGCAGCTTGGCTGTCCTTGAGTGGAAAGTAATAATTTACGTATGATTGGCCACGGGGATCATCCTTAGAGTATTGGATGAAGATAAAGTTTTCCTTCACGAGCTCTTTGATGCCTTCGTGCTTCCAGATGTCTCGGTTCAGCTGCTGGCAGTCGAATATCGAAGGATCCTGAACGTTGACAAGAATCCACTTCATCTCTTCTTTGCCCTTATCTCTAGCAGTGTCCCACGAAACTTGATGCATGAGCTCAAATGGCGGTCTGAACAGTTCTGCGAGCCGCGCAGCTTTTGATGATGCTTCAGAGGCTCCCCCAGTAGCCTGGGCTAGACCTTCGCGGCGTACAGACGGGTCGGCAGATTCATCCCAGATGGAGGGCACTGGTCTTTGGTTGAAAACTCCAGGTCGACCTACAAATTGTTAGCAGTAGCACAACATAGACACATCGCGTCTCATACTCGATCCTGACCCACCACCACCTCTGCGAGCTCTCATCTGTTGCAAGACTGCAGCATGCATATCGTCCGGAGCCCAGCCTCCACCTTCATCAACAAGAGTCTCTGTTACACGGCCAATAGGTGCCCTGACTCCGTCTGCATCATAGCCTCCACTGGCATCACCCCCAGCGTAAAGTTCTTCCTGCATTCTCCGTGCCATAGCTTCGTCGTCTTCATAATCTGCCGCTCTGCCTACAGCTGCAGCTTGTGATATTTCCTCGTCTGCTTCATGATGGTCCAGGTCCATGTCATCTTCATTGTCTGACTCGTTCTCTGCTGCCCTTTGTTGGGGTACCGGCCGGCCAACATTTGGGACTTCTGGTCGGGTGGATGTAGGTATTGGAGGAGCTTGAGGCTCATTTTCGTGGTTCAAGCCAGTCGCAAGGTCAGGAGAGTCGAAGTATAGTTGGATAGCCTGCTCAGCATTATTGTCTGTCAAGCCTAGGTATCTCCTGGCAACATCAGCGCTTGCGCCGGTGAAGGCCATGAAGCCATCAATAGATTCGTCCATGGTGGACAGAAGGAGAGCAGAAGATCGTGTTCTTAGTAGTTTGTTGGGTGTGGTGGCAAGTCGAAGTCGATCTTAAATGGAGGGGTCCAAACTGACGTAGACCTGAGGATCGTGGGGTGGCCGTGGCTCACGAAGCGCAAGTGCAGATGATCAGTGGAGGAACAAAAGTGCTCACGCTGACGAAGAATCGTGAAGAAAGGGTCAGAAGATGTAGGCAGCTCCCAGAGCAGTCATGGTACGCATTGGTGAATATATTCCATTGAATGGGGTTCGTTCATCTTGAAGAAATGCAGGTTGCCTTCCTTCCTTCCTTCGTTGGCTTTCGCACGCAATCGCCGCTCTCGATAAGGGTCACGTGGATTACCCATGCACCACCCCTGGATGCTTTTGCTTATGTTATGGTTTCTGGGCAGATAAGTTTGTGTGTGAGCCTGCGCGGTTCATTTGAAGTCCGTAGTAGATACGCTTTTTAGTGAACGGCTCCCTCAGAGATGCTCCGTACTTCCTGTTTTGCAATATTGCCTAGGTTTAATGTCAGAATCTCCACCAAATCAATAGCATAGAGGTCTCAAACTAAGGCGGCTCTTTCACACCACAGAAAAAACCTTTCGTATTTATCAAGATAGAGTTCTAGAGAGAAGTACATGGCTCTCTTTGCCTATTCTCACTTCACAATGGTCCTTTCAAAACAAAATGAAGAGGAGGTTTATGCAAGGTCAATCAAACATATGGGTACGTCGGGAGTAAAATATAATACTCCCTGACATGTACTTGAATCCAGTAGTCAAAGGTTAACTCCTTGAAACAATGTGCCTTACAATGCTTATCTGCTATCTAAAACCCTTTTCCAGCTCCATCTTCTAGGATATTACCCTCCTCATTGTCCGTGGATCTGCAATCTATGCCATACAGGAAGCCTACATGATGAACCCCTGCCCGCTCTTCTCCATTTCTTCTATCCAGTCCACAGAATTGGCATCACCTGTTTCCATTGTAGCAGATCGCTGCCTTTCGTACAATTTCTGAAGCAATTGCCTTACATCTGCCGTACTACCTCTGTATTCATGCTCCTCTATAGCAAGAATCAAATCCAAAGCAATCCGCTTTTCTACCGGGTCTTGCGTTGCGAATCCTGCCATGAAAACTGGGAAAACGATGAATCGATAATCATATCTCTCCTTGGAGAGGACCACCCTAGCTGCATCTATGATCTCTTTTCCAAGAGTGATGACCCGTTCTAGGTCTCGTATAGGATCATCCAATTGACCAGGAAACATGCTAGTGTGAGCATAAATCACACAAGCTTGGTATAACATGTACGACTAAGGAGAATTAGTAAAAACTACCTAGGTAACCACGAGATCAATAATTTACAGACCTGCTGAATACAAAAAAAGGCTCTTGGGGAAAGCGATTCAGACTCGTTGAGCCATGGCCAGAATCCCGGAAACAGTGCTTTCCAAACAGAGTGGGACTGGTGGATTGAATCATGGAGGTTCTGCAAACGTCTTCGCCGATCATTTACGAAGTCCAATTCTGGGACAGTCAAGCCCTGAAAGCGCCTTTGCGTTGCCTCTGCTCTAAACTCTCGTGCCTGTTGACCGATCCGGAATGCCAAGAAAAGAACTTCTTGATGCAGTTTGAGGAGTGATGGAAAGTACGCTTGCTCCTCCATTAACCAAGACTGAGACGAACCGGGTATAGCTGATGGCAGGCATCGCTCGGGAGATGGAATCATATTTTCTTTAATCAAAGTCCCGGTGAAGATTCCCGTGCCATTCATACTTAAGAGCATGTAAATGTCAATGCATACGGTGTGCCATACTATGAATTCGTAAGGTTCCATGCTGTTGGCTTGTCGTCGAAGTCGAATAATTCTCAAGAGTTGATTGCTATGCTGCTGGGACATATTCGAGTCGCCATGGAGTGCGGCCACAATCTCGTATAGAAGCAAAACGTAATGTGTGAAGAATGCACCATCTGAATAGGAGTCCTGCGAAGAGCGGACCGTTCTTTGGAGGGCCGGGATCACTTGCTGGTAATGCTCCAATGCATCTGCGATACGAACGCTCTGGGTCAACTGGTCAAGGGCCATAATGGCGTGAAAAAGCTGTGAAGATTAGCATAGGCATAGAACCTAAAACATGGCGCCTACACACCGGCGGATATGTCCTCGCTTGCATCTCAAATATATCTTCTTCCCCATCTGACCTTTCGGTTTTGAAAATCTTTGGCGAAAGCACTCTACGGTAATGCTCGAGTTGAGATATGTTTGATTGAGAGATACGGCTTGTGGCAATGTCACCAGCAGATCGCTCTGGCGAAGGTGGGTTGGTGACCTGTCGGAATGAGTTTATAGATGACCTGCGAGTGGTGTCTTCAAAGGTGCTTAGTATCACAACGTCTGGATCTTCCTGGTCTCTCTGATCGCTTTGCAATATTCTAGGAGCCTCACGGCTTGGATCCGGGCCAAATTGCAGCAAGCCTTCCACACGTCCTAGCATTGACATATTCTCATCTCTATATTCCGGTAGCGATGCAAAACTTCTCGGGTTGGCAATAACATGGTAGGTCCCGGGTTTGTGCAGTTCTGCCTTCTTTTCTCGTTCTTCATCGGTCGTCAAGGCTTGAAATGGTGGCAACAAGTCCTCTCCCCCCTCCGTGTATCGTGTTTCTGGATTGCTGGCTTGGTCTGGATAATTAGTGAATGTCCGATAGTTCGGGGAAAGACACATACAGTCCCACACATAACTTCCGAGAGTTGATCCTTCTTGCATTCGTTCCACAATTCTAGGTGTGTCGTCTCTGAAGGAAAGCCGGGGGTTGTAATCACTAGATATCGAGGTATTTCAGCATGGTATTTCGAAAGATAGAAGATGAGGAGATGTTGTACCATTCGTGACCAAGACGGACACATTGCTAGAATCTGGTCAGCACCATGCATATTCTTGGTATAGAGTGATTAGCCTACACCGCAAGCTGGTCTTTGCTCGTCGCATTTAACTTCTAAGCAGACTTTAGTGATGGTCTCCTTGTAGAAAGATGTAGGGTTGGTAGAAACTTCGAGTTCTGCAGGTCCTATGCCATTTTGGTCAGTCATTTTGAGGGTACTGATCTGGGTATCGTACCAACATCCATTCCTAGACCGTGGAGGCAGTCTATTCCTCCGAGACTCGGACGGTACGTCCCCTAGAGTGGCTTGAGATCCCAATGACGGCGCAGCATCATGTCTTGGTGCAATGGCAGGTAGTCTTCCTGACGCTTCAGGTCGTCGTCCCTGCATCTGCAAAAGTAACTATCGACGATGAGTGCATTCGATGGGGCGCCGTGTACAGGAGACAGGTCGACATGTGTCACAGTTCCATAACTGTCGTCGTGTTTCTTGACATAGGCACTGAGAATATGTATTGGCGTCCGAAGTTCAAACATGAGCATAGAGTGAACGCTTTAGAGCTACTTGAGTGGTTCCTAACAGCTCCAGACTGCAAAACACTTTTTCAAATGATATGGACTGATCCGATAAGATAGTACAGTTTAGAAGCTGTAAAATATTCGAGCCTCAGGGCATGGAGATCTTTTCGGCGCGCCCCGGGGAGGACAATAACGCCAAGTCGCACGTCCACCTAGAATTGACTACTGCGCCAGAATTTCAAACGCGATACTCAAATTCTCCAGCCCTAGATCCACAAGTTTAGTTATGTGAGGCTGAGTGGTTGGATATCCGCTATCAATCCCCGACGCCAAATATTCGTCATAATCTCAACGATCAAATATTGCTTCTTACTTGGTGCCAGTGAACTACGGGCGATATGCCCATCAATGGAATAGATTCACCAGGGGTAGCAATGGATCAAATTCCGTAACGGTGGTATGCTTCCGCACTGACGTTCGGAAATGATAATTGACGCCAATCATAACGACAAGCTGGTAAACATAGCTTTGCTGAATCTGAATAAAATTGGGCCTGATCTCGGTATCGATCTATGAAATAATCGGCCAGAACATACTAGTGGTATGTACAATGGGGATCGATATGCCTAAGCGCTCGTAGTTACTGGTTTTGCTGGAAGTTCAAGCAAATCACCAGAATAAGCCCACAGACGATACAGCCCTAGGATTTTACATACTGTAGTACTGAACAATATCTGGTATCACTTCCGTGTTCTGATAGGTCTTTGGTCTCTCCTGATCTAGGGTCTTCCGAGACCAATCTATAATGGTACCCTAAGAAGTAAGCTAATTTTTCGTACCGAATTTATCGAGATGAATGCTTGGGGCTAAGACTGCTCCTCTGGTAGCGACCGTGGCCGAGATGTTCCATAAAGATTTAAAGGAAAAAAACTTTCTAGAAACAAAGAGAGACTACTTGCTCCTAGAATGAAGTACAATTTCTTTAAATTAGTACGCGTCCCTTATAAGGAAGCCTTCAGTATGGTCTTTAAGTCTTCATCGGTATCCTGGGTCTAAATTGATGAACATTATCTGGAGAAAAAAATTCCGCTGGGACGCTTTGAAGTTTCGGGAACGTCCAGTAGCTGGAATATAACCCCATATTGAAAAGAGTTGCTACTCCTAACCTTAAGGCGCTAGAGCGTGACCCAATGTTCTAGATGATCTCTCGAAGACTTCCCCTGGAGATCTCACTTTCCACAGTAGGGGACAGCTCAACGGGAAGATGGCTTATCGCGAGGACAAGATGGTGGTCGAACATGGCTGCCGGGCACATGCAAAGCGACGGTTTTCCGTTGGAAGTATTTAGATTGAGAGAGATCTAGGCCTTATACTAGTGTGAGGCCTAGATCTGTGAAGGCCATTTTGCCATTGAGCAGGTTGCGGTACCTGACAGGATCTGCTCCCCGTCTGGTCGATCTTACGTTACTTTGCGGAACGTTTACAGACTGTGTGGTCTTAGGTGCAGATGCCAAAATCGGGAATTTCTTTTCGATGTGGGAGGGCCTGCCTCGCGGACGCACGTCGCACGTCGGCCCCTAGATTCAACCCAAGCATGCAAATACCAATAGTATCGGCGATACCTAGGTAGTTTTCCAGTCCGCGGTGGATGACAATAAGTAACGTGACTTGCGTGAGCCCCGATTCATCGACGACTGGAATGACTTCAACAATCGCGGTGAAAAATAGAGTGTTTGGCCACCATTTCGTTCTATTTCTGTCTTCGTTCTGGCTCCCCTATATGTGAGCTATCAGTGATCATTAGGCAGTGAAGATTGAACTAGAAGCCTTGGGCTCTGCAGAGGATGTTGACCGCGTGGCTTCAAACATCAAAATCTCCTCCAGGGAGGTAGATTGATACCAGATTACGTTTGCAGTATCGTAGAGAGATAATTCTTCTCATTTCTCTGGAATACCTTTATAATATAGCACTGCTAGTGGGCACATCTGTTGAGAGATGCTAGATTATGCTGACGATACTAGCCTTGGGGCATGCTGTTCGGGCATTGCACACAAAGCATGCAAGGCATTTGGGATAAAATGCCGATAATAGAGGGAGAATGTATAACCTCATCACTGGGTGGTTTTAGTTTGATTGTTGACTTCTGGAAGTTCTCTGTGTCGTGTAATTTCTAAGACAACAAGGAGCACGAGCCACGAGTTCGAAGTTAAGCGAGCTCTTAATGCCTTGCTGCCTAAGGCATGAAGGCATGAAGGCCACAGAATCTCGCCTGAAGAGGCGAAGGCAAGCAACGACACGAATCCATCGAAGGCACGAGATCTTCGGCGGTCCAATATTGCTGATTATGTCTGCTACTGCTACCTAATTGCCTCTTCCATAAATTCGCTTTCTTCTTGCATACATTCCCAAGCGTGATGTATTGCCCTGTTTACCTTCCTCAACTACAACGTCAAGATGTCTTCCGAGGCCCGGGAGCTAGAGCTTTGCGGCAAAGTAGAGATGCGCATCGCGCTCGCCAAAGACGACAAGCTTGAATTATTATTGAAAACCTATCTGTCTCCCTTGCTTCTCAAACTGGGCAGCGAGTACCCAGCAGTGCGCAACAAGGTAGGAATTTTGGCATACATCACGTGAGCTATACAATTGCTAATTTTCCAATGAAGGTCGTGGAAATATGTCAGCATATCAAGATTCGATTGGCGGGAAACAAGTCTGTAGAAAAAGCTTTGGAAAGCGTCTTTCGCTGATAACTTTGCAGGGATATCGTTCTACCTGTAGCAGCTCTATTGAAGCAATACAAAGAGAATCCTCAATCTTCGATGATTCGACATTTTGATCTGATGTTTATACAGCAAAGCATTGGTAAACTAAATTCGACAGTACGTGAATTCTGTAATTAGAAGTCCATTACTCACCGGATACCCAGGAACAAATGAATCTGATCCCGACAATATTGCATGGATTAGAGAAGGATGCAGGAAAACCGACTTGTGCTACGATTTTCAATTTGTTTCTTCGACTCCTGCCACAACTCCGACTACCGTTACGTGGTAGCAAAGAAGATAGCGAATTGCGCCATCAACTTGGGCTTGGTGATCACGTTAATGATGCAAAATTTGCAGCGTCCTGGTTTGCAAAGCTCATGCTTCTGGTTCTGGTCCGCTCTACCGCCAGTGGGGTTACTTGTCCAGGTCTGACGGTTCAAGAATACGAGTTTCTAACCCTAAACGGGAAACAAACGACCTGGGATCCATCCTCTGACGAAGGCCTCAATTTGTCACAGACAAAAGTCCTCGTCCTAGCTTTTTTAAGTAGTGGAGCTTTCACAGACGAAGAGCGATTCTTATCGGCTTTATTCGCATCTGGTGATGCTAATACCCGGATTTCTAGTGTTGGAGATGATTTGTTGAAGCGGTCTACGGTGTCTCTTGAGGAACCCGACACCATCAGCAATCTGTTACAGCTATATTTCACCCTTAAACCACCTTTACAGACGAAGCTGTTAGTTCTCTTGACTAAGTCTGCTATATCTACGACATTCCCGACACAGATTGTTCGTATTGTGCAAGAAGCACTCTCTCCTCATGATAACACCAATCTTCCTGCACCTGGTCTTGAGACTATTAAGTTTCGGAATGCTTTATTCAACTACATGAATTGGGTCTCTCGCATAGCATCTAAGTCGGATTTGGCGCTTGTTGCACCGCAATTGGTTGGATTCCTGAGGGGATACATTGAAGACCAAGGTTGGCCAGTTCCACATGAGAGGTCATCGGATGCTGCCTCGCTACGAGCCTTGGCTTATGAGACGCTCGGATCTCTAGCTAAGACTACGCCATCCATTGTGGTCGAAAAAGATCTATTAGTTGTGCGATGGCTTTTTAGGTCGCTGACGGAAGAAGGCTCTTCTGACAGCATCTTTGTGAGTATTGAAGGGGCTCTGGCAAGCCTCTTGAGTGCATTCGCCTCACCCTTGGATCCTGCTCTGACCAAGGAATTACAACTGCTACTCCTTCAATATATGACGCTCCAGGAAGGGGAGAAAATTGTAAGGAGTGCTCGCTTCGCGACCGTACGTTGGGCAAATCGCTGTCTCGAGTATAATGATATCGTTGCCAGATGGATTGATGTTCTTGCCCTAGCAGGTCGGACTGACGAACGCAGCGACGTTTTAGAGGAAGGGAAAAAAGGCCTCGTAAGTCAGGCGGGCTTCTTGGGAATATTATGTTAATCTAATAAACTACAGGATCCTCATGGGTATCGACTTCTAAATTCAACCCCTGCCTCCACAAACTCCCCCCTCCCGCAATGGAATGAGATGGTGAAAGTATTCTTCACGACACACAGTATACTAGAGAACTCCAGTGTTGCAAATAGCATGAAGAGTGGCATGGACGTAGACGAAGTCTCCGTTTTCGGAAATTTCTCTGGGCCTAAGATTAACGCTTTCTCTTCAGCGATCAATTACTGTCGCCAGATGCTTCTGTTATCTGCCCTACAAGCATCCGAAACGCCTCTCGCCATCGATGCAGACTGGGAACGACAGTTGGATGTACTGTACCGGTCGGACAAAAAGTCTCGGAAGGCGATGAGAAATTATGTCCGCTCTGTGGACGGTGAGGCACTAAACATCTATCTCACTGCTGCATTCGAGGGTATGCTTCGAAATGATGGGAACGGCCTAGGGGATTGTGGGAAATGTTTTGTTGAGGTAGCATCTATCGCACCTGCGGAAGTTATTGGCGAAATTGCTAAGAGAGCCTCGGAGCTTTTGCCATCTATTAGGTCGAACAACTCTGCGACTCGTTTTATTGCCGCACAGGCCTTTGGAATACTTGCTCCCCATCATGCCAATACCGAGCAATCAATCGAGGATATGATACACACGCTGTTGAAGGATATCAAGACATGGGCCTCGGCTGTTGGTGCAGAAGCCAATCGTGTCCATGGTTCGGTGCTTGCGCTAGGCTCCATCCTTAGCCGAAGCTCATATTATGGACGGCTTGCGTCTATTCGGAAAAGCGTCGTTGAGGAGGGTACCGCGGCGATACTTAATATTTTATCAGGGGCGAAGGATGCTTCCACAAAAGAGGCTATATTCAATGCGATCTCGCAAATCAGCGTCGCTGGTGTCCTAGGCATTGCACAGATCAACGTATCATCGCTAAAAGCAGCTGGGATTATCGAGCTTCTATCTGCGGAAGCAAAAAAGGGCAACGAGAAGTCCATTACTGCTCTCGGTCGCTTCGCCATGGTATTTGATGAATGTTCTGATAATGAGACGACGACTGAGGATCCGCTTGCACTTATACTCTCCAGTCTTTACGGCCTCTTTGAGATCAAACAGGCCGAGACCCATTTCTCAGTTGGAGAAGCCCTCAGCTGCCTTGCGGCCTGCTGGGACTCTGATGTCCTTCCTCTCAGCCTTGACGTTGACGTAACTTATAATGGCCGTTCTAAGCGACACAAGACATTGGAACAATTATTGCAGAAACTTCTGCAAGACTGCAAAACACCTAAACCATCTTTGAAGAAGGCATCCGGAATATGGCTCTTCTCTTTGATCCAATATTGTGGGCATTTGCCAGAAATCCAGACTCGTCTCAGAGAATGTCAAGCTGCCTTCATGGGTCTCTTATCTGCCAGAGACGAGCTCGTTCAAGAAACAGCATCTCGTGGTCTTAGTCTTGTCTATGAGCAGGGAGACCGCGAGCTTAGAGAGAAGCTCGTCAAAGATCTTGTTGCATCATTCACTGGAACCACTACCCAACTTAAAGTTGATGAGGAGACCGAATTGTTTGAGCCTGGTGCTCTTCCGACAGGAGAGGGAGAATCTGTAACATCGTACAAAGATATTATATCTTTGGCAAACGAAGTTGGCGACCAAAGCTTGGTCTATAAATTCATGTCACTTGCTTCAAATGCTGCAACCTGGTCAACAAGGGCAGCTTTCGGCAGGTTCGGATTGAGTAGCATACTCTCCGAATCCGAAATAGACCCCAAGCTGTATCCTAAACTTTTCCGGTACAAATTCGACCCCAATCCAAACGTTCAGCGTTCGATGAATGATATCTGGACTGCTCTCGTTAAAGACTCTAGCGCAACTATCAATATGCATTTCGACGATATTTTGGACGACTTGCTTAATAGTATCTTGGCCAAGGAATGGCGGACAAGACAGGCAAGCTGCGCAGCGATTGCTGATCTTGTTCAGGGTCGTGAGTTTGACAAATACGAAAGCCGCCTTCATGACATATGGCAAGTCGCATTCAAAGTTATGGATGATATCAAGGCTTCTGTCCGCGGTGAAGCATTGAAATTGAGTATGGCTTTGACCGGCATTTTGGTTCGACAAGTCGAAGCTGGGAGTTCTTCAAAACATGCCCAGGCAATGCTGAAAGAAGTCTTGCCTTTCCTCCTCTCAGATCAGGGATTGGAAAGCTCTGCTAAGGACGTCAGAGTCTTCGCAGCTCTTACAGTGCTGAGACTCGTCAAAAGTGGTGGTAAAGCACTACTACCCTTTGTTCCTGACCTAGTTGAACAGCTATTAGGTCTTCTTAGTACGCTAGGAGAACAAGAAGGTGTCGACTATCTCTATCTGAGAGCCGAACAATATAACCTTACCGAAGAGAAAATCGATAAGCTCAGATCAACGGCTGTATCCCAATCTCCTTTAATGGAAGCTATTGAGCGTTGCCTAGATATCCTGGATGCCCCAACAATGTCAAGCTTGGTACCTCGTCTCGAGAACGCCATCAAAACGACGATCGGAATGCCTAGCAAGATGGGCTGTGCGGGCGTTCTTGCTAGCCTTGCAACAAGGCACTCCTTTGTTTTCAAACCAAATGCTGATATATTCTTGAAGATCGTGGAGAAAGCTGTATTAGACCGAAACAACGCGGTCAGTGCTGCATATGCTAGATCCGCTGGCTACCTCTCGAGACTTGGGTCTGATGGCGCCGTTCTGCGTCTTGCTGCATATTCCAAGGACCTTTACTTCAACGCCGAAAATGAGACACGACGTCAAGTTGCTGGAGAGATTGTCTACGCCGTCTCCAAATTTGCGACCGATCGTTTCAATTCCCTTGCATCGGATTTCTTGCCTTTTGTTTTCTTCGCTAAGCATGATTTCGATGAGCATGTCAAAGAGCAATTTGAAAATACCTGGAGTGAGAATGTGGGAGGATCGCGCGCTGTTATTCTTTACTCCAAAGAGATAAATTCTCTGTCTGTGGGTTACCTTGACTCTCCGAAATGGACCGTCAAACATACTGCTGCTCTGACTATCGCGGATGTGGTAACCTCGTCTGGAACAGAAATAAGCGGACCCAATGCCGCAGCTATGTGGCCTGCCTTAGAGAAGGCACTTGCACTAAAGACATTTGACGGCAAAGAGAAGGTTCTCACATCGTTCGTCAGCTTCACAAAAGCGGGCAGTTCGCTCTGGAGCAAGGAATCTAGCATTGCGGCTCAGATGAAGAAAATCGCCATTCGAGAGGCCAAACGCAATAACGATGTTTACCGACCATTTGCCTTTGCAAGTCTCGGCGAGTATGCCGAAGCTCGTGCAGACATCGATATGTTTGATGATGTCTGCAACGTTATAGGACCTTGTCTTGCAGATTTCACTGACGAAGACAAAATGGACACAGAAGACGATACCAAAGTCGGCGGCAAATCGCACGAATCTGCAACAATTACCGCTGGAATTGGTGCTCTTTTCCGAGCGATCAATATCAAGCTCATGGATACTTCTCCTCTTATTCATCTGCCGGCTCTTCTAGAGGTGGTCAAGAAAGTAGTGACTTCAACTAAGATCACAGTAGCCACCAGCCTTACTATTTACGAACGCGCAAAAGCACTCTTTGACGGTCTTCGGAAGAGGACACATACGCAAGAGTCTAGTCGGTACGAGTTGCTACTTGACTATTTCAAAATCTTGAATGTCCAGAGTGGCTCTGGGAGCGAAGCAATGAGATTGAAGAGAGCTGAAGCTGCTGAGATGATGGTTCAGGCTCTTGTTAGCGGGGTTTTTGGAATGTTTAGAGAAGGCAGAAATGAATGCAAGGAGCAGATGGGGCAAATGACTCTAGAAGGCAGAAAGAACGAAAGATCTCCTGGGGTACAGGCTGTGCTTGATAGAGCATTAAAGGGTCTTGAAGAGTAAATGTTAGTAGATTAGTGAAATAGTAGTAAACGAGCAGTGTAGAAAGGGGCACAGTCGATTCAATTTCAACCCCATATTTCAGGCAGAAATCCCGGTTTATTAGTATTTCAAGCTTCCGGATTCATGCACGTCGTCACACTGTAGTCCTCAATGACCCAGTCAGCTGCTGCAATGGCATCCACACTCCCTCAATTTCTTTCACGGCGACTCTGCCATTCCTCTCCCTTGTTTCGATTTTCCCAGTCAATCCCTCGAAACTCTTCTTGTTTCTGTAATCTACCAGCGCGACGACGCTACGCAACCGGCGAAAGTGGTCCCAATCCTACACCTGGAAAGAATCCTTTCAAAATCTGGCCATTTGTTGCTATTACACTCGCAGGCTCAGGAGCTTATGCTTTGATGGTGAAAAGTCGAGCTGGTATGCCTCGATTCCTCTCCTCAACTGTTAATCCCCAACCCAGCTCGAACGAAAACAACTGCAAGAGACACGTTCGCCAACATATCTTGTCAAATTTAATAGTAATACTTAGTTTCATATACTGAACTCTATCTCTTCTGCAGACATGGCACCAACAACTGAGCAAATCGCTGCGCCTCAAAAAGATACACCAACCTTTTCCCCCTCCAAAGTGACTGTCCTCTTTGTCCTCGGCGGGCCTGGTGCAGGAAAGGGAACACAATGCGCCAACCTCGTCCGCGACTACCACTTCACGCACTTATCTGCCGGTGACCTCCTACGCGCTGAGCAAGACCGCAAAGGTTCCGAATTCGGCGACCTGATCAAGAGCTATATCAAAGATGGCAAGATTGTGCCGATGGAGGTTACAGTACAATTGCTGGAGAATGCCATGACGGAGGTTGTAAACAAGGATAAAGATGGGAAGGGAAAGTTCTTGATTGATGGGTTCCCAAGGAAGATGGACCAGGCGTTGAAGTTTGAAGAGTCCGTTTGTCCGAGCAAGTTTGTACTGTTCTATGACTGCCCAGAGGAAGAGATGCAGAAGAGGCTGTTGGAGCGTGGGAAGACGAGTGGGAGGACAGACGACAATGCTGAGAGCATCAAGAAGAGGTTCAAGACTTTCGTGGAGACGAGTATGCCAGGTAATCAACTCTTCTCTCTTTTCCCCTCTCCTCGCTACTCATTGAATTTATTGCGTTCGGATCCCCAGCCCATGTGACATCTTCTTTGGCTCTTATTCTTTACAGAAAACATGGTACTAATTCATTATAGTTGTAAATTATTTTGATGGTGAGGGACGGGTTGTGAAGGTTGTAGCTACGAAGACTCCGGATGAGGTATACAAAGAGACCAGGGAGAAGCTTGAGCAGAGACTGGGCAAGAACTTCTAGGCAGGTATTTGGAGCTTACAATATTAGATGGAAGGACATTAGACGGATGGGATATACGGAAGAATGAGTTGTACTGTACTGTAACACTTTCACAATTGTAATTCTAGCGAGCATGTTCAATGCCTTCATTGGCTGTATCTCTATGGGAATGCATCACGTATTAGATGCAAATCAGATTTTCATCTCGCATCATCCCGGATGCTATGCCACCATCGTACAAATATCTATAACGCCATGCAAAGTGCTTTTTGCCCATCAGTAAAAATCAAATGAAAACCCCGGTCAGGTCAAAGCGGAATACTCAGTCCGTGCCCATCTCGACCATATCTCTCCCACCACCGATTCGACGTCCACCTCCCATTCCCGCGGCACCGGTAGCTTTTCTATCAGCCTCCTGCATTTCACGCTCCTTTTGTGCCTCGGCCTGCTGTCTCTCCCTGCCAATCACCTCCTTGACAGCTCGCAGACTCGCCTTCCACTGATCAAGTCTCGTAGCAACCTCTCGCCATTGCTTCTCGCCGAAGACCCGATACGTAGTTCTGTGGACCAGGAAGACTTGCTTTTGTTGCGACAGCTTTCCTTCAATCAACCCAGCCCGGATAACATCAATGACCCACATCTCAACATCCTCAGCAGGGATTTGCAGGGCTTTGGCAATACGCTTGTACTCGAGCTCTCTGCTGTTGGTGCTGGCAGCAACACTGGCGAGAGTCAACAGTCGCATTTTGCGATGTAATCTGCTGTTATCTAAGCCTGCCTCCTCAATCCAACCCTCATGCTCGTCCCTAAAGTCATTATAATCCTCAAGCTCCTTCTCCGAGAAGATCTCAAGTAGCTCGAAATCGACTGGGCGAGAATCGGCAAGGGCCTGAATGGCAGGAAGAGAGGTAAGATCTTGGAAGTCATAGTGGGTGTTTGAGAGAAGGGCAACTTTGAGAGCACGAAGTGATAGGTTTTGTGCTTCTTCTGAAGAGACCTCGCCGGCTTCGAACGTGCGCAAGGCTTTGAGAACGTACTGGTACGCTTCCCTAATAAGACTGGAGTTAGTTGAGCTCCATAATATTCTGATGCTACTTACTCCTCTTCACCAGCATCTTCTGCAGTATCGGCGATGTGAATAAACAATTTTCGCTGATCTTCCTCGTCTACCTCCCACTCGGCGATCCACGCATCCAGTTTCGTGAGCTGCGGTCGCAGCATTTCAAAGAGCCCACTTGTCTTGACCAAGCGCAAAATAGCTTGGAAGACATTGAACCGAACCTCATTGTCAGGTTGCAGTAAGTTGAAAATAGTCGTTAGAACGCTCAAAGCAAGACCAGAACCATTGACGGGAGAGGACGTAATGGGCTTCGAGAGGTTTTCGCAAATGCGGGGGAGGAACATGTTGACGCTGGGAGATTGAATTACGAGATAGACAAGCAGGTTGTAGGCCGCAGTAAACTCCTTTTCCGGAGTAGAATTGAGCGCGGTCGAGGCGGTCACGAGTTTCTTGAGGGCATCGTCCTTCTTATTCTCTTCGAGGAGGGGTTTGATTTCGGGTCCGATGTTGAGGTACTCAGCCAGCTCTTGCGCGAGGTCGGCAAAGGTACCATCGATGAATACTTGTTGAGTAGATCGCGCCATTTCGTGAAGTGTGGCAGACACGCAGTCGAGCTTAAACTGTGTTCTATCGCAGTAACCTTGACCTTGAGCGGCGCAATGATGAATTTCGCAAGATTCGTTTTCCAGACTTTCGGGAGTCATTGTGGTGCGGTGCGTTCTTCGGGAGCGGCCGCTAGCGTAGATGCTACCCTCAAAGACGTTAGCTTCGGCATGAGGAAGAAGATATACAGTCGGAACTCTCTATAACGATACGATTTTCATCAGAAAAATCTAACGATGTTCGGAGGCATCGTTGCAGTTAAGACCACGTGATGAAATACAACTTGATAAGATTATCATATTTAGGTAATTTCGAGATGAAAAGGGGCATTTGAGAGAGTGTTTAGGGGTATTTATGTTACCGTGAGAAAGCGAGAAGTGCTCTAGAGATATGTTCCAAATGTTGTGACAGGTTGTTTTTGTATGTTTTTGCATGTTATTGCATAGTGAAAGCTAAAGGCTTATCTTAGTGCTGGTTGACTCACGTGTCAAGAGACCCCCATGGCCGACATGCACTGTCTTCCATTTCAATCTGCTCATTAAGCTATTAGCATTGCAAGATCCTTGGGCCAATGGCGGTGGCTATTGATGATTTCCATGGACTCTGAAAACGCAAAATAGATGGATGCCAGTTGTGCAAAATCTGTCTGATATATCTGGCATTTTTACTCCGCTTGGTCTGCTTTGGACAGACCTAGGAGGAGCATTTGGAGACAGAAAAGTTATGCCTATATTATCAACACTTGTTTAAAGTACATTTCCAACTCTGCTACAGACTCGGCTCTCAACGCCGTCGCCGTTCCCACCCAGCCATCGGGCCGTAAGACGAAGATGCCGCCATTTTGCAAGTCCACTCCATACCTGACATGAGCCGTCTGCTTCGAATCATAAAACACCTTGCCAAGGGGCATGACACCCAATAACTCAAAGGCAGATGGTCCATTCTTCGCAGGAATTGTAAGCCACGAAATTGGTAGTCTTGTATTTGAAAGCACTTTCGACTGATCGACCAGCTCCGCGAGCCCTTTCAACGCGGAGGACGTGTGATTCGGCTCCCCAGCAAACACTACCACGTAGAATCTCGTGTTGTTTGGAGTTTCTCGGTGTAGTCTTGTGACCTCATTCGTACCCGGTTTATACAATTGTACATCTGGACCCCTTTGTCCAGGAGACACTGGCGCTGGATCCGAGCTCGACTTGAAAGAACCCTGAATGTTGATGGTATTGAGATCGAACGCAATACTGAGTCCTGAAGTGAATGTCGAAGCTTCTTCCATCACAACTCCGAGCACCTCATTTGGATCGGCGTTTGGATCTCCTTCCCATCCTATAGGTAGCTGCATCGTCATCAACCTCGATATGTCTTTGTCGTAGTTGATCAGCTTCTGTACATTTGGTAATCGCTCTCCTTCATATGTTGATAGAAGTGAAGTTGGTGCTAGGCCACGCAGGACCATGGAGAGTTTCCATCCGAGATTGCAAGCATCATGAAGACCGGTATTCATCCCTTGTGCAGCACCAGATGAATGGGTATGACACGCATCTCCGGCAAGGAAGACACACTCTTTCGTGAAGAAGTTCCTTGCAACTCTCTGGCCAACCGAGTACACTGTGTACCAATCTATTTGCTTGAATTTAAGCATGAACGGCCTGACTGATGCGATTGCCTCAGCCTCAGCAGCCGCCTCATTGAACTCTGCGTATGCCTTCTGACGTTCTGCGGTAAAAGCAAAGCCTATTCGAGTGGCTCCATGATCCAGCGCTGCCCACAGGACGTTCCCGTGTGTAGGAGATTCGATGGCTCCATATGATCTGTTTTTTGGCATATTTGTTTCAATGACACCATCGATTCGAACCCATTTATCCTCCGTTGTACTTCCATCAAATGGAACGTCCAACGCCCTCCTCACGAACGACCTGCCACCATCAGCACCCACCAAGTACTTGCACATAATCGTCTCTTCCACGCCCGTCTCCCCATTTCTTGTTAGAGCTGTGATCCTATATCCACTTGGTGAAACACTCTCATCCACCAGGACATTGACCAACTCAACAGGAGCCTCCAAACTCACTCCTTCTTCCCCCAGCCTCCGCCGGAAGATCTCTTCCTGATATTTTTGTCTCAAAACCAAAGCAAAATCCCACTGCGTATCCTTCATATTTTCCATAAAATACCACCCTCTTCCCAAAACTTCCTTGCCATTCTTGTCATAGCTGACTGTACTCCGGCAGGCAAAGCATTCTTGTGCAAGTTCATCTGCGAGGCCCAATTGGTCTAGAATTTCCGAGGAACGGGGATAGAGAGTGATGGCGCGGCCATATTGGTCTTGAGAGGATTTGGGGTGTTTTTCTATGATTGCTACTGAGGAGGCATGCCCGAATTTAGCGAGTTGGAAGGCGGTTATGAGTCCTAAATAGTTTTTAGCAATGGTCGAGCAAAAAGTGGGAGAGTGTGATGCACCAACTGGACCACCTCCAACGATGAGAACGTCAAGGTAGCGAATTGCTTTCTCGATACTCCCCATGCTGCAGTCAGTGCTATAAAATGGTGCTACGAAGGAAGGTAGAAAGAAGGCAAATATTTTAAGCAAAACCCAAATTACAGGAAGACTGAATGCTTCACTAGGAGTGGAAGTGGGAGCATCAATAGTAGCCTGTTCTCAGCCACTTACCGTAAGCTCGAGCGAGCTTAAGCATTTGATTGCTCAAGAAATGAACGACATGATGAAGGAGATTTGATTGGCGTTATGCTCTAGAAACTGTTTCCTTTACGAGTACTTGATAGCAAAGTCCTTCCTTATCGGTGGACCGCCCGGCTTTGGCCGCTGGGGGATACGGCTACCCCACTCTTGGATACTCGGACAACTGTCCGTCGTTGAAGAGGAAAGTGGGTGGTGCTGGGCGGCTGGACCGATTGGGAAAAAGCAAGTCTTTCCACTTCATTGATTCAGATGGCAAGCTCGACGAAAGGAGAAACACATCACGAGAAGGAAGGGATGGTGAGGTATGGTGGGGTACCTTTGAACGCTAGTCCATATTTGGCTCTCGGTTGGGGACTCGGCTCCCGTGAACCCCCTTTTCCTTGACGAGATACAAGTCCTGAGAATACTTTGTATTTGTTGAAAATTTGCTTTTTATACATCTTGCAAATAAGTCAATCATGAATTAGAAGTTCTCAACACTCCAGGCTTCCTGACTCCTACTACCCGCTAAAGTGCTGATATCACGCTTCAAGAACTGTCCGCGTCCCTTCTTTCCCACCAGTTTCCCATCATCCCACACGACATCACCTCTAAGCACTGTATATCTAGGCCATTGCGTGAATGATCTCCCTTCATACGGTGTATAATCCACATTATGATGGAGCATCGAATTCGTCAATTGGAACTCTTTCGTTCCTTCAGGGTACCAGATTGTCAAATCTGCGTCACTTTCTCCCGGAATCAATGCTCCCTTTCGTGGGTAGAGCCCATACAGCTTCGCCGCATTCGTTGAAGTTACCTCTACGAACTTCTGCAATTTGAGGCGATTTGCTGACAGTGCCAAGGCAAGCCGTGTCTCCACGCCGGGACAGCCATTAGGAATGTACTTGAAATGACCATTAGGATACTCGGCACTGATGACTGATTTCTTCCCAACATTCGTATCCTCGTACACGAATGGACAGTGATCAGACGAGAGGACAGTGAAAGTGCCATCCTCCAACCCTTTCCAGATACCTTCATGATCTTGCTCTCCCTCTCTCGGAGGTGGGCTGCAGACACACTTTGCTCCTTCGAATCCTGGTTTATCAAGGTCTTTCCTGGTAAGGAACAAGTACTGTGGACAAGTCTCCGCATAAACCGGAAGACCCTTCTTCTGGGCTTCAGAAATATGTTGTGCTGCAGCTGGAGAAGATACATGCACGATCAAGATGGGAACATCGATGAACCCACTGAGTGAAATAGCTCTGTACGTAGCCTCGATTTCTGCGACTGGAGGATGGCTAGTGACGTGATACTTTGGAGCGAAAAGCTTCTTTTCTTCCAGTTTTCTTATTGTCCAGTCAATGATGGCTCCGTTTTCTGCGTGGATCATAGTGACGATTTTCTGCTTTCTAGCTTCGAAAAGTACGTCGAGAATCTCCGAGTCTTTAAGCTGGAGTGCCTCGTATGTCATGTAGATCTTGAGAGACGAAATACCCTCTTCTCGAAGAGTGGCAAATTCGGAAATTGCTGTAGGCCCGGCGTTTGAGCAGATCAAATGGAAGCTGTAGTCGGTGTAGCAGTTGTCACGTGCTAACTTATGGGTTGCTGCTAAAGCAGAAAGGAGTGAAGGTTCACTTTTCCGTTGAGGAGCAAAAGTGATGAGCGTCGTAGTTCCTCCGCAAATTGCTGATCTTGTTCCTAACATCGATTAAGTACAAGTTCCATTTCAGACCTTCAGATCTTACCAGTCTCATAACTGTCAGCACTCTCACCTTTCCCAAATAGTGCGGGTTCCTGTAAATGTCTGTCTATGTCAAAAGGATTTCAAAAACGGAGAACATGATGACTTCACTTACACATGTGCGTCGACACCTCCGGGCATGACCATTCCACCTTCGGCATTAATTGTTCTCTTGGCTTGCACCCCAACCAGACCTCCCTTCGGAACGACCTTTGAGATTTTTCCATCTTTGACTGCGATATCGAATTCCCCCATCTCCTCGACCGTCACCATCAGTCCATTCAGGACTACCAAGTCATACTCTGCCATAATGCTCGCTGTGGTTAGAATTTTGAGCTAGAAAGAAAGAAAGAAAGAAAAAAACGGCGTGTAATGGAGTTCTTTTCCAAGAACTGAAAGTAGAGGAATTATTTACCCAGTATGAATGTTCGAGAGAAATCAAGCCATCATATATCGCCCCACCTTTGATCCCATCCAGCCATCGCTTATCTGCTCACTATCTGGAGCTTCGCCGCGATGGGTGCACGCCGGTGTGCGGAAAGTCAATAAATCGGGCGATTCCGCATGCTCGGCTAGGGAACCGAAGCCCCTGAAAACCTTGGCGAAGCTAATGGATATCTCAGCTGCTCTGGGTATCCCATGGTCTAGACATACACTAGATGCGATGTCCATACTGGGCTTCAAATTGAAGGTGGATAGGATTTGGATACATCTGGGATACTACATTCTCAGACTTCCCTTCAAAGATGTTTGTTGCGACTAACATTCTCGATTGTCGGAGCAATCAGGCCACTGCTAGGTCTAAGTTAGAGTGGAAGTTTTTTTAGTTAAGCCGGGAGCTCAAGCAACCTGCGAGCTTTACAAGGGCATTGGTACTAGGAGGAGCAGACTTTTAGAATGTCTCATATATACAGTCTCACATTTCGTCTGCAATGTCAGAAGGCCTCTGAGGAAGATGTAGAGCCAGACTCGAACTCTCACGCTGTGAAATCAATCAGCTCATACCTAACATCACTTGTCCCCCCAATCAAATTGACAAAGTTCTTGCCCGCCGCCAAAGCAACACTCGTCGTCACCACCGTATAACTCCCACCCGTACCTGGCAAGCTCAGCTGTCCTTGAGAGACCTGATTGACCGTAACTTCCACACTTACTGTATCTCCTTCATTAGCATACATTAACAACATCGTCGTATTACCTCCTGCACTCCCAATCCCAGAGAACGCAACTACGGCTCCATCACCCAAACCTGAGACCACGGCACCATTCGCCGTAGCGTTTGCTTTCGTGTCTTGAGAGATGGTGGGACCGGTCAATAATGCATCCACAGCATAGTATGGCCCTACGACTTGAGGTGGCGTCCAGACCTCGAGCTCACAAATTCCAACATATACATTAGGCTTGTTATGCAGGTTCACTGATACAAAAGTCGTTTCCACCTCGGCAAATGAGAAAGTGTTGCGGTCATTGGCGAGGAATGATGAGGTGAGGTTTGCGAGGAGGCCGCTGGAGCCGTAGATCTCAATGGCGGCTGGGATATCGACGGCACCGCCTCGAGCGACATCCGAGTATAGTGCCAGAGTGACGGAAGATATGTTTCGAGCTCGAGCGAACACAATTTGAAGGGTGTCGTTTGCTGATGGAGATTGATAGTTTGTCCTGTCCGTCAGAATCAGCATGTCTCTCTCAACGCTTCAAGGAGCTGAAGGTATTGTCCTAGCAGAACCTCAACATTGTGGATGCAGTAACTTCACGTCTAAGCACTCAATAATAAAAGGGTAAAAGGTGAAGAGGTCACTACCATCTATTGTCCGGAACTGAGTCATAGAAAAGGTATCCATCGATGGCTTTATACGGGTCATCTGTAGTGTACGTGTATGTCGCAACTGCCTGCGGGTACGAGCCAAGTCCGTTGGGATTGCCAGCAATGTTAACCGCAACTGGCAAAGATGCGGTGTTCGCATTTGGGAGAGTGATTTGAGCATTGGTGCCATTTCCGTTGTAGATTTTAGGCCCATCGAGGAAAACCGAGAGACCTGTCCCACTATTATACCTAGTGCCGTCTTGATCATAGAGCACTGTGACAAGGTGTCCGTGATAGGCAAGATTTTCGATGGCAAAGTACGTCCAGTTTTGAGGAATTATTGGGTCAATCTCAAGAATATCATCTGAGCGCGGAACTATTCCCAGTAAACAAGTAATTACATCGTCGTTATTCGTGGAATGCTAAATAACTATGATTAACCTACTAGGATATAGGGAAGTCAATAAGAGTCACTTACATCATAATGCTCAGAGTGGTTGGTTGAGTCAGCGCTCCAAGCATCCATGGTGGGGTAGTGAGACTCAGCAACGTATGGAGTTCCATTCTTATGCTGTGTAGTGGCATACATATCAAGGTACTGCACATATTGCTCGGCGGTGACCGAAGTATTCCCAGAGCGGTAGATGGCAGCCAGAGACTTCAATGTGTGCGCAGTTGAGAAGGGCCACGATTGTCCTTGCCAAAAGCAGCAGTAATCTGAAGGCTTAGTTGCTGTATAATATTGATTGCGGACTTCCAAGGTTGTTGGGCCGTAGATAGTTAGGAATCCCTGAGGATCGAATAGCTCCTGGACAGAGGCATTGGCATACTGAGGAGTAAGGCCAATGCCAAAACGGTATGGAAATATGCCAACTTCCTCTCTTCCCATAACTTTCGTCAAGTTTGGGTTATTAGGCATGATAACATCGACAAAAAAGTTCTGTGAAGGGTCCCAGAGGTGGTCGTAAATGGCTTGCTCTAACTGACTGGCCGTCTTGCTGAAAGTCGCAACAACAGCATCATCACCTGCTTGCTTAGCAACTTGAACAATGGCTCGAGCATTCGCAACCATGTAAGCATTATGGTCGGGTCTGTAAGTGTTGGGACCGTCCAATTGGAGCTGTCCACCGTCGGGCGCCACAATATACCCTGGCAAACTGTATTCCTGTGCATCAAAATTTGGAGTGAAGTAATAAAGTCCTGGTCCAGAATCGTAGACACTGTTCCAGTAATAAAATAAACGACTCATGTCGGCGAGCTGTTCTGTTGTGTACTGAGTATCACCCGTCACCTGCGTTCTCCTGAACATAGCATCAAGAATCCAATGCGTGTATTGTGTAGTATTTCCCGGACCACGCGTGTAGGCCTGGATATAATCATCGTCGTAGAATTTGCTCCGAAGCCATCGTGCTTCGTCAATTTGGTGACCAGCAGCGGCATCGATAGTATTGAGAGCTTGAGCATAACCCACAGGCTGGACAAACTCCGTCAAAATATAGCCCGTGCCAGCAATAGTATAGCGGAGATGGCGCTGAATCGTCGACCATCGATAGTAATAAACCTCTTGAATATTCTCATTCGGAATGTCAATGTACGGTATATTTTCGTTCAAAAACGTCTGCCCCCAGAAACTGCTGATAGGCTTCTCGTGGTCCAAGAAATTCGTGCCCGTGATGTTGATATCTTCAGGCTGTGGAGGCCCCTGAGCGAGCAAGAGTGTCGAAAAGAGAAAAACGGATTTGAGAAACCACGCCACGATATTCATCTTGAAAACAGTTGATCGATAGACAACGAAGAAGAAACCACCCACCAAGCAGGACATCAACCTTTCGGAGAAATTTCCCCGCGCTTTATGGGCGGCTCAACGTACCTAGGTAAGTAACGTTAATCCTCGATCATGCAGGATCACTGGTCTGTGGCGAAGTTTCGCTGTTTTCGACTCCTCAGCCCCGAAAGGAAGCGAGATGCTGATCTCTCTGCAGGGAGCGGAGATAGCCAACATTTGACATGAGAAATACGGAGACTCAGTGGATTGAGAGCCTGCACCCTGTCGGCGTGTGTTGTGAGCGCATTCTGCCTCTTTTGGAAGTGTGAGACAAGCTTTTCAAGCTGCAGATGAGAATCCAGCTCGGGGCTATGTTGACGCCCCCTGCGCTAGATCCCCGCAATCCCCGCAACGCCGTTGACCCTTATTCACGGAAACAAATGAGCGCAGAATGACAGAAAGAATTGCCTGATAGCGACTGAAATACGGATGTTGCGGATTTCAGGAATGCCAAACGGCCAAGTTTGCGCTCCCGCAGTGCTCCTCGAACCATGCTGCTCTTATCTTGCGCGAAGTCCAATAATGCTTATCTATTCTCATAATCCCGTAGACATATTCGTGACTACATGGGGTGAGATGCGGAGCTTTGAATTATGAAGCCAAATTCGAATCGTGGTGCTTCCCGACGAGTTGCCTCTTTCTTCCTCATGGTTCGATGGATGCCAGACGGCCTTTCAGATTCCTTCCTCGACGCCCTAACGGCTTGGACCTTCCTAAAAGCCTACCCACGTCTTTCTTATTCTGGTTAGTGTCATCTTTCTGTGAGAAGGGAAGAAATTGGTATATACACCTCCAATGAAGGGAAGTTTTTTTATGTCCGTCCGCCACGATCCAATATGTAAAGTCTATTTGTACCCGATTTTCTAATGCAACGCCTTTGCCTGCCGGCCCATCATAAAAAGTCGTAACTCATGCATCATGCATTATAAGGAGATTCATCTCTCATAATATACACTTCACCAACTAGCACTGTACACCCGACAGCCATCGCAATAGCAATGATCGGAAGATTCACCCTCGCAAATTCTAGCCTTCTGACATGAATATGCTTTTTAGCGAGGATATCTCGCCACAAAAGACCGGCGAGTGAGGCACTGAAAGCAGCGCTGAAGGCACCATAGTTGACGCCGAGAGCCATGCTATAGACTGTTGCCCAAAAGGTACGGTTCGTGATTGGGCTTCCATTTTCTCGATGGATTTGTTGCCACGATTGGATTACGCGGCAGAGGAGGATAGTAGTGCCGATATTTGTGCCTGCGAACTGTTGAGAGGTTAGTCAACGACGTCAAGAACGGCGATCGAGAATGTAATATATTCTCATGCAACAACTTACATTGCAAAGAATTGCCGAGAGGAATCCCATCCCAGCAATAGCTCCCACAGTTCCTGTATTGTTGACCCAGTAATTCCACCCGTAGGCAAAGACGGCCACCCAACCTTTGGTGACCAACGCTTGGACGAGGACGAACATCGAGAAAGCGAAAGGTACGAGAGCGAATGGTAAATGAGCTGCTACTGTTGTGACGGTAGGGAACGTCTCTTGTGCCCAGACATAAGCCCTTCTCGAGAGGGAGAAAAGAGTCGATCGTTCACGCTCGTGTCCATCAGCAATCTGACAAGCAGCACTTTCGGATTCATGTGAAGAGACTCGTTTCTCTTCATCGATTTCTTTGCTTTCCTTAGAGCTTGATACTCCCTGAGATGCAGGAGTTGAGTCTGTTTGAATATCCGCTAGCATGATCTCCTTGTCTGCTGTTATATTTGTATCATGTGTCGGCTCCTGCGTTGATGCACGTGTCTCAACAAGGTCCTGGATCGCTGCAGGATCCGGCTGGGACTCTGCTTCCGTTGCAGGGTGTGGGTCTTGCTCTCGTGCTCGTTCTGCTCGAGCTTCCTCCACTTCACGTCGACCCTTAGCGGCAATATTGCGCGTCTCGTGACGATGGGTCCATCCAAAGCCAAGGTCCCAGCATAACATCACAAACGCCGCTGGCAGCGTTACATAAAAGACCGGATGCTCGCCTGTACTCTGGCTAGCAGCGTTGAGCGCCAGAACAGTGATGAGAGTCGTAGCCATGATCACAGCCCCAAAAGCTGCCCCTTTCCTGTCTAGAAAGGGATTCATTATCTCTTCCAGTGAGAGAAGTTGCCCTTCTTCATTGTCTGCGAGCATCTTCTCCTCCTCCGCAGCGATCCCTCTAGCATGAGGAATGTTAGGGTTTACGGGCGCCCTGTTCCTCGCTTCCTCGGAGAGTTCATGCATGCTGATCGAATATGGGATGAGACGTGGATCTGCAAATACTACGTATAGCAGCATAGGAAATAAAAGGATTATTGTAACGAAAACTGGGACAATCATGTTCGCCGTATAGTTGATGAATTTGATGCCAAATGCGCCAGCGAGCACAAGATTGGTCGGGTTCGAGGAGACGAGGATTGCTGATGCAATGTTGGCAACAGCGAATTGGGTGTGAATCCAAGCTCTTGGGTGAATGATGTTACTGGAGACCCTCGTCATATAAGCAAGGAATGCCGTCCCAGACAAGATGATAGGGTCGTTTCCAATGAAGCTTCCCAAGGCGAAGAAGAATATGTAGAGATAGAGGTACAGTCTGTGTCCAACCTTGCCGCCTTTTTGCAGCACTTTGAAAGCTAGAAACCGAATCAGGCCGGAAGCATCGATAGAGATGGCAATATAAGCCAAAGTGATGAAGAAAGCCATGATATCGATTGGGTGAATGCTGTTCGCCCCGACTGTTCCATCGTAAACTTCTGTCCGGCCAATAGCTAAAATTGCGAGCAGAAATAGATCTGCTATTAATGGTGCTGTCACGAAGTTCATAGGAAAATTGAACTTCACGAACGGCTTGACTTTGCCGTTCTGGTCATCATCAGAAACATCTCGATGACCTTCTTTTTTCCTCGGCGAAATCACTCGCAATGCACTTAGTGCATCCTGCAAGATATTCGAGAGCCACCGAGGAACGAAGATTGGGATATGGAAAGGGAAAAGTACGATGATGTCTGATAGGGTCAGCGCTGACCGCCAAGAGATAATCTCTTCTCACTCACTGGTAACGACGAACACAATCAGCGTGATTATTGATCGCCAATCTTTGATTTGGCTAGTGTTTGTGTCGACTGTTGCCGAAGACATCTTGATGCTTCTTGGGGTTCTGTCGTCGTGACAGAGATCAACACGTGAGCATTCGGTCGAGCGCAATGGACATTGAGGCCTCAGGCACAGGTGCTCAAGACGATCATCACAATTCTCGTGGCCAAAAGTGGAAGATAGGTGGTCATTGAAATGTTGCCGCCAGGCGCCAGCTGAGGTTGTGGTGGTGAAAGAGCGCAAGGATTCACTTATGTTCAAGAATATGACCTCTTTTGAGCACAGCCTGCTTTTAGCGGGGCTGGGACCGCTGCTTTAGAGCACAGTCAGACAAGTAAAAGCGTCACCAGACGTGTCGTGGTTTTTAAAGTGGCAGGGATTTCAGATCGTCTTCGTATTCATCTAGAATCATTTTCGATTCCGAGACTTATTAGCCTTCTATCCATGTCATCGCAGAGTCGTGATACATAAGGTTATTATTCAGCACTTTGTCATATGTTTCAGAAGAACCTCGATGCGCATCTTCTCTGCCCTCTTCATTGGAGAAGCACGATCATCAACACATCCTGTATATACCTTCAACATACGAGGTAATGCTAACTCCGCATACCTACATATCACTGTAAAACCTGGACTACCCCGCCTCCGCATCGTGTTTAGGAAAACTTACCGCCTTGTACCTCCGCAATGTACTACTCGGTGTGGAAGTGAGAATAAACGATTTGTTAGCAAATGTCGCTCGCTCCAGTAGATCGAAGTGCAAGGCGCAGCAATGCAGCTGCAAGATTATGCGGCTGCCTGGATGAGGATCTTCTGATTTCGCAATCGCATCCGTCGACCGGCACCCGCACCTGCCCACCTTGCCCGATCCTCTCGGGATGAGGCTGTCGAGACTCGAGACTCGAGACATCAGTCATCTCCAGGCATGCGACATCTTCTTACTCATTACCTGTACGTCAATGCAATGTCTTCGGAGATTAAAGACACTTCTCTCCTCTCTAACAGCATCTTTTGCATTGCATACGAGATCTCCCTATCGTAATCACTGTGGTTTCTTTTCCGCTACAGCCAACCTTTTGCGGGACGGAGCGAGGCGTCATGCTAGCATTGCCCACGCACGCTGCTGAACACCCTCGCGGAGCGCACCCAACCATCTCTTTTATATCGCACACGAGATCTTTCTGTTATGATCATTGATTCTTTTCCACTACAGTCAGCTTTTTCGGGGACGGAGTGAGGAGCCATGCCAGTATTGCCGAACACGCTACTGAACACACTCGTGGAGCGCAGCACGAATGCAACCTCCCAGAATGCCACCAGCAAAGCCTTACACGTCGTGTGTGCCTGGCCAGTCTCTGGCCAATACGGTCCAGGATCTAGAGTTCTATACTGTAAATTATCCTACATAGTCGGGTTGTCCGAACCGCAGCAAGCGTTTTAAGCTTAACAAGCTCAGTTATCGAATACTGACTTGCTATGATTTCTAGATGCCCTCGTAGCAGTCTGCGTGTTCGCTCGAAAAGCAGCATGGCTAAGAAGCGCTTGCTTGGCAGCAGCGTTGCTTTTCCCTGCTGTGGCTGCCCTCCATGCTATCGTCCTTGCGGCGGTGCATGTAAATGGTGAGTTTCCAACTGCGATCAGTTTCTATACCCCCAGAGCTAAAAGTTCGTCCTAGGTGCTGCTGATATGGATGTGTACGGATCTTTTCAGCTCTGTTCCATCGGAATTTTGGCCGCTCCTGTATGTCTTTTCCAATATTAACCCCTCTACGTCTAGAATTGCTCTACAGGCATCCCGAGATGTCTCTTCTCAACAGATATATGAGATCAGATTGCTAATTTCGAATTTTGGAAACAGGTGACGGTGAGGCTATCCGGGACGTACTTGAAGGCCCAAGGAAGAAATTTGATCTACATCTGGACATTTCTCCTTTTGGCTGGTGAGTAGCCATCCTGTCTAAGCCAAGACTCTACTGATGCAGAACTTGTTCAAGGCCTCCTGAGTCTGATGGTCGAGTTCATACGAATCGACACGAAAGCTTGTCTGTACGATGATAGTGGCAAGCCGCTCTCCACAGATCTTACCAAATTCCCATATGGAAACATCACGTGTGGCCTCCCTTGCTATGTGGGAACAGGGCCATATGGGCCAAGTCCGTCTTCTCCCCTACGGCAAGACTCAGCAAACAACATTTATGTGATCCCTCAACCGGACAAGCTCACGTTCAATACCGCCACCCTCATGGCAGCTGGGTGTTGCCTGCCTGCTATACTCTCACTGATTTTCATGTGGAACAAGATACTCGAGATCAACTGGTGGAAAAAGAAAACAGATGAGGACGCAGAGCAACGAGATAACGAGTTCATTACTGGCACTAATGGAGCTACTATAGGAGACATGAAAGGGGTGGATGGCTACATCAGGAAATTCTTGAGTTCTGTGGAGATTCCTGTATTTGGAGCTGCAGTACTCGCGATCCTTATTCTTGGAGAGAGGAATTTTTTCAGTCGACAAGTTGTCTATCAAACTGAACCCATAGCTAGTGTCGGTAAGCTGTCCTTTCTTACAACGCTATCATCGCTTGCTAACAAACACTGTGCTCTTCCAGGCCAGTGGGCTCCAATTGTCGGTACCGTTCTGGCATTGGTAGGATCTCTGTATCTCCTTTTATCAAGAGACCCAAAGACTGTGAATGAAGAACAAAGTCTCAATGCTCCAGAACATCACTGCACATGTTCCGGTCATGGAGAGCGTGTCGGCCGATCGCCAGCATCCTCACGCTCTGGCTCCACATCAGGTATACCAAATGGTTACATCACTACCACCCCTACGAGAGCATCCGTAGTCGAGAACGAAAAAGAAAAAGAAAAGGAAGACGAAGCGAACAAGGGCTTCAGACTCAGCGTCGCTCATGCCTTAGAATCCATGGTCGAATACTTCGGCACTGCAGCAGACGACCGTTTCGATGATTCTCAGTTTCGAAGATCCAGGGCAGACGACTTCCCTGAGATCCCAGGCGAGGAACTTCGCAACGAAAACGTGCGTCATATCAGGGAGACGTACAACAAGGTGCGAGACGCAGATGGAAATGTCAGTAGAGCGGGATCTCCCCACTCGCAGCGATCAAGGCGGTCTGCATCACCTTTCTCATCGCCGAGTTCACCTCGTCAGGCTATGACGATGCCAGCTGAACGAGAATCTTGTTTGGAGCCTTTGGGTCGTGCGTCAAGCTCTGGTTCGAGGGCGCTAGGGAAGAGAAGGGATACGCTAGAAGTCCCGTCCGCTGTGCATCATAATCCAACACGGATTACTACGACCACCGTCTCCACGAATTCGAGTGATGATATGGCGAGGGTCCAGAGTTCACCTACGATTATGATTACGCCTTTCTTTGATGCGCCATCCGTAACACATTAAGAGTATGTGGAGGAGGATGACGCTGGGCCGCAAAGGGAAGGTAGGCGTGACCAAAGATCATAAAATAAGTGGGCTACTTAGGGCTTGGGGAAAACGTGTTACAAAATGGCGTTTGGGAGTCTGGCTTCAAAGATGGATCCAAATGGACATGGAGTAAGGATAAGGAAGGGACATGGGAAATGCATAGCGAGGAGCACAGGTTACTGAACGTATGTAGGATATCCAGGACGCATAGGGCAAACAGGGCTCGGAGGATCAACAGAACACGGGTGTCTGGAGTTACCTGCACGGCCTTTTGCTCTTCCTTGCTGAGAAATGATAGGAGAGTGGATTTTAGTCGACATATGACTAGCTATGTGCTCTACATTCTCGGACAATAAGTCTGTAAAAAGCTCTAGAAGATAGGAGAGATACTCGATGAAGACACGAATGAACGAAGCGTTGGGTTTGTGGTAATGCAAACATCGTCCAGAGTGACCCGTGCTTCCCAAATCCCCTTAGCGAGTCCCCTGAATTTTGAACTTAGCGACCATCCAGAAATGGAAGATCCATAAAATATCCATGTAAGTTGCCGAATCTAGCGAGATGAAGCACCGGCTACATCATTCACATCTGAAGTAACCTTACGTCTAAGTCCTAGACGATAACTTAGTTCGGTCACTAGATTTTTGGCATCGAGGATTGAACATTGCGATGCAACCGAGAGAAGAGCTGCTAAGGAAACCCCAAAATACAAATATCACCAGTCTTTCACACAGCTAGCGTCTTCCTTCTTCCGTCACTCGTGCAGCTCATGAATCTCCATATCCTTCGATTCCACAGCGGAAGAACATTCTTCATGATCCACATCACCACGCCCGAATCCCGCCTCCACATACCGCCTTCGAACTCAACTGACTCCATATTATTCAGAAACATCGGTAGGACATTGAGAGCGAAATCGAGGTTCACCATCTTCTTTCCTTCCTCTCGCTCAATTTTCACAAGATCAAATTGTCTGTCAGGAGAGGCGAAGCGTGAGAGCGCCAGCAGGGCTTGAGGTTCTGCAGCCAAGTGAGTATAAAGGGGCTGCGAAAATGAATCCATAATCTCCAGCAGACGTTTCGACTTGAAATCTACCTCGGGAGTCTTGAGATCTGAGAGATAGTCCTTGAAGGACTTCAAACCCGCGTGGAAAGCAGCTGTTTCTTGTCAGCCCAATCTTCAGAAATCGAGAAGTCGTGGGAAATTCACCATGCTGCTCAACTTCTCCATCCATGACACCTTTCTGACCCGTCACTTTCTCTATGGCAGGAAAGTAGCGGACTTCTTCATGGTAATGATGCCCCTCCACAAGTTGGTGCCAAGCGAGGCAGTAGGCTATGAAATCTCGAATATCGGAGGGCTTTTGGACTCTTGGAGCCTGCTGGTAGATGCCGTTGTAACCTCGGATGATGGAGTTGTGCGACAAAGTCATGTGAGAGGATGCCATGGTGAAGCTGTCTTTCTGGTGCAGAGGTTAGCAAGTGCGATCTATCAGGAGAATAGAAAGCACACCTTCCCTGTCTGAAATGCTGCAGTGCGTAGAAGTGCCAAAGGAATATCTTTGTAGACCGGAGGGCTAGATTCAGTAGTCATGATGTTGGACGCCTTGGTGCAGCAATTTTAGAATATGTTCAGAACCGGGTTGAATTTTTTTTTATCGGAGTGTGATGTATATATTCATGAAAGTCAAGAAAGAGAGAAGAGGACTTATATGTACTAAATTCAATTGATTTCTAGTAGGTAAGGATGTGGAATGACATTTTTAGACCCCTGTAAATATCGTATGCGGCACCAATCATTTCGCGTTCCTTACCAATTGTTTTGACGACCCAATCAGGTCTTACTAGGTCAGCAGCGCAAGCTGGTGGCAGCAACAAGTATAAATAATGGAAATAAGATAAAGCAGATACGAGAAATATGCAAAGGAGCGGATTCTCTAATGTTTCTGCCTTGCCCTCTATTGTCTCACTTCTAGGCTGTGAGTCTCACACACCTCTTACTCTGCGACCACAAGCCACATTGACACCATACTATTGTTTCGGCAAATCTATGAAACAAGATTCAAGATGTTAGAATAGCTCAAAAACAACAGAATCTTGGTAATGGCAGTATAGTGACAAAATTCAGGTGGCCAGAAAGTTCATCTACTTGCCACCCTGAAGCCTTCGTTTCAAACTTTGCCTGCGAAGGGGACAAACTTGCTGACCGCACGAATACTGATTCTCAATCAAACAATCATTCCGTTTCAACAGCCTTGAATTCCTTCAGGGCCTTCTCCAAGGCCGGCATATTTCGAGGAACAAATCTTGCCTTATATCTTTGCGGCATTGCGACCAGGCTGGTCGGGTCTGAGTTTCCAGAAATCGGATGACAGTCGACGTTATCATGCTTTTGAATCTCGAAGGCATTGAGCATGCGAATGAAGACGAGATATAATTCGCGATTTGCGAGGAGCGATCCAGCACACATTCTATACCCAAGGCCGTATGTGAACATGGGTGCATCTGGTTGTTCAATCCATCGTTCAGGGCGAAACACTTCAGGATCCTTCCATACAGCATTATCTGGTAGATGTCAATCTCTTGCAGTAAGATAGTGGACGGAAGACGTACCCATGTTGCAAGCCCAAGCATTTAAAAAGTAGACAGTGCCTTTAGGTATCACGACGCCTTCGTAAGTCACATCCTTTATCGAGACTCGTGGTAAGGCGAGACGCAGGACTGTGAAGTATCTGGTTGTGGCCCTATTAGCAGTAATTCGGTCCACGATTATAGGATTTTGAGCCTACCTCAAGCATTCACGCACAAGCGCAACAACATACGGACATTTCTGATCATCTAATGGGTCACAGAGCGGTTGCTCAACCGAATAGAGTTCGGCAATTTCTTTCCATGCCTTCTCCTGTATGTCTTTCCGTTGCGCCAGCAAGGCAATACTCCATTGTAATAGAGTCGTGATGGTATCCAGACCACCAGAAAGCATAGTCAAGCTGATCGAAGTGAGCTCTTCATTATTGAGCTTAGCTTCCTCGTCTAGGATAACATTTGCTTGAATACAGGGTTTGTGAATGCCCTTTTCCATTCGGTCTTCTAAACCTTTATTAAGTGCCTTCAGATAGACATCTCGGCGATCTCGCATCTCACGAGCTTTCTTCGATCCGAAATTAAAGGGATTGAGCCGCAAAAGCGGAATGTAGTCTTGGAGATTGCCCGTAGTGCTTCGGAATTTGCTGACCTCTTCTTCCACATGTGTTATCTCTTCGAAGAGAGCATCTTCTTGACTGTCCATTCTGATGCCCCAGTTCAGCGTCAGAGCAAGTGAAAGGGACAATCTCTGGATCATCGGCATAGGATCTACCGGCTCTGCTCCTGCTTTCCCGTATCTTAGAAGTTCCGAGACGAAGTCCTTGCTTTCGAGATCTAGATGCGGAATGTAGGTTTGGATTGAAGGACGATTGAGCGCTGAAGCTGCCCCCTTTCTTCTCCTCTTAAGCGAGTCGCTGTAAGGCGAGGTGCCAATCGTTGTGCCCGCAGTGTTTGACAGGACCTGGTCTAGATCAGTTTGACTTACACCGAGGTCTAGAGTAGAACGTACTTTATGAAAAGTATAAAACTCTGGCCGTGAAGATAACGCTTGGGCATGTTGTCCGAACAGTATTTTTGCTGATGCTGCCGAATTCACGACTACGACAGCTACCCAGAAATTAGCACTATAAAATCCACAGAAATTTGGACCCTTACGGATATTTCCAAGCTGTATCTGATAGACACCGCCATGGGCCTGGGCCCATTGTCGATACTTCTCTGCAGCATTCGTTCTAATATCCCACAGGTTGCCTATCAATGGCAAACCACTTGGGCCTTTCAAACCTGGTACGCGCGCTTGTCTACGGATATATTCATTCGCAATTACATATATAACTGGTAGAGCAACTGCAACCCAAACAAGGAACTGTATCGGATGCTCAAGAGCATAGAATTGGGTAAGACGAAAGATGTCGATGATGGCCATTGTACAAAGAGTATAGGAGAACTATAGAGAAAATAAACAAGTAGGGGCAACGAGCGAACTGGTATGAACAGAATAGATTAGTAGTACTCACAGTTGATGGGTTTCGAGCCATGGAACGCGGAACTGTTTCCCACCCCCCATGTCCTGGGGTCGAAGTGGGGTCGCGGGGTAACAAACTCTAGGCATGGGTTGCACGGTTGCACGGTTGCACCAGTCTTCACAGCGGGCTAATTCCGCTCCAACTTTTAAACTTTTCAACCTCTTCGTTATTTCCGCGTCTCCTGATACATAATGGTATGTGGTGGAAACTTAGAACATGTGAAAACGAGACTCGGCAGTTGTGCTATTTAATAGTCGTCTACGGAATAGTCCGAATCATGCCATTCTTCACCCTCTCGTCATACTGGAGTACGGCTTGTAGCAAAACCTGGCCGCCTAGCACACAGTCCTCGGGACTCGTAAACTCTGCAGGGCTGTGACTTATGCCGTCTTTCGAAGGCACAAATATCATAGAGGACTTGACTACCTTGCTAGTCCAAGCGGCATCATGACCAGCACCACTCTTCATCTCCATGATCTTGGACGTTCCCAACTCAGAGATAGCTGCAGACCGTACAGCGTCGATGCAATCGTTATCGAACACAGACTCGGGTAAGCCCCATGTCTTGACAATTTTGAATTCCGTATCGTTGCTTTCCGTAGCAACTATACCGTCGAACCTCTTGAAGATTGCTGTACACAATTCCTCAACCATGCTGTCCGTCGAACAACGGACATCTATGATGAATTCGACTCCACTTGGGATTGTAGCCTGGCTTTGAGTATCGTTCGAAATAACTCCGACGGTAGCTACACCCAAGCCTGTGGACTTTGCAGTCTCACTAACAGCTGTTATCAACCTCGACGCAGTCACTAAGGCATCAGATCTGCTATCCATAGGAGTTGTTCCGGAATGTCCTTCTACTCCTGAGACTCTTATGCGGAACCACTTCATCCCTTGTACTGCTGTGACGACCCCAATTTTGTTACCGGTTAGCTCGAGCTTGGGGCCTTGCTCGATGTGAAGTTCGAAATAACTTTCGAGACCATTCTTTCTATAATCACAGGGAGTTTCCCCTAGATAACCAGCACCTTCAAGAGCTTTCTTCATCGATATGCCTTCAATATCCAAGACTTCGTAACAAGCTTGGAGTCCCGTTTCTGACTTCTGTGACCATACCCCAGAGCACATCATAGCTCCCGGAAATCGAGCTCCCTCTTCGTTCGTCCAGTCGATCAAGGTGATCGGGCAGTGAGTTTGTATATCATAGTCGTTGAGCGTGCGAAGGACTTCGAGCGCAGCTTGAACGCCAAGAATGCCATCATACCTGCCTCCAGCTGGTTGTGTATCTAAGTGACTTCCCATCGCAATTGGCTTCCTGTCTCTCGAGGTGCCTGCTCGAGTCGCCCATATATTCCCCATCTCGTCTATCTTCACCTCGCATCCAAGTGCCTTGCATTCTGCCACAAGCCAGTCTCGAACTTGTTTGTCTTCTTGGCTGAGTGCTAGTCTGCGCATTCCCGTCGAATTCGACAGTGCTCCCCACGTTGTGCAGGTGGATTGTAAGGTCTTGTTGAGTCGATCGCCATTGATTCGGAGTGACGGGCGTGCCATCGCGATTCAGTCTGGATGGAAGCTGTAGAACGCGTCGTCAAGGGAAGTGTCCCAAAAGAGATTGGAAAATTGAGTCATTTCGTCGTTTTGGATTGAGATGGTCGAACTTAGAGTGGGATGCCGCAGGCTGTTGACATCTTTTCGGGCTTTGCTCAGCGCCAAGCTCAGGCACCTCAAACTCCGGCAAGCTCTGGTCTGGGACGTTCACAACCCAGACTTCCTACCACATCAAATGATGTAGCATCGACAGGTATGAGATTGCGCAAGGTTCAGGCCTCCAAGGCATTCCTACTGCTTTCTTTTTGGCCATAAATAGGCTTCACAGTCAAGTAAGTAGTGGCCAGAAGCCATATTTCAACTTTCAACACTGCTATTTATGCTGCTGATCCTTTTATACTACCATCTTACTGTCTAGATGCATTCAATCCGAGCGAGGAGGAACGGAAATCTTCTGGGCTACTTTTCTTATCATGGGAGAATTACCATTACTCCTAGGCATCTGCATTGCAGGTTGCGCAGATCTTAATTCATCTTCTCTGCTCTCTGTTTTACAGCTTTGTGCTCTTACTCTCTGCTAGTATGTGAGTCTGATGTATTCTATCTCATCCATTTCTCGAAGTCATACACGGCATTTACGAAAGTACGCCTGCAAAAGAGATCTCAATTTAGCGGGGTTAAAAATATATTGTATTTGCTCGCTATATCCTTCAATTCGAAGACTAAACAATTCAAGAATTGCTAGGGAATAAATATTAGAGATCTGCCAACCAAGGAGATCTACGAAGAGTAATTCAGCACCATTAACTCGCAGCTTCTCTGTCTCTTTTCTCTGTCTAGCTCATCCTTTCTTATGCTCAGAGCGACCCTAGGGATGTACCACTGTCCACAGTAGGATCGGGGGACCCAAGTCCAATGGACTGAAACAAATAACAGTTGTTGGTTGTCGCGGTGAGAAGATACGAGAATCCTCCGCAGAGCAAATCATGGACGCAGGTGTCTGCACAGGCTTGATATGATGCCATCGTTCCAATGAAGTAAGAATCGGAATTGCCGACGAATGTGAGGCTGCAATCAACCTGTACGGAACCGACGACTATATCCGCACCGATGACCCCTGATGTACAATATGAGGCAAGCGGCGGAGTGCCAACAACAGTGGCTATAGCGGTTGGAGGGCCAGTAACATCCTGAAGCGATCTCGTTAAAATGTAGGTCTTGAGGTATGAAGCAAGACTACTCACAACAATGGTTGTACTAGTCTCTGTGGTGGTGGCTTGTTTTGTCATATGGAGGGTTGACTACATAGGTAATGGTCAGCGCCATTATTTACGGAGATATAGCCTGATACTGACAGCGATAGTGACAGTCGAAACGGCAGCCGTTGTCGTGGTGCTGATGATCATAGCTGGAGTGACCAAACACGAACAGGCGCTGCTGATTCTGTCTGGAGGATACGTGCCCACTTTTCCTGGACAGCCTGGGAGCGCTTGGCGTTTTTCTTTGGGAGCAGCGGTGATTACAGCATCGGGACCTGGAATAGTTGAAGTCTGAGTGGCCAAGCTGATATCTGTTAGCACTCTACTGAGAACTAGTATAGGAAAAACCTACACTATTACGGTAGCAAATGATGTTCCGTCAGTCGTTGTGGCAGTCACGGTCTTGGTTATCAGCGGAATGATTGTCGAAACACTGGTTCCTGTGATGTATGTGCTGCAGAACGCGCTGGCACTTATGATATCGAGCATCGAGGAAGATACGGAACAAGTTGTCATGGCTGCACTGCATCGCTTATTAACACCCACAAAACTGTGATTGAGGAGAATGAAATCCCACAGTTGGAAGTGATCGGTCCGCCAAGTTGTCTGCCTGGAAAGGACTAATGCGCTTGGAAAGTGATTGCATGTCAGGATCATTGGACCCAGAGCCAGGATGAGGTTGAGGGATTGCAGAAGCAAGCCCGATACCCAGGACTAAAGTCGTGAAGCACTTCATAACGAAAGACTGAAGTAGGTGGTGAAGACTAAGGTAAGAAGTAAAGACTGAATCCAGAAGCTGGATGCAGGAGTGAGAATGACCAGACTGGGAGCTAGCAACTTATATATCTACGAGCAGATGAATCTCCTCAAGAAGCTCAGTTTATGTGCGTCTGTGCATTGCAATTTTTCACTTCAAGTCTCTTTTCTGGTTCAGACATCTCAGATACGCCGTGGGTTTGCTTATTATAATGAATCGGCGAAGTAGACGACGCCGACACGTAGGTGGGCTCAGGTTAGCCACTGCTCCATCATCTAAGAACAAGACAAAGTTTAAGGAGATCGGGTCTAGGAGAGCCTTTGGATCCCCCACGACCGAATGGCGATTCGTGGATCCAAGACTGACTATGATACTAACTCGCTACGAATGTGTAAATAGACATATCGAATGTGAGTTCAGTATTTAATGAACTCTGACGAATGTGCCGAGACAAAACGAGAGTGGAGCCGGGAGCATGCAGCTTCGCAATTCTACAGCTCGTCAATTCCGGGAAACTTGAGACGTTTTAGAAGTAGAAGAAATAATAGATATCGCCAAATCTTGAAGGGTGCAGATGCAAAACTAATGGCTGTCAGTATTTTTGGGAACAACTAAGTCGCAAATATATGTTTCCCTTCTAAAACGAATGTGAAGCTCTCAACACCGCGATCAGAAGTAGAATCATGGTGAGCAGGAGCAGCTTGCCGAACTTGTGGCTAGTATTTTCATATGAGGTCAGATGTTGTTTAATTTTCTCTTGCTTGTTCAAAAATGTCTCACTCGATCTAGAAGGGACACTCGATCTACAGATGCCGTGCTGTGATCAGATATCTAACGAGTACGGAGGTAAGCGACCTTTAATTCGGCAGTTCAGAGACGAGACATCTAAATACCAACATGACAGTTGAAAAGCGGTGCAAGAAGCATGGCGACCAAATGCGGCTATGCAGGTTTCCGCATGCCATCCATCCTGTTGATCGAAGACAAGCTGAAGATACTACTTTCCGAGTGAGGTTCATTCAACGCCAATGGACTACCTAGTCTATGATCTAGGCTCGCTGGAGTGACTTCTCAGGTCATGGCGATGCCAACGGGGAGCGAGCAAACGGTAAAAGACGAAACTATGTAAAAATGATGTCTATCCTTCGTAATATCCAAAATCTAGTAGGACTCTATCATGTTAAGGAAAAGTTGCCTTTTAACATGGTGACAGTCCCCATAATACCCATTTGCTCCGTACTAGATAGC
This sequence comes from Mollisiaceae sp. DMI_Dod_QoI, assembly GCA_009613015.1. Lineage (NCBI taxonomy): Eukaryota > Fungi > Ascomycota > Leotiomycetes > Helotiales > Mollisiaceae > Mollisiaceae sp. DMI_Dod_QoI. The sequence continues at coordinate 403,832 of VXCB01000012.1, forward strand.
GTGACGCCAAAGTGCTTTTCCAATACCTCGACGCGCTCGCTCTCATGAACACACTCCGCCAGCGTCTCGGATTTACTGTGTATCCTTTTCTTAAGTCTACCACCCTCGAGGGCCACTATCCCGGTGATATCGTCAACTTCTTCATCCAAAATCATCTTCATACAAATGATAGTGTAGGTCCAAAAACTAGTCTCTCGGCGACAGACTGCAAAATTCATGATCTCAAAGTCTTTGGGGTAGAATTCAGTCATGGTGAATGTATAACTCGCCTTCCACTCACTCGAGGGGGAAATTCGGTGCTCCAGAGTCCAGAGACCCTGTACGATTGGATTTGATGGTTGCTGGAAAGTCAACCGTGATTCAGCGATTGTCGCCCCCCATCTCGAGATGTGCCCCTCGACCAGAGGCATAGGGCGGGTAGGGGTTGTGCCTATAGTCTTTGGAGTTGGTAAGAATGCTCATTAGGATGGCTAATAACTTGCCTCCAAAAGCAACGTCGACTAGATAGGTCATTCCGCCGATAGACACGAGATTGGCTTGATGATCCCTGTGAACCAATTAGTAAGGGCGAAATAAATGCAGCAGAACAGAGACTGAGTGACTGACCATCCAGCGACAGGACTGACGAGAGTAACTCTAGCCCCAACAGACACGCTGTCGAAGCCTAGACTCTGTAGGATCAACCCAAAGAAGCCGTTGCTCTCAAAGCAGTAGCCACCCTTCCTTCGAGTTACAATTTTCTCAAATAAGTCATCTTGATTCAAAGAGTTGTTGTGTTCCTTCGAGTAATGCAAGGCTAGGTTCTCAAATGGGACCGAAGTCAGATGATGCTTTTGGAGAGCAGATAGATAGTCAAGCACGTCCTCGGCACTCGCGTTTCCTGGTGTGACCTGACCATACCTATCCAGAGGGAACTCGATTCGAGCCAAATATGCATCAATTTGTGCTTGGCTGTAGGGAGACTCCTGGCGTTGGGACATTTTAGCTAGCTAGCAATATTTCAAGTAATATATTAGTTTTGATGTCGCGCTTTTGAACCTGATCTAGATCGAGGAAGTCTGCTCGGAACTGAACGACGAGGTTATTATATCTCCTTAACGCGTACTTCGACCTCTCTCTTCGCGCCATCCAGCCAGCCAGCCCGCCAGCCAGCCACTGATGGCACGATGTCACCTGCACTTCCGCATTTTACCCTGTACATCGCGACTCACTAACTCGCTGACTCACTTGGTCAAACTTTTATCCCGTATTATTGTGAGCCTTCCTTGCCGCCTCGGCGTACCTTCCTTAACAAAACGGAGAGTGTTAACATCGTGAACATTGTGCAAAGGTGGAGTCCCTTGTCGACCATTAACCGTATCGCCGAATATTACCAATGCAAGCTCTTGATTCGATAGCGGCCATTTGCCGGCTCCCCCAAAGTGGGGAAAGGTGCCCGCTGCCTCCACGTTTGAGAGTGGGCATCTCGTCCATAGCAACGGTACTGTACGAAGTATAATTGACACCGAGATCGCCCTGTATGCCCATTTCCTAATTTTCTTCGCTCAATTAGTTTGGATTTTTTCGGCAAAATGGCGAAAACTTATGATGCTGCGGAAGGTATGTAGACATTTTCTCCAGACTGAAATACACTAATAAAGTGGTGGAAAGTCGCGAAGCACAATACACCGGAGGACTGCTGGGTGTGTCTATACGGGGAGGTATGGGATGTCACTGAATTTCTGCCCAGCCATCCCGGGGGTTCGAAGATTATCCTGCAACTGGCCGGCCGTGATGCGACGGAAGAGTACGATCCTATACATCCACCCGGAACACTGGAATCGAATCTAAAGCCCGAGGCAAAGCTGGGGAAGATTGATCCCTCAAGTCTACCGAAACCACAGGCAGATGGAGCAGAGAAGGAGCAAGAGAAGGAAGGTCCACCAGATATGCAAAGTCTTTTGAATTTGGAAGAAATTGAGGAGGTAGCTACCAAGCAGGTTTCGAAGAAGTGTTGGGCATATTATTATTCGGCTGGAGACGACCTTATTACTAAGAGCTTCAACAACCTTGTATACAAACAAATTTTGCTTCGGCCGAGGATCTTTGTCGATTGTACGAGATGCGATACTTCTACCACTCTCCTTGGACACAAGGTTGGGATACCATTATACGTTTCCCCGGCAGCAATGGCAAGGCTGGCACATCCGGCAGGTGAACTTGGCATTGCACAGGGAATCAGCACATTCGGGGCCTTGCAGATTGTCTCAAATAATGCATCTATGACACCGGAACAAATTGTGGAAGGTTCATTACCTGGTCAAATTTTCGGCTGGCAATTATACGTGCAGAATGAGAGAAAGAAGAGTGAAGATATGCTGGCACGGATCAATAAGATGTCGGATAAATACAAGTTCATCTGTTTGACTCTAGACGCTCCTGTTCCCGGTAAAAGGGAGCATGACGAGAAGCAGAAAGACGTAGGAGCCTCCCTCCCTATTTCATCTGCGGTCAAAGCAGCAGGTGGAAAACCTGGTGGAGGTGGGGTTGGACAACAACTTTTCTGGGGAACTGCTGCAGATTTGACTTGGAAACCTACCTTGTCTTGGTTAGCTAAGCATACCAAGTTGCCCATCGTACTTAAAGGCCTGCAGACACACGAGGACGCATACTTAGCGGCACAGTATGCTCCCCAGGTGAAAGCTATTATATTGTCCAATCATGGTGGTAGAGCTCTTGATACAGCCCCACCTGCAGTCCACACCTTGCTGGAAATTAGGAAGTATTGTCCAGAAGTATTCAGTAGAATCGAGGTCTGGGTAGATGGAGGTATCAGGAGAGGAACAGATGTTGTCAAGGCACTCTGCCTCGGTGCTAAAGCTGTTGGGATTGGACGCCCAGCATTATTCGGCCTTGGTGCTGGAGGTGTTGAAGGTGTCCATAGGACGTTCGAGAGTGGGTTTTCTTCTCCCCGCTCTGTAGTGGTACTAATTATTCTGTAGTCCTCAAGGCAGAAACAGAGACGTGCATGAGGCTCCTTGGAGTCGAAAAAGTGGGCGAGCTGGGTCCTAAACATGTAAGTGAGCATCTTGTCTCCTCGAGAGAAACTCTAACGGCGTATTTAGATAAACTCACGAGCTGTTGAACGGGACATATATGATGGCCATGCAGGATTAGAGAAGCTTGGGCTCTGGGTGAAAGCAAACCTCTAGGAACTCCTCAAGAGGTATTTCAGGCCTTTAGAAACAGTCACTGCTTTCTGCATTTGTAGCGCTTGGTTGACTGCACGTTTAGCATGAAAGGACAAGCTGGAGAGTTCAAGTGAAGACTAGATTTCAAGACAGAGACACATATGGTAGCAAGAGCTCGAGTGGCATCAACCCTATCCATTGCAAACAATAAATTTTGTCCAGCGTATCTCCAAGCTACATTCTCTCCGCTCAGCTATTAGACATTTCAATGGTCGTATTTAGATTTCGTTTCCTCCACAAATGTTTCTGCCTCAATATTCTTTTCCTAATGCATAGCTCTGATCCATCTGCTTGGCACATAAGGACAGCCAACGATATTGACATTCCCCCTCGACCACGGACGAGTATTCAATCAACAAGCTCCAGAGCAATGAAACCACCACCGCAGGCTCGGTGTTGATAGTTGTAGTCGAATGCCAAAAGAAGGCCAATCAGATGTACTGCGGTCGCAAATACAACCGGCACGTAGAAAATCTGGTGAGAGCATCCAAATATATCGAATTTTTCAGGTTCGTATGCTTCAGGTATCCGCAACTATCAGTTGGTTAATACCGTAGGTTGAAGTCTCTCCTCAGTTTAACTAACAGTGTAGAAGGAGGCTCCCAGCGCTAGCAGACATCCTTCAAGAAGGTAATATGCGAGCCCAGACTGTTTATCCATTTGCGAAAAGCCGAAGAGCTTGATACCGTGAATTATGGGTGCCAGGGCTAACAGGCCGATTCCGACGACGGTGTAGACACGAAATATACGCCACCGTTGACCTTGGAACTTGGGGCTTACAAGTATGATTATCGTGCCGATTCCGAGCGTGATGATCTGTAGGGAACATAGATTAATTACAATGTTCCAGGCCAACGTGGTCGTACGCACCATTATCCAATATATCAGTTGCAGTTTTGGCTCACAGTAGAAACCCAAGTAAATGCCAGATACGAAATCTCCAAGGGCTACAACCACAATTCCTACAAATTCAAGCCGGCGTCACAGGCCTAAAGCACCCAGTGAGTGGTTCATCAGAGTATAGCAGGTCGCTGATATCCCTAGGTAGGTCGCTACCGTCAGAACAAAAACCGCAAATACAAGATGGTCACCGATTGTTGCGTTTGGGTAGTTGAATTGGAAGTATCGATAAACAAGTCCTTCGACTGCAAGGAATAGTACAGCAGTTAACAAATGAGTATAAATATTGACACTCTCGTTGTGAATGTAAAGCCAGCTGGCGAAACACGCAGAGGTCGAGTTTGACTCGGGGCGGTAGCCATGATGGATAAATGGATTGTCTTGATACCATTCTGGTAATTGATCGTATGACAGGAGTACTGGGCGAGTTCTTGCTGCTGCCCAATGGAACCGTGTGCGGTGAGCCATACTAGGGATGTGCCCGTGGACTAGGACTCTTGGATCTTGAGGAGGCGGTATCGAAGGAAGCGTGTGGAGAGTTTCTCGACTATGATAGAAAATTTCGATAAATCTATAGATGCGCGTAGACGGCAAGAATGCTTCTTTGGCTCGTGCCTGACTTGTGGAGCCTTTTTGGTGGAGAGATGTAATCAAATTAGTATCTCACGATACTGCACCCTCGTCCATCCAACTATTGGATCTTCTGTGAATGGCTCGAGGTCTGTGAATCATTCTTGAAAGGCCCTGGGCTGCGGGTATAAAAGAACTACGACGATCTGAGACAATTTCTTCCTTCTCACCACCAAATACCAACATAAATCACACCGTACATCAAAACAAGCTTGATGCTGAAAGTCCTCCAAGGTCTCTAAACTTGATAGACATTCATGCATTTTGTTTGCTCTGATTTTGTTACATCCAAGCACGATTTCGACCCAGTTTCCCTCCTCGTGTCTTGCACACCATCTCTACACCATCTCTACCCTAGCCCCTTGAAGCCGAAAGACTAGCAAGCTTTACAACAAGCTTGCTTTCACCTTCGGTAACCTCAGCGAGTTCATTTTCGTTGGGTTGTAAGGCCCGCGGTGGAGTGCTGGCCGATTCTTTGGAGTACCCTCGGTCCTGCAAACTCGCGAGCCTACAGTACACTTCACGATAACCACCCTAATAAACCTTTCAACGACAATAGAAATTACAAAAACCCTTCTACTTACTCTTCTAATCGTCACATACCACTTCGAAAAGTACTAGCACTGTCGGTGTTGAATAGCGTCTCCATTTTCTCCCACTCGCTTCCCCCCTCAGTCAACATATCGGACCATAATCACAACAACAACCAGACAAAAAAGGCTTTAGGTAGAGACTTCTAGGAGAGCACAATAGCTTACCGATCTTCGTTTTGAGGAGATCGGTTTCATTTTGGTATGTTTCTGAACCCTACTTGCCTCATGTCCCTCTACCTAAAAGAGACCACAACACCTGCACTGCACATCCCTTAACAACTTCCACAACCATCATGCAACTGATATTTGCCTCTTTCGATTGCACTGCGCAATTTTGAGATGGTTTCAAATCATCGAGCAACTTCCCTTAACTTGTTCGCGCTGTATGTACCTCATCAAAGGCAGATCTGTGGAGACAGGGGCATACAAAAATTTCCACCTGATCCTACAAGAAGGCCTCCAAGCTTACTTGCATCGACCATTCAGGGCTCTTGCGATCTTGGCTTTTCAAGAAAGACGACGAGCCGTCCTTCTACAAGTAAGCTTCTACCCCCTCCCAGGTGCTATACAGGCATAAACAGTCACATCCAGAGTACTTTAAAGCTCGATTTCTCCTCGAGCACGTTTTGACTCATCCCGGGAGCTCAATTTTTACCGTCTAATTCACCTCTCGTCCACGAGCTAACGATGACATAAATAGGTCGCGGCGCAACTCTTCCACTTCCTTTCTTCTTCCACCTCTCAACCTCTCAACCTCTCAACCTCTCAACCCATCAACCTTAATACGACAACAAACTTCCTCAAGGGAAGTATAACACTTGTGAATCTTCCTGATTTATGGGAGCATCTCCATACTGCAACGTGTGGCTCCTGCCTCGTGTCTTTTGATTCTGCGCAGTGGATCGGACAAGGCGTGTCATAGGTAATATCTTACACTTCAACTACTTCCTTCAACTACTTCCTTCCACTCCAGCACAACTACATGCACATCATAACAACTATCTTCAAGGTCTTTTGGAAACTACTTTGACACTAAACTAATCCCAAGATTGCGCCTTAGGACGGCAAGTTTTACCTTGCGACTGCAAAGTATCCGACGATATCAAATCAAGACGATAGCAGCGAAAGGTGAGTCTCAATCTTGCGCCACGTAACAAACAACAGTCTCGAAATCTTCCAAAGGCTGTTGGTGTTGAGCTTATTTTTGCTGACTCGAGTATTTGATAGTCGCAAACATACGTCCCTTCTCGCACTCATCGCCTTACACACCGAAATCCCTGACTCGCGCGCACTCACCCAAGAGTAAGTCCACAGATTTTTCTTCGTAGTCAACGAGTACAACAATAACCTATCAATGGCACACCATCCTGATGCCGATCTCTTGCTAATGTAGACACTCGTCATAGTTAGATCTGCCTTTGAATTACCCCCTTTTACACTATCACGAGTCTTCGGGACGAACGGTCGGAAGCCATAGATCCTTCAACAAGGGTATGTAACAACTCCAACAACTCCAACAACTCGAGAAACTTCGAGCTTTGGGCGGAAACTCTTCCTCGATGTTGACCTTGCGCTGACTTAGCATTCTAGCAGACACCGAGTTTCGACTATTAAGAAAAGCATCCTCTAAGGACTACATTTGCTTCTCTTTCCATACACCATCCTCTCGCATCTGGTATTGCCCTTTACAAGCAAACTGCGCCATTTCCCCTTTTTCAGGCGTGAGCCAATTACGTCGGCTCGTTTCCCCCTTTGAATTGGACCCGCTTTCTCAACACAAGCGACATACACCTTACCTCCCCTTTAACGGGCGAATCGAGTTGCTCTACTCTGTTAGGCGATACTCTGGCTTCTCGTTGTTCGCCAAATAGGCGATTCTCTGGCTCCCCGCTGTTCGCCAAATAGTAAGCAACGCTTCCAAAAGATCAGATGCGAAGAGATGGAGAACATTTTCTAACTTGAAAGTCTTGCAGGTACAAAGGAGTCAAAATTCTAATAAGCCTTGTTTGTCCGTTGGCATCTGCAGAAGTCGATTGCTTGTCTTTGAAAGGTACGTGACATATACTACAGCATTAAAAACTACATGGAAACCCCCTTAAGATATCAAATGCACAAAGTTGGGGAGGGGATACTTCCCACATCACTATGCATGTCTCGCTTCGAGCCGATCTTGCTTCGAGCCGATCTTGCTTCGAGCCGATCTTGCTTCGAGCCGATCTTGCTTCGAGCTGATCTTGCTTCGAGCCGATCACGCTTCGAGCCGATCACTGTCCGACGCATTAGATGTGAAGCAGAAGAATTAATAAATGCATTAGACCAATTGCTAACAAGTCTTTTCAGATCAGGTCGCATTCGTATCAAAGACCAAGAGAATTCTATCAAAAGCGAGAATGTCTTCGACAGATCCTCTTCCGGTCTTTAACCATGGAAAGCATAAGGAATGGGAAGCAGTTTCTGTCCACACCGCAAAGTGTGACAGGTGTCATGGGCACAACACCACGGTAATCCAGCGCTGCAAGCGTTGCAATCAGCAATTCTGTCGCACTTGCATTGCAGTATGCGGTAATGACAATCTCCACGAGGCAGATCCTGACAAGCTTGACTGGAATCCAGCGCCCTTCTCAGCAGCAGAAAGTGCTAAGCGCCCCAAGAAACCCAAGAATCCCCGCGTGAAGAAGACTACTCTCAATAAGTCTGATCCTATTACATCTGCTGGTAACCCTTCAAAGGTTGGCAAGCGCGAGACACCCCAGCGCAAATCCGGCAAGATCTCTACACAAGTCCAGACCCCTCGCCAGGTATATTATGAGAAAGCTCGTGAGCAGATGCAAGCATACGACAATGAGTCTATCTACATTGAAGATAGTGCGGATGAGTCTTACCAGCCAAGCCGTCAAAACAGTGGCAGCACTAAAAAGAGAAATCCTCCTCAAAAAGAGCCATCCATGAATACTTCCAGCACCAAAGCATATGCTCCTGAGGCTGAATATACGATTGAGTCTCCAGAACGTGTTCGACGAATGAATGCTTTGTTCAGAGCTCAGAGAGAGGCACCTGCACCGATGACCAACTCCGGCGGCAAAGCATATTCTCCCGAGGCTGATAATGAGCTTGAGTATCTAGGAACTGCTCCACGAATCAATACTATTCTTAGAGCTCAGAAGGAGGTATCAAAGAACAACTCCAGCAGCAAAGGATATGCTCCCGAGGCTGCATATGAGTTTAAGTCTCCAGAACTTCCTCAACGACTGACTACTATGGCTAGAGGTCAGAGGGAGGCATCGATGGCCAACTCCGGCGGCAGCGTATATCCTAGAGGTGGATACAAGAATGGGGTGCAGTTGGCTCACCTAGAACAATATTCTATTGCTTCTAACAGAACTGAAGCTGGCAATGAGCTGTTGATGACCGACCCGCAGTTCCACCAATACGATCGGGATGGTGCAATGGGTGATAATGGCTATATCTACCGACGTATTAATGAGCCAACTCGCATTCCGCCGAGAGATTATACTGCCGAGAGTGGATACAATTATTCACAAACTCCTCGCCCCGGTCGCATTGCTTCCCGGTACTTGCCCAATCGGGCTATCGCCTCTCGACCTGAAAGCAGCGGCAGCCAGCCAGGCAGAGTGCTTTCCGGCCCTCCTAGAGGCTACCAAATGAGCTCTCCAGAGTTCCCGGCCGCGGCTCTTACTCACCAGCCAGATCGACAATTCACGACATATGAGGCTCATAATGTTGGTCCTGCATTATCTCGCGGCGAGGGCCAACGCGCCGGTAGTGAATATCAAGCCTTCTATAGTGAATCCCCTCACGGCACGGAGCATCAAGGCTCTCGCGGTGAATACCAGTCCCCTAATGGTGATCGCTCTGAACAGGCTGGACAACTTAGCGACCGTGAAGCCAGATTGCATTATCTCCAAACTACATATGGACATATATCTGAATTTGGTCGATTGTGCGAGGAAGGAAAGCTGGAGGAGGCAGAGGAACTCATGGATGCTGCACAGCTGTTGCGGGAGATGCACGAAAAGTAACTTGACCTGACTTTGTAGTTATTGACCCTTCCATAGCATGCCTGACTTTTTCAAACATTGAATTAAGCATTGGTTTTCCCTTTATTAACCTCACAATGTGATAACTCTCCATTCTAAAGTACTTTTTCTTGAAACAGACAATGAGGAAGTGGCTTTTCCTTGTGCATTTGGCATTTCCCACTTGGAATGTTCCTCCATATTTTAAGTACTCTCTATAATACAGTAATCCTCTTCAGACCAGATATTCGAAAATTGGTTTTCATTATGCATTTGCATTTCCTTTGCTTTGAATGTCCCTTGGTATCGTACTCATGGTGTAAACAAAAAAACCTGAGCCAAAAACACACATCAAGCATTGCAGTTTTTCTTTAACATTACATCCCATTACATTGAATCTTGCTTGGCATGATAGTCATTCCCATTACCAAAGTGCTTCTCTGTGAAACAAACATCAAGTTTGGGCTTTCTCTTTTGCATTTAGGAATTCCCAGCTGTGGATATCCCTGAATATTACAATCACTTTCTATACAAAAGACCTTCTTCTTAAGCCAGATATCTAGCAATTTTTTTCCTCTGCATCTAAGCTTTTGCATACAGTTGAAAAACTCAAAACAAAGGATTAACCAATTGCACTAGCATGCCCCACTTGGTCTGCATAGCATAGTAGTGGAGAGAAAACCATTCCTCAAACATTGATCTATTTGGCTTTGTAGAATGCAAATATCTAACCTCAGGCCCCAGCATACAAAGAACAGAATGCAGGTTCTTTGAAAAGGCATCTTGCCTTGGGCTGCACTTTGCTTTGAGCGTTCAAATGTTCATGTCTAGCTCCTGCCTAAGCTTGAACCTCTCGGAACCAGAATACAGGTCCCAAATAAATACATTGCATTATTAAAGGATGCCAGGTTCCAAATTTGACTTTTCAAACCGAGAATATAGGTTCCAAAAACAAATATGCAAAATTGGAATCTGCTTTCTCTCCTTGAAGGTTGACGTGTAGTCATAGGCCCCAGATTTTCGGTAAGATAATGTATGTCCTAAAGATAGTAGTCTTGTTATGTGTGAAGTTGTATCGTCTCGTGGAATTGGTACAGCCTTGCATTGTTGAGTTCGAGGTTGTCTGCTGTTGTCGGGTGTTTGCCAGAGCCTGTGCGACTTATCGCTTTCCCTAGCCTGGTCGCAGATTTCGCAGTAAAGACTACAATTGACTCATATCGATATCCAGAATCGCAGGATGGGAAGTCAATGGAGCTGTGAAGTGCTGCATGAAATGTGTTTCTGCAGAGGAAGAGTCGTCACAGTGAAGCGAGAACCCTGGCCTTGGCATTCACACCTGCCTCTTCAGGCCATCCTTTTCTCATTAGATTAGGAACAGCGAGAGTGGTTTGAAATTTCTTTATGAATACGGACATGTTGACTCATTTATCAATATCAGGCTTATCTGTGAACGGCGTAGTCTGCCGCACTGCATCTTCGCCGCATCTGGTGCTTGCGACGGATAAACGTTGCATCTATTTCGTCGCCATTGAATCTGTGACTCAACTGCAAGTGCAGCTTTCCATCCATTGCTTCTATAAAACAACCCCATTTCATGTATCAAGCAAGCAAACAATTATCGAATTATCCATAAACATTCAATTTCATCACAATCATGGCGACCACTACTCTGAAAGATCCTACTTTCCGCTCCTACTCAGCTGAGGAAGCCAAGATCTATGCTACACATCGTCTCTCTTATCCAGAAGAACTCTACAACAAAGTCCTCGAGCACCATGCTGCAACAGGAGGTCAATTCGGTCTCCTATTTGACGTTGGCTGCGGACCCGGGAATGCTACACGTGATGTGGCGCTTCCCTTTGATCAAGCACTTGGAGCTGATCCTGGGGATGCCATGATTGGAGCCGCAAGAGAGCTGGGAGGTAAGACGAAATCAGGGGCAGATATCAGGTACGAGGTGTGTCCTGCGGAGGGGATCTCTCAGATCGAGGGGTTGGAACCGGACTCTGTTGATCTTTTGACGTCGGCTATGGCTGTAAGTGGTTCGAGGACTATGAGATTCTAGTGCTCACGACATAGGCCCATTGGTTCGATATGCTTAAGTTTTGGGCGGAGGCTGCTAAAGTTGTCAAGCCTGGTGGAACAGTTGCTCTTTGGACTTGTTGTAGGTTCCACAGCCTCGAAATTGGTTGATCATGCTGACTGTCATTCTAGCATCTTTGTTCCCTCGTATGCTATTGTCACTAAATATGCAGAGGCAATCTGACAATATCTAGATCCTTCAACGCCAAATGTTGACAAGGTTATGGAAATATTTCTTCGTTTCGAGAGAGAAACACTTGGCCCTTATGCTCTTCCCGGCAATATTTTATCTATGAACATGTATGATGATCTACCACGACCATGGACTGTTTCGCCTCCGGTGAAAGATTTCTTGGAGTCGAAGTACGTCAAGTATGATTGGGACCGAGATGGGAAGCTCGCTAATGGGGTGGATTTCTTCGGTGGTGCAGAAAAGGAGACACTCGATGAGATGGAAAATGGTATGGGCACAGCAAGTATGGTAACAAGGTGGAGAGCTGCCAACCCTGAGTTAGTTGGCACAGACAATGATGTGGTAAAAGTCTTCGTCAGGGAACTGAGAGCGGCTCTAGGAGGTCAAGATTGGGTGAACAAAGGAAGCGGGACGTCCATCATGCTATTCAAGAAGTCTTGATCAGTTTCAGGGGCGACGAAATTGCGGTCTATTTCTCTATTCATTTTCACATCAAATATATAAAAGTCACCCACTTTCTCGGGGCGTCTTCGAGGTTTCAAAACTTGGTCTAGATGCACAGCCGTATGCAGGACATCTGATCCAGTTCGAATTGTCTCTCTTTCTATCCCTGAGAGCCCCAAGAATATCATATTCCGATATAGCCTATTTCGGACTCCGCAAGCAACGTCCCTCTCCTTTCTGAGGTTTTGCCTATCTCCTCGCAGGAGAACGTGTTTGTTTCAACTGCAACTCGCGGGGCGTGCGGTCTGCCCCTCCTGCCGCAAAAAGCACGGATCAAGGGGTCCAATGCAGCTATTTCCAAGGGTCTCAAACGAGTGCTCGGTGTATCTCGGAATCCCACTTTTGGTGTGGCTTGCTCATCGTGGTGTGAAGCGGGTAGAGTTGAATGCAGCGGATAAAGTTGAACGAAGCGCGCGGTCAGATCTCATCACATGATAAGTTTCAAGTGGACTTACAATTCAGCTTCTGTCGAAACTTGGAATGGCATCAAGACTGTATCAATGCTACTCTGACATCAGATCTTCGATTGATGACATTTTCTCTCTTCAATTGATCTCGATGCCGTAAGGGCCCGCCTTTCGGGAGTGTTATCGTCGATTCGCTGCAACCGCTTTACGCGACTTGACGCGAGAAGAACGCGTCGCGTCGTCCATGTAATCTTAATTATCCCCCTCATGACGCCCGAATCGACCAGTCACAGCATCCAATTCTCGCACACGCTCTCGCAATGACTCGCAGACAAGACCAGGTCTCATTTCACGTTTTCCTTACGCCTCAGCAACCGCAAAGCCACTGCCTTGCATGGGGATGGGGAGAGGGGAGAGGGAATACCTTCATGGGCAGAACAAGGAAGACGATAAGGTTTCAGACATACATATTATCGATTGTGATTGACTGGCCCCTCGCACATCGACGTTATTTTGCGTCACTGCTGAGGATTCTATGAGATCAGAAGTATACATCGCAATGAAAAGATCCAAGGGAGGTCAGCAAGGAAATGGCTAGTGAGAGGGCAAAATCGTGGTGAGAGACGCGTCGCGAAGCGCGTAAAGTGCCTTCTTGAATATATTGATCTCGATTGCGAGAGCATCAGAAGGTGAGAAAGGTGTTGCCATGACGGTGTTCTCGATCGAGACCAAAAGCCGTCTCATGATCGAGACTACTACGAGACTACTACTCGGAGCGGCCAAGATATACTTTCTGGTCGATCTTAGGTAGCACTTGGCAGTCGGTGCCTTCCTCCCGCAGCTTTATCTTCCCGCCAGATTGGAGCTTGAGGGAGAGTTATCTGAGTTATCTCAGACTTGGAGCTAGGAGATGGCCTCAGAAGTCAGAACATTGTAGAGCCCTAGCCGTTGACCGGCACGGCGGCCATTGAGCTTAATGGAAGGGGACATGGACAAGGGAGCGCAGGGTGATAGGTCGTAGGGAGGAGGAGGAGGAGGAGGACGGACAGGGACGAGCTCAATTGACTGCACCGCACCGCACCGCACCAACACGCCCTCGCGCACTTCTCTCGAGCATCGATGCAACGTCCAACATCGTTTGTAGATGTGGATTATTGAGCACACTCACCACTCGCAACTAGCCCAGTGCTCAGGTCTCGAAAGGAGAGTCTCGAATGGTCCTACCTCCTACCCTCCCCTCCTACCCGCGCCCTCACACCTGCCTCCACCCTGGTTCTCTTGTGCTGCCATCACGAGGCCATGGTGGTGCAGGGGTAGCGGAGCATTAGGAGCTGCATTATTAACACGGGAGGCCCGCCCACCGCCCACCGCTCAACGGTCCTCTCTTCCTCTCCCATCGCATCGCTGCACGTCTGCGCCAGCCTGCATCTGCATCTGCATCCGCATCAGCACCACCATCAGCACCGCCAGAACCCACGTCTTCGACATTCCACGCTGTCGCAAACACTTGCATTCGGCCCCAACGATTCTATGCAGCTGGAGGAACCTATCCAATTACCAATTCCTGCATAATCGTACCGTTGTGCGCCTCCGAGGACTGCCGGCGCATCGCTGTCGCTCGTCGCATCCTCGACCAGAGCTCTCCAGAGCTTCACATCTCACTCGAACCATCTCACAACGCAACCACCAACACAACGAACAATTATATATATACAACACGGCAATCGCAATAATGCTGCTCCCATCAGCGTTAACCTGCGAGTCCTCGAGTACAATCGCCGCTCCCAAACCCTACTACCCTCACTCATCCACGACTCTCTTCGCCTCACCACCCATCTCACCTCCCTCAACCACGACCTCTCATACCCACACCACAATCACAAGCACCAGCTCAGCAAATACAACCATCTCCTCTCTATATTCAACATGTCGCGCCTTACAATCCATGTTGACGACTCCGTCCCAATTACCTTCACCACCGACCCAGCACCAGCAGTTATCAGCACCTATAATTTCCTCTCCGTTCAAACTCCGGCTCAGAAATAGAGGGATCAAGAATGAAGAGACGGGTATGACACCCCGGAAGAAGATTACGAAACGCGGAGCTGTAGCTGCAGCACCACCTCGAGGTGTGAATAAGAGACGCAGAGCAGTCGAGGATGAGATGTCGCGAGAAACGGCTGAAGGAGCTTCACCTGAACCAGAATCCGAGACTGAAGAACAAGATGAGAAAGAAAATGCGAAACAGGGAGAGATACAAGATCAGGAAAGAGAAAGAGAAAGAGAAGATGAAGCACCACGAACACCCAAACGCCTCCGTCTCGCTCCTGAGATCCTCCCCCTCGGACTCGAGAGAGCAGATTTCCACGCCTTACATCTGCAGCATCAACTTTCTTCGGAGCCGCTTTTCTTCCCGTCTTCCTCCTCCTCTTCTTCAAATCACCAAACGTCCAATCCCTTCTGTCAATCTCAAGATTCTAGATCTGGAAGAGACGAGGAAGAAGAATGGACAACAGAACAAGACCGTCTCCTCGTCGAACTCGTGCTTGAAAAACTCAAGCTGTCAAAAAGCGAATGGCAGGATTGCGCTCGCTCGCTAGGAAGGGATAGAGGGAGTGTAGGAAGGAGATGGAAGAGTCTTATGGCAGTCGGAGACGTAGGTCTGAAAGGTCGACCTAAGGGGATGGGTGCTGCTGCTGCTGTGGGAGGAAAGAGGATGGAGAGGGGGAGGATCTATGGGAGCTGGCGGTAGCGCCGTGCTCTGCTTTGATTTACGGACTATCATTTGAGGATATTCTTATTCCTTTCTTTTGTGACTCCTGATCGGAGTTCTGACCGGGTGGTATCTTCTTTTGAGTTTGGGGTTTAGGTTCGGTGTCTGGTTTTACTTATTTATATTTGGTTACTTGGTCGGTGCGTTGGGTGGGATATATAGATATGGCTGATCCGCTACGGATGGTGTAGTGACGGCGTTCTGGTTCTGGTTCTCATCTTGCGGCTTGCACGCATGGACTGATTGATTATTCATCGTCCTTTCACTCTGGCTTTGGGTTTTGCATGCATGCATTGGAGGAAACTTCATCATCTTCACCTGAATATTTCAGCTGGCATCTATATTTTTGACATTTTTCACTTGGACTCTGGATTTAGGTGCTTGGACAGTACTTCTGCGCTTCGAGTTTCCAGTTTCCAGTTTTCAGTTTCCATATGATATCCCAATATACCTTACTTCAACCTTATTTGCTTCCCACTTCAATCCTACGCTCAGTACGTACTCCATTCAATGACGTCTTCTTACTCCCACCATTTCAATTTATTTGAACCTCTATAGCAACTTATGATATCACGATATATCCGTCTACCCATCTACCAATTCATCTACCAATTCATATATTCATCGATCGATCGGCCGTCTTATATTACAATCCACGTATAATGAGATCTTTATGCGTCGTTTCGTTTCGTTTCGTTTCGTTTCATGTCCTGTCGTGGCGTGGGATGGAGATCGGCCAATGAGGGAGTGGCTGGATATTAGGTTGCCTTGTCGAGTTTCATGCATTGGGTGAAGGGGGGAGGTCACGATGTACTACTGTACTATACTTAGCTGTGATGGATTATTGAGATTGAGGAAAGAAAGAAGGATGATGTAGTGAGGGGTGACCTCGATGTCATTTGTGGAATAGGTAGATGATTTACAGATTCGTAACGTGACAATTATTAGGTATTCTAAACTTTCAATCATAGCGATCGTCTCAATGTACAATTCACATCCCCTATGCCCTTTTCCTATCCCTTTCCTGTCCTGTCCATGTACGGGTATATCCTGTTTTCCCGACCTTGCCTTCCCGCTCCCAATACATACAGTCCTTGCCTGGATCCCTTTTCCTTCCTTTCCCCTCCCTTCCTTACAACACACATCCATCCCAAACCAATGCGCCGAAGTAATCTTTAATCAATCCCTAACCTACCCCCCTTTAAGGTGCATCGCCACTTGGTCTCCCCAACGAACTTTCATCACTATCTGCGACACTACTAACTTCCACCGTCCTCTGGACCTTGATCCCGCCTCCTCTTCCGACTTCCCTATTATTCCTCCTCTCTCTTTCCCTATCCCCATCCAGAACCTCGGTCGAATCCCCAAACGGACTCCTGATACTCGTTACGGTTCCGGATGTCGGATTCACGTCACTTCTTAATTGAATTTCATTTCTCTCATCCTGGCGGGAAGGGCGGGGATAAGACGATGGAGCCGAGTCTTGGTCTTTATTTTTGATGTAGCCCAATCGACTGTTGTTCCGCCAGTTCGAGGGATGGCCGCTGGCACGGCGGTCTTGGGCGCTGGTCCCGCGAGTAGAGAGGTTGTAGAAAGAGCGGAAGAGCGGGCGCAGCGTGGCGCCCCCGACAGCCATAATACCGAGACCAGGTTCAACAGTCGACCAGATTGCTACGTCACTTGGTGGGATGTTAGTTCTTGAGACTTAATTTGAAGAAGGGAGATGCATAGATTGGGAAGAACTCGGACACGATCGAGCAGAAGGGTGTAGAGAAGAGTGGAGATGAGAGAAAAAAGAGACTTACGTTGTGGCGAAGAGGAAGTCGTCCGTCAATGCTAAGACTTTAATGAACGGAATACGGATCATGGTTGCCACACCAGCTCTGTTTGACTGTTAGTTTCTTATGTATGGTTGAGGTGAGAAGTGTGAGAAAACTTACAGCAGTCCAAGGCCCATGAGCACAGCAACCGAGACCTTCGTTCGAAAGTTCATCTTCAGGTCGTAGATTAGAGCAATTGGCAATAACCCAAGTATCCAATCGGCTGTGAAAGAAACAACACTGTGTGCGATACTGGCATCCGGCACAGCAGCTGGATTGATACATGATCCCTTCGCGCCCTTGTATTGGTCCCAGAAATAATTGTATGGCGAGCATTGGAACATCACTAAGAAGAAGTAGAAGATTGAGAAGGCAATAACCATTGCTAAGGTTCCATAGACGATGCGTTTATGGATTGGCTTGACGCATATTCGGAGGAGGAAAACGGCGATGGATAATCGAATGAAAACCGTCGTTACTGTATAAAAAAGCTCACAGAGCCACCAGTAATAAAGGGCTCTGGGGATGTCGTCGAGGGGTATGTCAGTGACGTGTCGACCTGTTCCATAATGGACACCAGTTGCTGAGCAGGCGCAGTATGTGGTGAAGAATATCTAGTGATGGTCAGCCTTGAAGGCAATTCAGAGGAGAGAGCGGTAGCTAACTAAGGCGACAATGAGAAGAACATCGTCGACTCCCCAGCTCTTACTCAAGAAAGTCTTGACATATAACCTCAGACAGACGAAAATCGTAGCAAGACCGAGAAAGAGCCCCAAGACACTGGCTACAAGTCATCAACACAGCCCAAGGCTCAGGTTTCGGAAGGACAAACCCAACTCAGGACCTCTGTCTACCGTCATAATGATCAATGCTTCTTGGGACTTTCACATTCGGAACCAGTTCCACTTGGGGTTGTCACCCACTGCAGCAGAACCTTGATAGCAACGTGAGCATCTGGGAAGAGGAGAAAGATGTCTATAAGGGGTGAGGAACCATCCACCCATCCCTCCCGCAGAGGTTCTCGGCATTGGAACCATTTTCGGATGGTATGCAGGAACGGTGGACTGTCAGAGGATGACGGGTGGGCAAGCCATCGGGAGGCCGCTCTGGTGTGAGAGGTTCGAAGCATCCGTAATGCTCTCCTTTAGTGGCAACTTTAGTGAGCACTAGGCAGTTGCCTCTTCATGTATCGTTCGCTTGACACAGAGATTTTCAGCCTTCACTTGTGCCCACTTGCCACCTTCAGTCAAGGCCCGTCAGCAGTAAGTTTCATTTGCTGCAGAGCCTCCGTTTTGTGGGCTCTAGTTGCAAATTTGATCGACGATGCAGGAGATCTAGAATTTGATTGGGACCATTAGTGTCCCCCGGTCTATGACATTTGCTGATCCCTGATAGCATCTCAAGCGATATCATTGAGAGCGAGTCTGGACGACATGCCATGCCAGTTCCGGGTAGTTGGTGCGAAACGGGCGAAGCCAACGGGAAGGAAGTTGTGATGCTTCGAGAGAGAGAAGCCGAAGAAAAGCAGAAGAGGACGAGAGTTGCCGTGGAAGCGGCCATGTCCCCGCCCCAAAACATCTCATGGCCATGGCGGACTGTCCATCCGAGACCATCAAATCAATTCAATCATTTAAATCCAGCACACGCTACACTCTACATGACCTTTCCGCTGTAGGCTGACGTTGGTACTGTGCCATCTGAAGTATCTGGCTCGAACGCCTCGATTTTGCTGTCTTGCGAAATGTCTTTTCGGGGGTTTGAGACTCTCTTGCCCTGATCGTCTCAGTCCCAAGCAATCCGAGTAGCTCGAGCCCGAGAACATTATACGACTGCTACTATCTTGACTGTTGGTGATGGTCTTCAAATAGGAGGTCTCTACTTGGTCAACACCCGATTCTACGCCTCGAAATATCATGTCGAACCGCAGCACATACTAGTCAGACTCCTTTACAGCTCTTTGCGATACTCCTTTTCCTAGCTCAGCTGAGATATAAAATGAGATTCGAGCCGATATTATCTCTAGCTGCAGTGTTCTAAACATGCTTGAGAGAGTGTTCGACATCCGTTTTCCTCAGGCTTGTTTTTTTGCATTTTGATCTTATTTTGATCTGCTCTATCTTGCTTAATCTTCCTATTGACACGACTGTCGACTCTTTGATTTTATTATACCTTCATGAGCTTCACGAGATTCATTGAACCAAAAACCAGTGAAACTTAGGCACAGTGGTACAAAAAACTAGTGAAATTGGCACAGTAGCCACTGGTAGGGAGAGAAAATGATGAACCGTCCTACAGCAAATTTCAATGGTTCTAGTATATACTAGTCTTTATAATTGCTTAACCATGACTTTACTCTTTCTTCTTCCGTTAATTATACAGAGACATGCTTCACTGTAACCAGTTTGGGCTTCAATTAAAACTTACCTAGGTAGGCATATCACGGATGGTCACGCGTGGTCATGTGCAGGTTCGTCATACCAAGGGAACTATGTTGAAGTCGAAACGCAACCTACGCGGATAGCTTCTGACGATTGGATCTTTAACATCACCAGCTTGCTACCGTATGACACGACATCACAAGGTTCTTGAGCATGTTGAACGATTTCTCCACCTGCGTGTAAGATGCTCATGCCAGGGCTAGGCCTCATCACGACGAATGATTGAATCGACGTTCATCGCCATTCAAGCTGGCTTCCAGGCCATCGGAGCCGTCACCCAAAATGAGCTGAAGTGTTTCAAGATGACCCTCGACCGTTCTAATTCTGGACGGTCCGAAATATGGTCCAAAATTTGCCAATTATCCTCACTGCACATGTCAGACCGGGTCCTCCGCTTCGTTCTCAAACCTTCTGCGTCTCAAAATTAGCGACGTCTACAGCATGAGGTATGCGGACGCGAGTGCACTTTCAGGGAGCGCCTCTTGTGTTGGGATCCTTTTTTATTTTTATTTTTTTTAAATGTCATCGCATGAAGGGCTTGGCGGGGCTTGTTTCCGGCGCATTTTGACGATCTTTCTTCCGATGGTTTTTGTCCGGTGACATCCATCTGATATCTTCAAAAGGCCACAAACATCGTTTCATTCCTTCTTGATTCCTGGGAAGCCCAGATCCTACACTCCCTCAATCAGTTGCTCTGAAATTGCTTCAGAGATTCTGTCAAGCGGTGCATAGATGCCTCAAGAATCAACCCTCGGTTTTTCAACCTCATCCTAGTCTCTCGCCGAAACGATTGATGAGCCTTGTTCTTTATTAAAAAGAGTACGGAGTGAGATGTAGTATATCTCTTACAGCATTACTCGTCACGAGCGGATTTGCTCACCGCACTATTGATCCAGCCTGCTCTGGTGCCATTGAACGATGATTTTACAGTTATCAACAACAATGAAGCTATCACGCAATATCTGGCGAAGGTCAATCTCTACCGGGCCAGTGTCGTCAACCTCAGGTAGATAGTGCAAATGCATCAGGCATAACTTACTGCTAGTTATTTGCTCAGTCCGGGGTCTTTATCGCTTCGAACGAGCAATGGCTTACTGACACTACGAGTTTAGTTCCTGCTATAGCCAACCATTTATTTTACCTTCATGGCTAACCGATTTGCAACCAGTTTCTGGCCAGGTGAGCCCCACTCTCAATGACTTTGGTGCCCCGAGAACATACTGACTTCCGAAGTTCCGCCTCTGCGATGCTCAATGATTTTTGGCCTGGATGTAGCAGACATGGTTAAGCAGACTCTTGATGGTAATGGGGTGGTTATAGCCGCCACGATTGTCACAGCAATGCTGCAAAGCATTCTCAATAGCATTATCAAACCAGCATCAGGATCTCCAGTTCCAGTGCAGCAATCAGTTCAGCAACAACTACTACTAGCAAAGGCGACTACTAAGGCTACTGCAAGCGCCTCAACCACGAAAGTCGGCATAACCAGCAGTACGGCGGTCAGTAGTGGGCTGGCTATTTCAGTGCCGGCGACTGCCAAACCAAAAGAGAATTTGGAGGCCAGAAGGTTACGAATAGCGTCTTCAATGCCACGTTGAAGGCGAGAAATATCTGGACTTGATGCTCGTGCGAGTAGAAAGTCCCTTCCCCCGTTAGTCATCATGAAAGAGTCATTATCGATACAAAGGTTTCTATGTATTGATTTTATACGATTTCGCTTCTAATTCTGTATTGATTTTTAATAGGGGGTAGACTTTCTTATCACACAAGTATAGTACAAGCCAGCTAGTGAGGCGTACGGCTACAAAGGGGAGTTGCTGGGACTATATGATCTTGAGGAAAAGGCCTGAGATTGTCAAAATAGTTTCGAGATTTAGACGCAGCATCTCCCGGCGAGGGTTGCATGTACCAATAGGATCCAGTAGGCTTTCTTCCGCGCGTCTTCATGATTGTCAATTTATGCAAAGTATCAATTGGCCACTTGATCGGCCGCTTCCAGGGATCCTAGGCCTTCTCGTACAATTTCCCCGCGAAATAAGTGGCGGCTATGTACCTCTGATATGCTCGTCTCCGGGTATGTCATTAATGTGAAGACGAATATACTTTGCCGTCAGCCGGCGCGCCCCACAATCTAAACTTTTAGAGTTGCGGAAATGGTCAGAACTTACCAACTTTTGATGCGCAGTGAGTTGAGAAGTTGAAGAAGTAGCAAAACGCTCGTCCTGCACGCCATGCTTCGCTTCTCACCTGCGCTCATACAGAACAGTCTGTGCAGTACAGATTCGGCGGCGGAAGTCTGTGCCCCGTCACGCTGCTCGTCCCAAGAACTCGGACTGGGACATCGAGATGCAGTTCAGATTGACAGCTGCGCATTTGTGTCGCCGAGGCCTCGTGTCTTGGGTGTGACACGATCCTGCATGAACTACATTGTACTCTGTACTCTCGTTGGGCGCCAGGAGCGAGCCATTGCCGGGCCACTGTGCTGTTCTAGAAGTGACAGACGAGCGCCCGAACGCAAGTCATTCCAGGTTTGTTTGGACCATTCGTCGAATCGTGTTACGCCAAATTCGGATCACGTCCTTCCAGGGATCTTTTTCCAACCCGCACCGCCATGGAACTCTCCTCGAGGCTCGAACTCTCGAATCCTCGAATCCCCAGATCTTCCCAAACCGGGGGTGTCTTATTACCATGCATAACCGGTTCATCCGCCAACATTACCTGCAGCTCTGGCGGAAAAAGAATGTTGGTTTACGATCCATGCCTCGCTCCAGCTGCCCGGGTGGCAGGTCCTTGTGTTATACTTATAACACTGTTACTCTTCGTCCGCGGTCCCACTGAAAGGGCCTGGTGCTGGATCCTCTCGAATGCATCTATGCTTTTCTCCAGATCTGATTTCTGATTTGCAAGTCTTGGGGCGTTTCTGGTTGCACACATATACTTGTGCTTTAATCTGGAACTAAGAGACCTCAAGCATTGGCTTGCCACCGAGCAGCGACACTTACCCGCAGGCAGTCGACCACTGGGCTCATCGCTGTAAATATTTGTGACAATGAGTAGCACATCAATGTTAACTGATCACTTCCATAAGAGGGAAGCATGGACTCTGACCTTTCTTAGGGAAGCTACGAACGGCCCTTCCTCTTTGGGCATCCACCGCACTTGCAACATCGATTGTGAGCATGAACGCGAGCGAGAGTCGCGCGAGCTGGCTTTCCAATATCACCTAAGACTCCTGAAGCAGCAGCACACTCCTCCCCCCGACTCGCCATCTTCTTCTCCTGTCGACGACTCATTCTTCGAAAAACGCTTCTCGTCCAAAGTCGAATCCATCAGGCAGAGCATCCGCAACTCCAATCCCAGCGGCTCGCGGCATTCGCGTAGCTCGCGGGCCTCACGAACGTCGTCTCCAGGCAGGCACTCAATGGCTCCACCTGCTGCCTACAATGAGCAGGTGGAGGTCTTCCGCGACATCGAGTATCCCATGATGACAGGTGAGCATACTGTTGTTTTTTCGGATTGGCAGACACCGAGCTAATGTCATACAGGCAAGACCTATCTTGATCATGGTGGCACTACCATCTACGCCAAGAGTCTCATCGAAGACTTCTCTACCAAGATGATCACCAACTTGTACGGCAACCCGCACTCAGCCTCAGCTCCTGCGATGCTCTCTGGTCACATGGTAGACTCGATTCGACTACAAGCACTAGCTTTCTTCAATGCCGACCCCAAAGACTTCGACCTTGTCTTCACTCAAAACGCCACAGCCTCCATCAAGCTTGTCGGAGAGGCATTCCGGGACTTGGGTGATGGTAACTTCTGGTACGGTTACCACAAAGATGCACATACGAGCCTTGTAGGTGTGCGGGAGCTCACCAAGGGCACACATCACTGCTTCGCGAGTGATGACGAAGTTGAAGATTGGCTTAATGACTCCAAAGTCGTTAGAGCAATTACTAATGCTGACGGCCTCCCATGTCTCTTCTCATACCCCGGCCAATCCAACATGACAGGCAGACGCCTCCCTTTATCATGGGCGAAGAAACTTCGGCAATCCACGGCACCATTACACCAAAACGCATACACTCTCCTGGATGCGGCAGCGCTAGCCACAACGACTCAATTAGATCTAAGTGACCCGGAGACAGCCCCAGACTTTGTTGCTGTATCGTTCTATAAAATCTTCGGCTTTCCCGATCTCGGTGCCCTCATAATTCGGAAAGAATCTGGCCATATTTTATCCTGGAGAAAGTACTTCGGGGGAGGGACTGTCGATGCCCTAACAGTCATAGGAGAAGCTACGCGACAGAAGAAGCAGGCGACTCTCCATGACAACCTAGAGGACGGAACCTTGCCATTCCATGTAAGTCCTTCCTAACAAGTGTCCATATATGCCTTGCATGCTCTCCTGTGCTCTGCACCGAGAGAACGGACAAGAAAGAACAGTGCTGACATTTGTCTCTGTAGAATATCATCGCGTTGGGATGCGCAATGGATGTACACAAGAGACTATACGGTTCAATGAAGAGGATTTCACAGCACACATCCTATCTCGCATTCAGGCTATACCATGGAATGATTAACCTTACACACTACAACGGCCAACCGCTCTGCGTAATTTATAATGACATCCCTGATCGATGCGCATATGGCGACCCAGTAACACAAGGAGCCACAATCGCTTTTAACCTTGTTCGTGCGAATGGCAAGTGCATCGGTCACACTTTGGTCGAGAGCCAAGCCAACTCACGAGATATATTCTTGCGATCTGGTGGACTCTGCAATTCAGGTGGCATCACCAGCTACCTTAAGATCGAACCTTGGCAATTCCTGCGGGCCTGGTCCCAAGGTCACCGGTGTGGCGAGGCTGGTTTAGACAACATCAACGGAAAGCCAACAGGGGTAGTCCGAGTCAGTCTGGGCGCTATGAGCACCCAAAAAGATATTGATACTTTCCTGGCCTTCCTCGAGTCTGAGTATATTGAAACAGAGACGGTCTTTCAAATGGCAAAATTCGACGACCTGAATGTCTTGTGGGGTATTGAGCCTAAATCGAGCTACGACAGTGCCATTGGTTCAGCTATTGGCGTCGATTTACCTCGCGCTCCTGCTTTGGTTTCGCACCCTCAAGTACGTGGTATGACCAGCTCTCCAGATATCAGAACTATGCAGCCTCGGATCAGATCGAATTCGGTGAGACCCTATGAGCACCGTCCAGGTACTGCGACCAGTGAGAATGATCGCCAACGTCAGACCTCAGCATTACTTCAAAGACGTGAAGATACTATTCGCCCGATGGTTCCTGTTGATAGCATGCGCTTCTACGACACTGGTGGCAGACGAGCATTGCTCACTAGCCAGAGCCAAGTCTGCTTATCCGGGCCAGACACCACACCTCGAGATGTGTCTTCGAAAAAGCCAGGTCTTCTACGGTTTTTTAAGACTCGGAAAGATGCCTCAACCAAGGAGATAATGGGATAAACCCCATTCAAACAGATGAATGTCGATGTCCTCAAATATTTTGGCACTTGCCATATTTTTCTTATGTTCGTGATATTGCAGGGCTCGTTCAGTGATTAGGGTAACATTTGGTTGGTGTATGGAGTATTTATCTAAGTAGCTGGATTTTGAGAGCTTTTGCTGTAGGGGTTGGAGTAACAAAATATCTATGGGCTCTAGGGTCGGCAGCATTGAATATATTGTGTGATATGGATGGACATATGGAAAAGGCGTTGGAGTGTTGAGATGTTTGGTCTTTGGAGTTTTTGGCGACTGGGCTGGGCGTTTGGAGCATCAATTGTCCAGAAGGATTTGTGGCGGAACCTTCCTTTTTGAAGTTTGATTTCATTGTAATGTTACGATAATGTAGTGTTGAGCTTCTTGGCATAGTATCGACTTTGTTGTATGATGATTACAGCGTCGAGCTGATGGAACGGCAGTGGTAATTAACTCTGCAGAGAGGAATTGAGGAATGGAAGGTGTTAGATTGTCACTTGTACTCTTACCCAGCAAGGAAAAATGGATCCTTTTGTCAAGTTACCAGATGTTAGCTGAATTGAACTATTTCCTGTATCTGCTCGAACGAAAACAAGGGGAAGACCATGGGATACAGGTACTAGAGCGGGAATAGGGTGTAATAGGTCTTGAAAGTCCACTCGCATAATTATTTTCTTGCTTCGACACTAAGTGCTGCCGTTAGATCCCTTCCCCTTTTCTTCTCGCTTGTCTTATGATCCGGAGACTACCGGAAAGATTGTGTCCAAGGCGCTAACATCGGATACCACTACCTCGAGCAGACACGTGAACACCAAGAAGGCAGAGGCATGGAAGGCGGAGCAGGACCCGTTCCCTGTTAAAAAAAAATATATATATATATTTTTGGCAGCAAGGCCAGGTGAATGACAATGAATAGGTAGTTCAATGATATGCCAGAAAGATTCGTATGTAGAAAATGATCAACAAGAGAATTCGCACGCACACTTGCGGAAACAGACATATAGATCCACATTATGAAACTCATAGTACTATACTTTGGTATCACTGTCTGCAGTGCAGATGAAGGAGCATTGCCGAGTTCATATGGTCATGAACACCTTTCCTCTTCCTCTTTTTCTGCCCCATCCCATCTCATCTTCTCCAATCCTCTCCCATGCTCATCGTATTCCAATCACGGCCCAGATATTGGTATGGGCATGAATATCGATTTCCACACTTCGCTACTCAACTCCACTCAATCCTCGGGAAATACCTCGATATAAGAACAAGAACAAGAGAACACCGTACGCCAGTCTGTCCATAGCTCTAGCTTCCTTCTGATCCTATGTATATGTAGCATTGTAATCCCCGTGTTCGCTTTAGAGAGGCGGATAAGAAGGGAACGGGTTATGAGATTCGGATAGCGCCTCGGCGGTTCTCGCGGTAGTGGAGGTAGGCTTGGAAACTGCAGCCGACGAGGAATACCTGTTTTCGAGGGAGGGGATGTCAGTGGATGCTTCTTTGGCTTTGTATTCAGTGACTATGATAATGTATCGTTTTGCCCTCCTCCTTCCCTTCGAAAGGTCTCTATCTGAGTACCGGAGATATCTTGATTGACGGTATTGAGGATAGGTGAGAGAAGGTAATTGTCAACCGGAAGAAGAGGGTAGATGTTCCGAGCTCGAAGGTAGAGATGGGGTGGGGAAAAGGTAGCGTACAGCATAGACAACAACAGCAGAGAATACGGTAGCAGCCACGGCAGCCGGGTTCTTTGGATCCTCCATGGAGCCGGTCATAGTGTGGTGGTTTGCCTGGAACAAGGCACCGATTACGGAGAGGATTACTATGGCGAAGACGCTGACGACAATGCTGCTCATTCATACATTAGCTTCTTTTCTTGCTCTCGTTCTTCCTCTTGCAGATGGTCGGATAGAGTTGGGATAGGAATTGGTAGATGGAAGGAGGGACGAACCAGGACCACGCCTGCATTGCTCCTACGACGGGCTTCATGGTTTGCGGTTTGGTGGTGGAACCTTGAACGAATGAAGTATTTGGACTTGGAGAACTGCGGCTCAATGACGAGTGGTTGACCTTGTATTCAAGTGAGCTGAGGAGGCTGAAGGATGGTGAGGTCGTGCTGGGATGTTAGGATGCGTGCACTAGTGACGACGTTTCGTTCGCTGGAGCTGTTGTGGACTGTATTTTCAGGCACCAAAATAATAGTTCTAATAAATGAGGCATCAACTTTATCTTGAGATTTCTTCATTCTACAGTAAGTTTAATTTTCATGAGATGTTAAGCACGCTTCCAATGTCGCTGTCAAGGCCGAACGTTCTACATAGTTTTGGCGAGATTCGGATCAGTGGTGTTATATTTGAGATATTGTGAGTATGAGTACTTCGTATTTACAACTAGAAGCGTGCTTTTTCACTCCAAGTTCTCAGTGCTTTTTGCATCCATAGATCGCCGAATTTGCAAGATATGATTTCATGCATTAGTCTCGAACAATTCTTTCTCAAAGTCTTATGCTATGCAAGTAAGACGGTCGTGTATCGGATGGATACACGAGTGTTGTGTCTTCATGAAGTTTTGTTTGAATCCCTCGAATTCACCTCGTCATTCATTCAGCTTGTATCTCCACAGCGCAGTTAAAATCCTCCGGATTTCAAATGACTTTCGGTCGGCGCATTTTCCCGCCTTTGTTTTGTTTTCTTTTGTTTTCCTTTTCATGTAAGTGTTCTTCGGCCGCGCGTTCATGCTGAGAGGATTTTCGTCTTGGCTTTCGTTTCGCATGGTATCCTTGTGAAAGTAGATCTTCATCTTGGAAATGTTTGATTCATTACAAATTTAAGGTATCTTTAAGAGGTTCATATCCAGTTCATATATTCAATTGTTGATCAGATAAGGGTGTATGGGTAATATATCTCATTTCAAGGTTCCCCGCAAAAAGAAGATGCGGCTAAGCTTGCCATACTCTTCAATTTATGATGCTTCGTCAGCGCTGATTCCAAGTGAAAGAAAGTCGACTTGAATCGCACATGACATGCAAAGACTTACTGACTAGTTCTACATCTTCCAGATGAATTTAACACAAGCAATTGCATCCTCTTCCTTCCCATCTAACAGCCCTATGATCCCTAGATCTCTTGGCACACCTCATGCTTCAGGGCCCTTCTCGCATCACTCCCTTATGCCCGGCTCGAGTTGTGCCACTCTTCCTTTATTTGGTAGATTAAGTTCCTGCTCGAAAGCTCATCGACTAAACAAGCTTTGCTATCTTCAATGCACAATCGGCGCCGAAGATTGCGCGTACGGAGTCACGTTTGACAGAAAGCTTGTCTTACGCTCAATGGGGGATCGACGGCGATCAGACAGAACTCTCAATTGTTCCGAAATCTGCACACTGCACCGGGCAGGCCTGGCTAGTCATGACGTGAGGTTGTGAAACCAGGAGTACGGATTGCGAAAGAACCGAAGGGTACACACGCTTTCCTGGAACTCCAGCTTACTCCGAAAACTTTTGGAGTGATGGGTACACGTTGACGCCTGTTAAATGTGATTGGGATGCTCGGCGTATATTGGGAGTAATATATTTATATCACATCTCTAAATAGTCCGTATGGCCCGAAATGTGTCCTCGCTTGTCGTACTCACTTGGCGGCAATCTTCTGGTGATCGGGATCCAAAGAGAGCGCGGCGTGAAACAGTTTCGTCGGATTCGGCAAGTCACGGTCTGCAATGGGACATCCTGGCGGCAATCTTGGAAGAATGGGGAATGTGTTGGAGGTGGTGCCGACGGTCGCTGGCCAGCTGCGATCAGAGCGTCTATTTGCAACAGGCATCCCTGGTTGAGTGTCTGTGATCTTAGCCAGGTACGCTTGGGCATCAGGGGCTCGGGGGGCTCGGGGGGCTCTGAATGGACGAGGCTGGGCGGCCAGGGCCGTGGCAGGGGCGTTAACGAAAGCTTGGTATCGGCAGCCATGTGCCTGTGCGAGGGTCCACGCCAAGCAACGTCGACTTCCTCGCATTCAGCCGGCACATAATTCCATGCATATCTGCCTTAAGCCTTAAGCCTTGAATTTCATTCCAAATCGCATAGTATTTCAAACTGTCGCTCATGCCCAGAGGCAGATGTTCAACTGCCAGGTAGGAAATGGGCGGGCGCCGGCTCCGGCGAAGGCTCCAGCGAAGGCAGCGCTTGCCGGGTCCGCAGCACCGCAGAATCTGCCGTACCTCCTCGTGTAGGTACATGCTGATGTGTGAAACATCAAACAAATGATTAGATCGGGGCCAGGGACTGGCGCCACCCTGGCCTCGCATCAGTCGAAACATCCATCGATATCCTTGCCAGCGCGGGAGGAGCTTCTTTCCGTGCTGGCTGGCATCCAACGCCCTGGGCCGGTCCTCCTCGTTCTGAGAGCACGCGGTTGGACGACGCCCTTCATCCACCTCCTCGAAGGGGGGCGCAGCAAGTATTGCATGGGCTTCTGCATCTTACCGATGCATATTCCGAGTAGGTAGCACAGGTAGGGTTGTTTGTCCATGGGTCATGGCTCACGGCTCACTTAGAATATAATGACGGCGTTGCGCAGATGCTAAAGTGAATGTGTTTATCTGAGCTATCACTACCACCGCCTACCTTGTTATTCCCAACCGTTAATCTGGAACAATCACACAGCTACACTCGTTTGGCAGAACACTTCTTTAAAAGGCCCCTTCTTCCTCTTTGAGTCCCCAAATCAGCTCATACTTTCATCATCGTCCTGAACAGGCAAGAACCTCCTGCTGTGTATATGGCTTGGCACGCGTAGCTAACATCCTCTTCAGTCACATCATAACGAACATCACGAAATCAACTTCAAAGATGTACACTTCAAGCATCCTTGCGGTCAGCTTGGCTGCCCTCAGCTTCGTCGCTGCCCAGACTACCACCGACCCCGTTACTGGCATCGTAGGCAACGCCTCTGTCGTCGAGAATAACCCTCCTGGACTGGTCTATACAGCCACACTCCCTACCACCGAGTTCAACAACCCCGCCGATCCACGCGGAAATATCAAAGGCTCTGTCGCCGCTGTAGCTAGCTCCAACGGCATCGGCGTCGACTTCAAAGTCAGCTTCTCTAACTTCCCTACCAGTGGCGGTCCATTCCGTAAGTTTTATACCCTCACTTTTCCTTCTCTTCGTTATACACTTCACTTTCGAAGACCATCACTAACTCTCTTTCTCAGTCTACCACATCCACGCCGCCCCTGTCACCGCTGATGGAAACTGCACCAACACTCTCGGCCACCTCGACCCGTTCATTCGCGGCGAGACCCCAGCCTGCGACGCCAAGCTCCCACAAACATGTCAAGTTGGCGATCTCTCCGGAAAGCATGGCAAGATTTCCGCCGATCCTTTCACTTCCACCTACCATGACGACTTCGCTTCAACCCTATCAGGCATTGGTGCTTTCTTCGGAAACAGAAGCATTACGGTTCATTTCGCGAACAAGACGAGAATCACTTGTGCCAACTTCACGTTGACGGGCACTTCGGGCTTCAATGGAACAGCGAAGGGCGGAATTGGGAATGTCGGTCTGAATGCGAGTGCGAGTGTGACTACCTCGTCTCCTGTTTCGCCTACAATTACCAATCAGCCATTGCAGTACACGGGTCTCGGAGCTGGTAGCTCGACTACGGTTTCGATATTTGTGCTGCTTGGTGCGATGGGAGTTGCGTTCTTGCTATAAGCAGAACGGAACCTGTTACGCCTGTATGATGAGTTTTATGGTGCGGTGTCTAATTCTAATAATCGCGTGCTTGGTATGGAAAGAGCTTTGGGAGTATGATAAAATAATGGATGGATATGGAAAAAAGAAGAAAGAGCTCTGGGAAAGAGAAAATGCGGTACGCATTCTATGACGATGATGGATTTGTAATTCTAGACTTTTTGCTTGCTTAATTGCTTGCCCTCGCGGTGCGAGATATGATACCAGGACCGAATAACGATGATTTTACATTTACTTCACTCGGCTGCTTCTCCATCCGTGAAACATTTTTGCTGTATCTCCTCAATCATTAAAGTCATCGTCAATCTTGTTAGCCTACCATTGCTCAGGCCCTAAACTCCCCTCTTCACAAAATCTCACTTAATACACCGAGCTCAACAAGAGCCTCACTTACTTCCTCACGATCAATTAATTGTCCGTGCACTCTAGCCTACCTAGGTAGCCTCCGCTACCATCAACTCTCCCTTCCGACTCACCAACCGAGGAACTAGAACCTCGTTCTCTTTCTCGTTCTAGCTGCTCCGTACCTATTTAGGTAGGCAACTCTAGCCTCACCTCCAACCCCTCCCTCTACCTCTAATCCTAATCCTTAACCTTCCTTACCTAGGTACCCTTACCAAAACCACTCGAAGGACGAACTAACCAACCTTAACCCGAGCCCCTGGTTTCAGCGCCAAGGCTGCGTCGCTCGGCTCGCCCTCGCTTCCGGTCCAGGGATCAGGATAGGAATGTCTGTGCACCCAGGTACCTTACCGCTTACCGTTTACCATTTACCATACCACCCCCCTCTTACCACCCCCTCGCTCGGGTTTGACTGCTTTAAGGTTACTTGACGAGAGAGAGGTGGTTTCAGATGTTGAGGAACCTTTGTCTTGGCGTGTGGGGGCGGGTTTCAGGATTTTTGCTTCTCGTATCTTTGAGTTGAGAGAGGGTGAGGGTTGGAAGCTGAGAGAGAAGGGGAGTGGGAATGGGAGTGGCAATGGAGGGATGTGATGATGTGTGTGAGGCACTGAGGTTTGGATACGGTACTGCTAAGCTTGAGATAGGTGAGGTTTTGCTTGCTTTGGTGTTGGATAGATAGGTAGGTTTACGAATGATTGAGCAGTGCAAGTGAGGAAGTGAGCCAGGGTCAGGGCGATTGATGGGTTGATGGGCTGTCACTACACGTGATTACACAAGACAGGGAGAGATGAAATGAAACATCAAAGTGGTTGGTCCGGGAGTATGGCTGCTGACCTCACAAACGCATGGTAGGTAGATACGAGGTCGATAGGTGTAAGTCAGGGCCAGGAGGACAGGATCAAGATAACGGGCGGGAAGACAGCAGGGTTATGTATGAGATTGGCGAGGGGAGTGATGTGACGTGTGAAAGGGGAGGGGCTCGCGAGAAACCGATGCTTAAATTCACTTCCGAGCGAGGGGCGTGTCTCGGCTCTTGCGAGAGAGGACAGGGCAAGTTCATGATAAGGTTCGTGATTTGTATTTCGGCATCGGATTTCGTGCTCGCGGGTCAAATGTTGGCTATCGGATGTGGATGTGGGGGTTTGGAAGGTGAGGTCTTTTCAATTTACTTCTGTCGTTGTGGTTTTCGGAATCGATGAAGGAGGGATGTTTGAGACGGATCATTGTCTAGGGTTGAGGAAGGAGAGGTACCGCGTCTCTGCTCTTGAAGTCTCTTATCTTTGCGTGCTGGGTTGATTCTGGAATTCCTATCTTGCTTCATCATAGACCGCGAAGGAGTTGTTCGAGGGCCTTATCTTTGAGCCAGGAAGGGGAATTTATGACCAGCTACCCGGGCACATTGTCTGGAAGTTGTATGAGATGGGTATGGAGTGATCGTCTTCGACTCCTCCTCGTCGACCAAGTCTTATCATTTCCTGTCTTGGTTGTATATCGGACTTTCTCCTACTGACATATTCCCAGATTCTGGACTGGACCGGGACGTTGTCCTCATTTTGAGATGAATGAAAGCTACTTTGCTTGAGGGAGCTCTGATAGCATACGAAGCTTCGGGGATGTTTCAACACATTGTCAGTGATTAACTTCGACATCGAAGACGAACGTACGATTCATGAGCAGGTACGTCTATGATTAAATGGCCTAGCACCTGCTGATCATCGTTGCGAAGGATCCAATGATTCCCGGGTCCTGGTCTCGAGCTTCTACTACTTTGAACGGACTACCACGCAATAACTGCCCGGAACTCCAAGTTTGACTTTTCATATACATACTATAACAATCCTTATCGCAAAAACTAGCATGTTCCTAGCGTCCATCTCAAGTTTGCAAGGCTTTGCCTTCTGCTACGTCTAGTCAAAGGAAAGAAGAGGTCAGAGGGGCTGCAAATATGGTAGGTGCTACCTGGTTCGAAGCCGGCGGACTTGACTATCCTAACACATTCTTTACCTGGGTACTCCGCCCTCGATTTTGTTCTCCCATCCATTCTTTTCCACGGCTTTAAAAGTTTGCATTCACAGCCCAAGCATAACTTCCAGCAAGTGCCAGTGTAGCACACTTCAGCAGAGTTGTTTACTGGTCCGCTTGGCGATGGTGTGAGCTGGTGCTGCGATCTCAGTTTCTACGCGTTTGAATACAATTTACGACATCGCATCCCTAAATATGAGCCTTTTTTTTCTCTTGCGTTCTACCTGTTAGCTCTTAAGTATCATACTCTTTTCTCTCGTGGATACTTTTCTTCGGTACACGTGACCAGGCTCAGACTCCTTCCTACCTACCCACTATCAGCGTCGAACAACGATTGAAGAAGGGACGCCTATTAAGGTTTGGTATCATCATCGACTTCTATCATCAATACTCTTTGCTCCGCCTAAGAGTGTGGTTTTCTTGGTTAAGCTAACCACACTGGGATATCTACTGACGCTACTGACTCAGAATCATGATGTCAACTAGCCTTTTTAGTTTCAGTATAATTAGATATTCTTCCTCGCACATCATACCACTGCACTCCACAATGAAAATCTCTTCCTTCCCATACGGAAAGAATCAATGCCTTCTCTTACCTCCGAACATCGACAAAATGCCATCTCCATCTCCAAAATAACACCACTATTACTACCCCCACCCGCAGCTCCGAATATGTCCTCAAAATTCATCGAGGCCTTCCGAGTTCCTGTCTGTATTATTGTTCTTTACTTTTGTAGCAGCTATATGTTTGCTTTTCCCTTAGCCGTGGTATATCTCTTTCTCCGGTTTCTGGAACCCCTAATACCAGATGCCCACCTACCCTTTCCTGCATGGACTTTCTCCGGCTTTCTTTTGAGGATGTGGTTCCTCCTTTCCATGCTTGGCATCAGCGTAGAGGTATTCACGTACGCTGGATGGCTTCTGATGGGGGTGTTAAGTAAGCGCGAGGATGGCGGCGACCAGAAGTACAAATTCTTGGCGACAAGGGTCTGGTGGGCAGCCAGGGTTGCTATTCGTTGGACTGTGGGTGGATATATGCGTCTTTTCGGATTGAATTGGGAGGATCGAGAGAGAGAGATAACAGGCGTGCACCGCCCAGGCTGACTAGTCATCCACCTGAGCATCAACAATTCGTCGCATAGTCTTCTTGCCTCTACTCTATTTCTGCGCGGCGGATCACTTGGAACTAATGGGAATGGGAAAGGCAGTTCTCTAGTGGTCTTAGGTCACGGTTCTGTAGAGGATGAAGATCTGATAACCAGTATGTGATGTGCCTCATGCTATGTCCCTACCTTAGTGTGTTTCCGCATGAAAAATAATATTCCAACGCTTTTAATGAGACTTATCGACGAGCAAACCGTAGCTGATATCAGCGTGCAGTACATGGTGGTTCTCCGTCTTCCTTATCTTCGCTCTTGTTTTAGCAAATGTAGAAGTAGCTAATCAGCAGGTTTTTGAGCGAGTCGGAGCTTTTAGGAGGTGTACCGACGGTTTAGGAAAACCAGAGCAGAATCCCTTCAAAACACTTGTGAGGAGTCAACCATCTTCATCATCTGGGTTTCTTTTCTGGCTATAAGTTCTTCTTTTTCCCCTCGTTTCTAGGTTTATCTCTAGGTGCAATTTCTTTCATCTGGTATAGGGACTCGAATTTGCCATGTGTGGATTCATTATCAAAAAATATATATATCTCGAAGTCTGCCATCTAAAAAAATACATCTCTTATCTGCTCGCAACCCTCTTTGAATCTCTAGCATGAGAGGAAAGCAATGTTATATGTTGATGCTAGAGAGATGGGTATTCGACAACAGACGCACATCCAACTCATCAATCTTCAATCCGACGAAAAACATCCCTTACTCTTTTCGCTGAACTCTTTACCTTTTCCACTGATCATTCCCACGTCGAAAAAATCTTGGTAATGAAACATGGATGGATGGGTATTTGACAGCAAACTCCTTCTCCTCTCTATAAATAGTTCCTCACAGATATTATGTTCTAAGATCTTGGCTGGATGGGGATGGGTATGAAGATATGGGTAGGGAAGTTTATGTAGTGGGGCGAGGTGGGGAGGTGACATAATACGCTCACGGTGTTGGTGTGTTTGGTTGTTCGATAACGAAGGAAGGAGGGTGGAGGTGGGTTGGGTTGGATTGTGTGGTTTATATATTATGAGGTTGTGATGGGTGTGGAGATGGAGGTGGAGGGGGTGGTGATGACGATATTGTTGAAGGTGCTTTTGAGGATGTATGAAGAGTGAATAGGTCTATAATTCTATTGTTGGTTCTTGATTTAATGTTGATTTATGAAATGATTTTTGTGGTGCTGTTGGACATTGAGATGCTACTTGTAGAGTTTGCACTTGTAACTTAAACTCTAGTCTTATAGTCACTTGTAAAAACTAACCGCCCTTATCAAGGAAAGGCTGAACGAAGCACACTCACTAACAGACATGGCCAAGTAATCGAATAATATCAACATGCATATTTTCGGCGCACTGCCATTCATAAACTAAAGAATATAAATATAAAACGTAGACCTCCCAGAAATGCATCTCTTCCACTCTTACATATATACATCTATACAGGACCTCAACCACCCAGGTATGTTAACATCCATCTGAGCTTTTCTTCTGTACATGTATATTTGACCCTGCCCAATCGCCGGTAATGCAAAACCAAGGAGATCCGTTAGATATTGTTAGTGGTATGGTTGGTCCAGCCTTGTCTATTTTTTCCTTCTCACGTATGAATTATCAATCAGTAAGCAACCCCCCTATACCCGCCCCCTCCATACTGAGGCGGTAATCTGGGAATCTCTGCCTGCCGTGGTGGACTCCCATCTACACCACCTAATTGCGCTGCCCCTTGAACCAAATTCTCGTGACTTTCCATTGAATGGAGTGGTCTATGCGAGTTTGCGGTAAATGGGCGATGGAATGGACCCTCAGGTGTAAAAGGACGCGAGGGAGCGGACTGCGGTGTGAATGGTCGCATGGGAGTTGCATTCGCGTAAGGATTTGCGGGCTCGTTGAAGAAACTGTCATTTTCGGAGACGGTTTTCACGAGTGGGTGTTTGGCATCGTTTTCGTATGTAGAGTTGTTGAGCTTAGTAGGGTCCATGAGCAGAGAGTTGCGGGCGTCGAGAGGAGTGAGGTTGTCGAGGTCGCGGTTAAGTTTTTCTGCGGTATGTTAGTTGAGCGGAGGGATTGAATGGGAGAGAATAGACCTACCAGCTTCCTTGCGACGTTTGCGATGGGGGTTTTCTTTGCAGCACATGATGATGGCATTCGCTGCAATGAGGATAGCCAGGACGCCGGTCATGACGGACTGAACGGCAATTAGGACAACGCCAGTGACGGTTTGAGTAGTTTGGGCGATGCCGAGCTCTTCAACGAAGATGAGAACGCAAACGACTGAGAGGGCTCGAACAACCTGGATGAAGATGTTGATTACGTTTCCGGAGCGTCTCTCGTATGGGCGATTCCAAATGAGAAGACCTAGCACTGATGATTGGTTAGTATCATTCATCTTAATTAGGTCGATATTCTTAACTTACTTAGGCATTCAATGATCAACTGAGCAACAGTTTGAGTAAGTCCATGTCCATCAGCAGCGGCCAAAACACAACCCTTAGCGAACATGTAAACAATAGCTGGGACGAACAGCCACCAAAAATCCTTCTTGTATGAATCATAGAAGAGACTGTACTTCAGCCAAAAGTCTTTGTTCTCGTAAAGGCCAGAGGCATCTCCCTCCATCTCCTTCAGACGTTTAGCGGTTTGCCAGATTTTGAACGTGAAGAAGGCGAGAACCCCAGTGAAGAGGGCGAGAGTGATACCAGCGAGGAGTTTTGCCGCCCAAGAGTCGCCGTGTGTAAATTGGAATATGCAGTACAGCACCCACACACCGTAAAGGACTAGGATCAATTGAACAATAGCTCGAGCCATGGTTCCCCAGTAATGTTTTCGGAAGCCGACCAATCCTTTCGGAAAGGATCCGAAAAGTGCCCAGGTCTCCAAAACAACTTTGAAGAATAATATACCTACAGCAATGGCAGCGATGACACAGGCGACAATCAGGAGCACAGTCATGAAGGTGTTGGCCTGAGGAACAGAGAGCTCCTCAACGTATGCTTTGATGCCTGCAACTGTGGTTTCGACAGTGGAGGTAGAATTCGAAGAGTCGGAAGCCGTGGTGTTGCTCGCGCTGGTAGAGATAGAGTCTCGAACCATTACCATTCCGCTCATGAATTGGTTGTAAGCTCTCCTAGAGACGGTAGAAGACGATCCATCACCGAAGACCAGAGTTGCATTTTGAAGATACTGCACACTATCTTCTGTCAAGTTGCCTCCAGTGGCAGCTCGGAAGTTATCGATTGAGGTTTGCATTGCCGTCCAAGGAATGATACCGGTACTGAATCCGAAATTTTTCGTGAAGCTTCGGTAAACGGTCGGATAATTGACGGACATCATACCATTCATGGCAATACCTTGGAACCAAGTAAAGACTTCTGTAAAGGACGGACTCATGGTTCCTGATCCTGCTGTGCTTCCACCACCTGCTGCTGCACCAATTGCAGATACTCCAGTGACTAGAAGGGCAGCCCCTGCTACGCCTGCCGCGATGTATGAGACTGCAGGAACGCTGACCGTTTTGCCATTGCTAACACTTGAGGTTATACAAGCTACATCATCTCCTGTATCAAGGGCTTTGAGCTCCAATGTGGCTTGGGCAGCAATATCCGGAACGCTGAACGCGATAGCAGGGATCATAGAGGCGTATGACGAAGGTATCGATTGAGTACCGGAGGCTGTGAATGTTCCTGATGGTACAGGACATAATTGCTCAACAAATGTTGCCTCGGCACAGGGGTTGAAAGTGTTTTGATAAACAGAAATCCCATATGCTGTAACGTTCAAAGTTGCCGTGCTACAAATCGTTAGCATCCTTCTCGAGTCCCCAAAACCTAGGTTTCCTTACACATTCATCGTTGTAGCACTTGTCCCTGCCACATCGAAAGTAACCGATTTTGCATCATTGTTATATTGTATGTCGAGATTCTGCACCGTGATATTTGAGCCCGTTAGACATGTGCTGAACCCTGACGTCTTGAGGATCTGATCCGCCAGGCCTCTTCCCGAGAGGGTTGCGAGTAACAAAAAGGAAATGGTCGATGAGGAAAATTGCCGTAACATGTTGTCTAAAGCAACGAAACCGTTGCAGAAACCCGGTGAACCTCCCACGCGATCTATATGCTTGTTTGGACGCCTCTATATGCTTCAATTGTTCGAAGACCTCCACCCGTATGCAATTGTTCATGGAGCGAGTCGTCAGATATCGGGAGCTCCGAATCGAAATTTGTTTGATGATGCGAGGTTTGTTAAAGGATTCTATGAATTGAAGACGGCCAAGGTTCTACCTGGAAAGAATGAAAGAAAGATCAAAGGTAGAAAATTCGGTATGGACGCTGGAACTGGGAACGAGCTTCGAGGTACCGAGGAAAGCGAGGGACAAAACGACTGGACGATGTGAGGAGAAAGGGTGAGGAGTGAGGACGGTGGATTGCACAGACGAAACGATGGTGTTCAAAAGATCAAAGAAAGGCGGCACACTGGTAGAGACACTCGGACTGCACCAGAGCAGAAGAAAGAATGTGAGGAGACTCGGAGTCAACGTCTCCAAGATGTGCACGACGAGAAGACTCGCCGGGTCCAGAGCTCATTGCTGAGCCAGGAGCCAGCCAGGAGCCCGCAGTGCCAGGATCAAAAGATACCAGCGCCCCACTGAAACAAGCCCGTCGAGCGCCAAGGAAGGGATGCTCAGCCACAGCCACTGAGCAGGCCCGAGGTGGATCGCACCAGGAACGGAAGGGCTGACTATTGGCGGGTAAGCCACGGCTGCACTTGGCGAG
The DNA here is from genome assembly GCA_009613015.1 of Mollisiaceae sp. DMI_Dod_QoI. Classification (NCBI taxonomy): domain Eukaryota; kingdom Fungi; phylum Ascomycota; class Leotiomycetes; order Helotiales; family Mollisiaceae; species Mollisiaceae sp. DMI_Dod_QoI. Next base: position 443,019 of record VXCB01000012.1, read on the forward strand.
TGGCGCACTTGGCTGGAACGAGAATAGATCCACCGCCTCCCCTGACTTGGACTGCCAGGCCCTTGAGCCTTCTCATTCGCTGCGAGCACTACGGACTTCGAACACGAGAACGTGAAACACTGCAAACTTGCAAAAACCGACGTCTAAAATTCGTGCCAACAAGTGCGTCGAGACTTGCTGTCAACCACATCGAGCAGATATGTGAGCGTGAGGTGAGCATGTTCCTGTACAGATGGACTGCGGCCGAACCATCGGGAGACGATGAGACGGAGCGCGTATGATTGCCGTCTCCTGAGCGTCGTTGCTTGGTACCGAGCACACACGCAAACCTTCATTCTAGACCCAAGACTACGCCAGCGATGAGCGATGAGCTCAAATACTAACACGAACATCTGCGGTGCATGACGCTTCATATGAAATGCAACCCCATTTCTGCAGAATCTTCTTGAGGACGACGCCGATCATTGTCTGGAATGGGGTGTCCATCGCAGTTCGTTCGATTTATCCACGTCCGAATGTGGACGCTCCTGAAAGCTGGACATCTGCACATCTGCGCCTGCTTGCTGGTCTTGGCGTAAGTCCATCCTTTGCATCAGCAGAACGGCATCACCACAACCATCCCATCATGCTATATCCGCTGCGCCTTCTTGATCGCAGCCGCTTGTGAAGGACATTGGCACCGAAAGAAGCGCACAGACTGGAAGCAAATCACAGAAGCCGCCCCACTGAAACCAGGGAGAGGTTGTCGCTTCCCTGAAATAGCATCAGGGACTGCTACCGAGAGACAGTAATCAAGCTGATAAGATTGGGCCGGTTCGTGTTCGATGAAGTCAAATGTCTTTGTGCTTTTCAAAGCACGTGAAAGATATTTTCTTTTCAACCTGCAAGTGGGGGCACCTATGCACTCCGCCAGTTTTCTTCCAGGTATCCCAATTTGAGTAGGTAGGTACCTATATGTTTTCCAGTCACGTGATATATTCAACCGGCGTTAAACTTTCAAGCGTTGTGGACAGTAAGTGCTAAGAGAAAGGAGTATGGTGAGTGAGTATATGACGTCCATTAAATGAATGGGCTTGAATTAGGAGGCTATCATCAGCTCCGACATGTACCTATACCTGTACACTCACGCCAGCTTCAAGTTCTCGGATTGCTGATAAGATACATACTTAGTACGAATATGATACCACCCTCAATGACTGCTGAGCATTTCTCAAGGTCGGCTACTTAAGCAATGTACTTCTGCAATCGTTCTTTCACTCACCTCCGAGAGCTCACGACCGTATGACACGTGATGCGATTAGAGGTTCTCCCTATCGCTAAGGGCCTCCCAAACCCTTCGTTGCAGAAATGCATTTTTCCGTTGGAGTACCATGTGCCCATTGCGAGGCCTCGGAATCAAATAGTTTCCGTTGCCGATCCTGCATCTCTTGATGAATCATGACTAGTCCCCTGGAGCCGTGAAGGCAGTTTCCTGGTTGGCTGGTTGCTTCGTACCTATACGTAGCTCTTTCGTTTATCGCATCCAAACGGGCAACCAAAGTCTGAGATGCATTGGCTGACGGGCGGATGCTCACGAGGCCATGCAGTAGCCTTGTTCATCTTTCCTCGAAACTTAAATTCTCGCAATTCGAATTCACGTACTGTACGTAAATGAAACAGTTCAGCCCTCTGCATGAGAAGATATTTTGCTGCTGCCTACCTATCTTCAATTTGGCACGGGCCATTACCAGTCCGGTCTGACTCAAATTCATTGGCCAAGCACCAGAAGCGACTAGCTGAAGCTGGATAACCCTGACAGTGCGACGGCACTTGAGATTCGCAACACGTCGATTTTTTCGCTCGGTGATATTGCGATTCCGTTCCATGTATTAATAATTTTCAATTCTTTTCCCCTTCTGTGTCATCGGTAGTCGTTGAGATAGGCTGTTCGTAACATCAAGCCTCCTTCATGGCTGTGACATAAATCACCTGTCGACATGGAAAAATCTACAGTCGATATCAAGGACTCTGTCCAGGGAGATCATGATCTCTCGTCTATGTCATCCAAAATGGCCGATGGAAACGAGAAACAAGAAGCTGAAGCTGCAATCAAGACGGAAACCAGTGAAGATGAGCCAACGACGGATTATTCGAGCAAGGCCGCGAATAAGACCTCGCTCAAAGACTATCTGGTACATTACTATTCGGGACAGCCACAAACATAATGCTCACTCTCAGAATAGCGAATATTTACCTACTCGACCTTCTGGGACAAGATGTTACTGGCGATTGCAAGTTTTGGCGAAATTGCCACTGGGGTGGTACGTTATTCTTCTCAATCTCTGACATTACAGGCTAACCAGAGGAGACACTTCCGTTGATGAATATTATCTTTGGTGAATATTAATTCTAGAAAGGGATGATTAAAATATACAATTAACCGATTCCTAGGCAACCTCGTTGGTGCTTTTGGGAGTTACTTCTCGCCTAACACGACGACCACCAAAGCACAATTTCAACATTCTCTCAACAAACAGACGTAAGCCTGTCGTGAAGTGCCTACTCGTGTCTCAGATTGTTCAGGTGACTGACATATCATTAGTCTCTACATAGTGTACATCTTCATTGCAAGATGGTTCTTGAGCTACATTTCTATCTTTGCTTTTAGGATTGTGGGACTACGTTGTTCTGCGAGGCTAAGGCTTGACTTCATGAAGGTGCGATAGGACAATACTTTTTTAATCAGACCGTCATTACTTTCAAGTCTTAAAGTTCATAACCCACTTAGTACTATTCTGACAAGCACTAGGCATTATTTGCTCTTCCTGTATCTACCCTTGATACCCTTCCGAGCGGACAGGCCTCGAACACGCTGACCAACACGGCCAACGTTCTTCAAATTGGCATATCTGAAAAGCTTGGGACCTTTCTCCAGTTCACTACTTTGATGATCGCTTCTATTGTGATCGCATTCAAGTACAGCTGGGCTTTGACGCTCGTCACCAGCTCTGTCTTGGTTTTCGTTGGCATCGTATATGGAACTATAATACCCATTGTCGTCAAATTAACAAAAGAGGTTGACCACGCCGATGCTAAGGCAGCCTCGATAGCTGGCGAAGTGCTTGGATCTATTCGTATGGTGGTGGCATGTGGGGCTGAAGGTCGAATTGCAAAGAAGTACTCTGGATGGATTCAGGAATCAAATAGGAGAGGGTTGAAGAAGTCTCCTGCTCTGGGAATACAGTTTGCACCAAGTAAGCAATTTCAATCTCCAACTTGCATTTCATGCTGACACATTTCTAGTGTTCTTCGCGGTCTATGCGTAAGTACATGTGAGAGAGCTTTGTACTCAGGAGCCTAACTTTGTACAGAACGATGGCATTAGCCTTCTGGTTCGGCTTCAAGCTATATGTTGGACACCATATCGACAACGTGGGATCCATCGTGATCGTGCTAATGTCCGTCATGATGATCGCTTTCAGTCTCTCGCAGACAGCAGCGCCAATCATTGCAATCTCGGCTGCCGCTGGTGCAGCAGCAGATTTCTTCGCCGTTATTGATGCACCAAAGCCAGACCAATCAGGTTTAAAGGATCCTGATGTTTCGGCCCATTCAGAGATACTTTTCCAGAACGTTAATTTTGCTTACCCTAGCCGCCCCCATGTTAAGGTTCTGGATAATCTCAATGTACGGACCCCTCATTGATAGTTCGTCCAGATGCTAATTGTTTCTGTAGCTTAAATTCGAGCCAGGTAAGATCACAGCAATTGTTGGAGCATCTGGATCAGGCAAAAGTACAATTGTGGCCCTACTCGAACGCTGGTACGAACTAGACGCCGAGAAAAGATATGTGCTTCCCGAAAGCGCTGTGAAGGACACGAAGAAGACGGACGCAGAGAAGGAGGCAGAAAAGGAAGCAGAGGAGCTAAAGAAACTCGAAGAGATTGGAGATCCGAAAACTTCAGTCGTTCTGAGTGGCTCCATTCTAATTGGAGGCCAAAATCTGGACGGCATTGATCTGAAGTGGTGGAGGGCACAAATCGGACTGGTCCAGCAAGAGCCGTTTGTTTTCAATGACACGATTTTCAGGAACGTCGAGTTTGGCCTTATTGGATCTCCGTGGGAACATGCGGATGTCGAGACTAAGAAGAAGCTTGTTGAAGACGCCTGCAAGGAGGCGTACGCGGATGAGTATATCTCTAGGCTTCCTATGGTATGGCACTATACACGTCTTTGTTCTTTCTAGGTATTGTGAAGCTAACATTCTTAGGGTTACGAAACGCAAGTTGGAGATGCTGGCATCAAGCTCTCGGGCGGACAACGACAACGTCTTGCGATAGCTCGGTCTATAGTCAAGCGGCCTAAGATCTTGATCCTGGACGAGGCGACGAGTGCGATAGATGTGCGTGGGGAACGATTGGTTCAGGCTGCGTTAGACAAAGTGAGCGAGGGGCGCACTACCATCACAATAGCGTAAGCCTTGATCTCATACTAATTTTCTATTTCTTCTTTATATGAGAGCCGGAACTTGGGAGCTATTCGAGAGCATTTAATACCGTTCGTCCTTGTGTCTTAGCTCCTAGGATAACTCCCAGACCGGCGCTCTCTTCTTAGAAAATGTTATTTATACTTTGCTAATAAGATGGCAGTCACCGACTTTCGACTATCAAAAAGGCAGACAAAATCATCGTCCTTCGAAAGGGAAAATTGGTAGGTAAATTCTTAGAAATCTCACCATATTACAAGAACTTCCCATCTTTGTTTTCCCTGCTGATATTTTACGTTTCAGGTCGAAGAAGGTACCCACAATAGTCTGCTGGCCGACGAAAATGGAGCGTATTGGGCCCTTGTCCACGCGCAGAAACTCACTATGGGAGACGATTTTGCAGGAGAGTCAAACTTGGACGAGATCTCTGCGGATAGTCTACAGCGAATACTAAGCACCGGAAGTGGAAATGCTAAAGATGCCGAAGCTGAAACTGTCTGGAAGCCAAAGGGCTTTTTTGGCAGTTTTGGGCTTCTGATGCGGGAGCAGACCAAACTGTGGCCGTGGTACCTAGTGCTGTAAGCTCCCCTTCGCCCAACATTCTTCTTGACAGTGGATTGACGAGTATAGATCTATTGGTTGTGCGGGCGGTGGTCAAGCTTATCCTCTGCAAGCTTACATCTTTAGCAAACTGATCAATGTTATCACATTTACCGGCCAAGCCCTCACAAGCGCGAGCAATCACTGGTCGTTGATGTTCTTCATTCTTGCTATTGGGACTGGAGCTGCATACTTCATACTTGGTTTCAGCTCAAATACGATATCGACAGTAAGTATTTCATTTCACAATGCCCTCCCGAGTTACCGCAAATGCTGACGAGATCTAGAACATCGCCTGCACGTATCGCCAACAATACTTCGAAAGCATCCTAGAAAAGCCAATACGATTCTTCGACGAGGAAGAGAACTCTAGTGGTACTCTGACAGCTCGAGTCGCGAACGACCCAACTCAACTTCAACAAATGCTCGGAATAAACATGGCAATGGTCGTCGTCGCTGTTCTCGGTGTCTTGGGATGCATCATCATCGCTTTTGTCTTCGGATGGAAACTCACGCTGGTCACTGTACTTGTTGCGATGCCGATAATGCTTACTGCCGGCTTCTTCCGGGTGAGATATGAAATTCAGTTCGAGGCTATGAATCAGGCTGTTTTTGCGGAAAGCTCGAAGTTTGCGGCTGAAAGTATTGGAGCTTTCCGAACGGTCATAAGCTTGACTATGGAAGATATGATTTCCAATCGATATGATGTCTTATTGCAAGGACATATTAGAAAAGCTTTCAACAAAGCAAGGTGGACGACGACTGTTTTTGCTTTCAGCGATAGCATTCAAATGCTTTGTATGGCGTTGGGGTTCTGGTACGGTGGGCAGCTGCTGGCTAAGCGTAAGAGATGATTTTACCTCTCAAGTTATGTTCGATAGGACTAACATTTTCGATTAGGCGAATACACCGCCGTGCAATTCTTCGTTATCTACATGGCAGTCGTTCAAGGGGCAGAGAGTGCTGGGACATTGCTCAGCTTTGGGCCGAGTTAGTAACCACTTTTAAGAGCGAGAAATATTGCTAATGTGTGCTATAGATATGGCTCAAGCTGCTGCCGCTGCAAACCGCATTTTGAGTTTCCGAACCAGGAAGGTTACGACGCCCGAGAACTCGCTACAACTCCAGGATACCGAGGGGGGTGTGAAGATTGAGCTACGAGATCTATGGTTCAAGTATCCCACTCGAGATATCCCTATCTTTACGGGTCTCAACTTGACAGTCAGTGTCAATGTTCAACCTGATATCCAAACACTGACACAGGACAGATTGAGAAGGGCCAATTCGCCGCCCTAGTCGGACCATCAGGCTGTGGAAAAACCAGCATAGTCTCCCTCCTCGAACGTTTTTACGACGTCCAGCGCGGCAAGATCCTCGCGAACGGAACAGACATCACCTCCCTCGACACCCGCGAATACCGCAAAGCCATTTCTCTTGTAGCCCAAGAACCAACGCTCTTCCAAGGCACGATCAAAGAGAACATCCTCCTTGGCGTCGACGAATTAACTCCCACCGAAATCCTCCACGCCGCTTGTCGCGATGCTGAGATCCACGATTTCATTATGTCTCTTCCCGACGGATATAACACTGATGTGGGGAATCGCGGGGTGAATTTAAGTGGAGGACAGAAACAGAGGATTGCGATTGCGAGAGCACTGATTCGTGATCCGAAGATTCTTTTGTTGGATGAGGCGACGAGTAGTTTGGATAGTGAGAGTGAGAAGGCGGTCCAGGCTGCCTTTGAGAGGGCGGCGAGTGGGAGGACGATGGTGGTCGTTGCGCATCGACTAGCAACGGTGCAGAATGCGGATGTTATCTTTGTGCTTGGGGAGGGGAAAGTGTTGGAGGTGGGGAATCATGCACAGCTTTTGAAGAGGAGAGGGGTTTATTATCAGATGGTAAGTCTTTTGTTTATTCTCTATTTTTATCTCGTTGGAGTGTTGAACTGATTTTTTGCAGTGCCAATCTCAGGCCCTGGATAGATAGGGGCTATAGATGTGGTATTGTGTATTTTCTGCGGTTTGTCGTCGTGTATATGAAGTTCGAGGACAGACGAACTTTCAACTCTGTTTTTTTTATGTATGGTACTTTATACCAATCACCACATTGTAGATAAGACTTAAAAGCCCATCTAATGCCAGAATCTCCTTTCAATAGATGAGATTCACGTTCATATTTGAATTGTTGCTGTGTTAGTGATGGTGAGAGTGTATGGTGTATGAGAGAACTTCTCTCCCATGCGGAGGTAGATAGGATGGTGTCAGGAATTTTGGTGGAAAATTGAAAAAAGGCCAAATGTCTCTCGGGTGCTGTACCTATTTTCTGGACATCTCTCTATGTCTAAGCTAGCTATCAAATTTTTAAGTTGTTGCGGAGATAGCAATATTGAACCCGAATTCCGGACTCCGCTGTGCGCTGGTTCGTCCAAGATATCCTAATATTTGGTACACATTGTTTATTGGTCTAAATGTCGTCCTCGCACTTGATACGCTCTCTTACCCCGCAAGCTTTGTCACCAATCAATTAGTAGACGAGTCATATTGATGCAAATTATGATGAGGTGCATACATCCGGTCGATCTGCGATTCCCATACCGAGTAGCATGGTTATGCTGGCACGTGATATCTTCCTCACCGCAAGAGGTAACCCTGCCACTGTTGGCAGCAATCATACCACAGACTACAACCATGACCCACTTCAGAACCGTGAACAAAAAAAATCTAGATACCTGTTCGACTCCAATTTGAAGTGGCAAAGAAAACGTTGACGAATCTCAGCTTCAAGCTGCACGGGAGATTGATATGAGCTGAAGTGGCGTCACCGTGCCAAGACCCATGGTTCAATCTTCACCACCCTAGCCACCCCAGCCCCCCAGCCCTAGCTTTCCCTTGTTATGGGCGGCTCTCTTCGTCCCGACCCTAGGACCCGAATCCGAACTCACAACATTGAAATATTAATGTTTACACCCACCTAAACAGTCAAGATGGCCGACCGGCATCGCAAGAGTAGCCCAACCCAGTCTCGTTCAAGTAGGAAGAGACATGGGTCGCGTCGCGATCCTCACTACGAAGAAATAGTGCCAGAACCAATCCCCCAACCACTACCACAACAACGACGGTACGAACCCGACATGCGCTCCAAAGCTACCGAACAAGATCGAGCAGTTTACGCCTCATCCTATTCCTCCTCCTCGAGCTCGATTATCGTCGATATCTCGCGTACATTCCCCCCGAACCGATGGGGGATCCGTACATTCTTCACTGCGCCATCTGAGCACAGGCGCAAATTGCGCAGACGTAGAAGTAGTCGATTATTCAAAATTGGCAACTCTTCGACGTCTTCGGTAAACAGTGATCTGGCATATGGAACTGGGTTCATAAAGAGGCCTAAAAGTCGGGTGAGGTCGAGGAAGGGAAAGGAGATTGATAGAGAGAAATACACTGAGAGGTATGGCGAGCGATATGATGCGAGATATAGCGATCGCGATGGACGAACATCTACGGCTACGAATAGGAATGAGCAGAGGGATAGCAGGAATGGACTCAGTCAGGCGGCAACGGATGCTGAGATCCTAGCTGTCGGAGCAGGACTGGCGAAGCTTGCGAAAGAGCAGAATAGGTTGGACTTACTGGCCACAAAGTCTGGAAGGAAACCTGAGCTCGTTGCTGTGAAGGAAACTGGCCATGGCCATGGTCACGGTCACGGTCTGCCTCCCAGTCGCGGTCTTGGCCCTTCGAAGATATCACATGGATCAGATACGTTCGATGAAGAGGGATGGGAATCCGCTTCTGATGATGAGTCTGATGTTAGTGTTGATTCGAGGTTGGCTTATGACAACAACACCAAGGGCGGTTGGAGACTGTTTGGCAGAAAGAAGTTCAAACCATTGAGCCGGAAGAACACTATTGTCGACCCTCGACTCTTTGGACCAGCGAATTCCTTGCACGGCGTCGTCACGCAACCAGTTGGATTTGGTGAGGTTTCGTCATGGACTTCTGTCAGCGATTTTGGTCAACGGGATGTATATCCCAGCACTCCAGCACAGGGGCCTAGCCAGACCGGCTCTCAACAGTCACTTCAAAAAGTCTTCCCTGATCCCACTTCAGACCCCGAGCTCTTTACTGCTGGAAGAGGCTCTCGAGGCTCCAGAGGGTCAGTTATCTCCGGACCAGAACCGCCATCTTATGCCTCTAACAGACCTGCCTCAATCCCTTTACAACAACCACAGCCCGTCACTCCCGTCTCTCAAAGCGTCTATGAACCTATCTATTCTACTCGTTCCGAATCAGGTAGTATCCTGAAGAAGCCATCTTCTTCTAGCCGCACTCCATCTCTGGCCCAAGCAGCAATGGTTGGCGTTGCAGGTGCTGCTGTCGGTGCAGCTATTGCTTTGAACAGAGATGATAGCAAGGATCGACAACGCGAGGAGGATCTTGCTCGCGACAGAGAACTTCGAAAACGCCGCGACATTAAGAGAGCGGAGGCTGCTCGTGAAAGCGATAGACGAGAGGCTGAGGAGCGCGAAGCCCAACGACGTGATTTTGAACGACGTGAATTCGAACGAAGAGATGCAGAAAGGCGTGAGGCTGAGCGCCGTGATATGGAGCGTCGTGATCTGCAGAAACGTGAGCTCGAAAGACGAGAAATTGAGAAAATAGAGAACGCCCGTCGACGAGATAGGCGGGGCAGTCCTGATCGGGAAGAACCCAAAAGTAAACGTCGAGACCGGGAAAAGGACAAGAAGGACGATACCACTCGCGGCGGAGGGCGAGAGAAGAGCCGTGATGAGACTAGGGATGACCGGGAGGATAGACATGAGAAGCAACGTAAAGAGAGACGTGATGAGCGCGTTGATCAATCCAAAGAACGAGTTGATGTCCGTCCGGTCGAACGTCGCCGTGCCGAGCGGCCAGAACTTGTTGATCGTCGCACTAAGAGCGAAGCTGCGGTATCTTCGACGTCTGTTGATCCGTTCCAGTACCAGGTCAAGGATTCCGCTTTCCCCACCCCCACAGTGGATTCCTCAGCAGGTCATCGTACGCCAACTGTTGTTACTGTTAATCGGGAACCTGATTTCTCCCGCATGCGAAGTTATCCGATCAAGGACTCTAGCTCAGCCTCTGATGTCCGTACTGAAGTTAGATATTCCGATAAAGATGAGAGCGATAGGCGACCTAGGGCCAGAGAACGAGATGATCCATTGCGTGAAGCTGAGGAGATATACGAGGAGACTAAGCATTTTACAGCCCCTATTGCCACTGCCGCTATTGGTGCAGCTATAGCTGCCGAACATCATCGTGAGACGAGGTCTGATAAACGAAGAGATGAGCGACGAAGAGACGACTATGACAACTACGACAACTACGATTACAGGCCCCGTGAGAAGGAAGCGGATAAAGATCGTGATAGCGAGGCTGAACGCATCCAAGAGGAGGCTGACAGAGCCTACCGCGAAATTGTCATGGCTCGGAAGATCGCCTCTCAAGTCATTCGCTCGCGGACTCCTTCACCTGATCGCTCAGTTGTTGATAAATACGAAGAGAAGGAAGAAGAAGAAGTCGTCCGCATTGTCACGCCTCCCGGTATGGAAGAGCACAAGAAGAAAGGACCTTATGATGCTCCCAATGCAGACTTTCAACTTGACCACGTTATCGAGCCGAGAGAGATGCATATCTTCAGAGCGCCAAGCCTCAGCTACGATCGTGCTGCTTCTGAACCTGTTTTCTTGAAGCGAGATCCTGGTGCCGAAAGACCTCGACCTCTCTTGAACCTTGTTTACCCGACCCCCACCCCGTCTCCAGTACCTGAAAAGCAAAAGGAACGCTCTGAGCCTGCTCGTTCGCCAAAGTCCAAAGATCGTGAGCAGCCAAAGATCAATACCTCTGATGTTGTAATTGGACCTAGAGGTGACGTGATTGCATCACCAACTACTTCTACTGTGTCTAAAGGCGTCACTTGGGGTGAGAACGAGACTAAGCACTACGAAGTTGAAAGCCCGTCTGAACATAAAGATGAATTTGTCTCAGCTGCCGACCTTCCATCTCGGGAAGTGCCACAGGAGGTCAAGTCGTCTGGCAGCAAGACGAAAGGATGGGGTGCTATTGCTGCTGGTATCATGGGTGCGGGTATCGGAGCTGCTGCTGCAAGTTCAAGCGACACTTCCAAATCATCAAAGTCAAAGAAAGATGACAGGAAAAGCGATGCTTCGTATGAGTACCGCGGGGTCGTTGTTGAACCAGAAAGTCCTCCACGAAGGAAGAGTCCGCCTCGAAGGGAGAGAGATCAAAGTCCCCCATCTCCAGGTCCAAAACCTGCTGGCCCTCGCTCTGCACGCGTTCCTGGTGCATTCGATGATGACTTGGATTTCACTGCGACCGTGGCAGCTGGTCTTCAGGATACCGGGTTTGATCCAGACATTGTGATCAATGATCCATCATTCCGCAGACGCGATTCTCCGCCGGGGTCTAATGGCCCTAGTATCTATCATCCTCCATTCGCTGAGACGGTCTCTGATTTGGGTGCTATACCTCCGCCAGTGGCTGGTAGTGTTGGCTCTGGTTTCATCCTAGGTGAAGTTGCCAGTACTCCCAAAGACTGGCAGAGTGCTTCCCCTGCTGCTGAAGAAATCGAAACGCCTACCAAGCCGAGCAAGAAAGACCAGAAGAAGCGCGACAAGCAAAGAAGACAAAGTGGTGATGTGACCCCGCTCGAGGAATCATCCTCGGTGAGGGAGGTCGCTGAAGAACCGAAGGACTATTTTAAACCTAAGCTGAGTAGGAAGGAGCAAAAGAAACTAGATAAGGAAGCAGCACGAAAGGCTGCTCTTGCTGAAGAAGAGATTATACCCTCTGTCGCAGAGCAGATTGTCGAAGAGCCGGAAAGCTACTCGGTGGTCTCGAAGAAGTTTGAGAAGCCGAAGAGGTCGTCGTCATTACCCGATGAGATTGCTGACACGGCTCGTGAGGCACGAACGGTATCTGTGCCGGTCAACGCATATGACGATCTGAAGAACGGAGACGATGACTGGACGGACACTAAGAGGACCAAAAACAAAAAGCGCGACAGTGACAATTACGACTCTTCTGTTCGAGCAGTTGTTCCTTCCGAGATCGCCTCCGAAATATCTTCAACTTCAAGCAGGAAGTCGAAGCGTGATAGTGAACGTTATGAGTCTCCACCTCAATCAGTACCTTCATATAGCGGTGCTTCTGACATCGGAGGAACTCCACGCTCGAAACGTGGGAATGAGAGATACGAGTCTCCGCCACGGTCAAGAGACGCAGTGTCTGATATTAGTCGCTCATCGAGCACGAAAGATAAATCGAAGCGTCGGAGCGAACAGTACGAGCGTGAACCGGAAGAGGTTTCTCTCCCACCTAGCACAGCTTCAGAGGTCAGTCGAGATGGAGACTATGATGACCGAAGGTCGAGACAATCTTCGAACAGAGATAGTGGGATATTCAGCAGTACAGACCGCGATCTATCTCAGTCTGTAGTCTCAGCAGACGCTTCACGATATGACGACTCGGAACCACGAAGAAAGAACAAGTCAAGAAGTGGTAGAGATGATTATGACGACTCGAGATCAGTAGCTTCTGCCCCTGCTGGCGACGACTACGACGATTCTAGAAAGAGCAAAAAGAAAGACAAGGATAAGGACAAGAAGGCAGGTATATTCTCCAGTCTGTTCGGCTCCAAGTCGGAACCTGGTGCTCGGGAGGATAACACCAAAAGCGCCAAGGACGATGGGGAGAGGAGGAAGAGCAAGAGGTCTAAGCGACATTCTGTCCCTGATTCCTCGAGCATTTATGATGGTATCGGTGCCGACTCCGTTAGTGATCTTTCTCGATCTGTGTCCAACGGAAGCCATGGCAAACACCATTACGAAGATGATCTTGACGATGGTGTACGAAGCGATGGCGAGAAGAGGAGAAAGAGTCGGTCCAGATCTGCAAGTACAACTTCAACCAAGAAGGATTCTTTTTTAGGTAATGCCGGCATCCTTGGCGCGGGTGTCGGCATTGCAGGTGCTGCTGCTGTTGCAACTGCTGCTCAGCAACATCGGCAATCAAAAGCCGCTAATACTAATACCAGTGAAACGGCGGAGCAAACTCACTCCTTGAGTCCGGAGAGGTCTATGGCAAGAGATGACATTCTCGACCCTGAGATTGCTGAACGACAATTCCGACCCTCGATAGATCCTCAGTATGGCGATCTGCTTCCATTACCACCAAGTGACCCGGCGTCGCCAAACGTCGAGCCAATTGAAGAGCTTCCAGCATTACCTGAAAGCCGTCCAGATACGCCAGACACTGAGCGCATCTCGAGAGAGAAGGGCATCAGTGCTATTCGTAGAAATTTGCAGGAGACGCCAATGAAGTCACCGAGCCAGAGTGCCGTCCCATTGATCTTCAAAATGGGCAATCGATCAACACCCTCCTCGCCCGGCCTCGTTAGGTCCTCTCCAGGCCACTCACCCGCAACTCCAAACCCAGAATCCCTTGGTTTCCCAAAAAGCAGACAATCTCGACCGACGTCTTGGGATAAGTCCACCGAATACAAGCCTCTGTGGCTACCCGAGGTCACTCGGAGGGGCTCAACTGCCCAACTCCATGATTCAGATGATTCTTATCCAGAATTACCTCCAAGTGAAGCGACCTCGAGAAGTTCCTCACTCCTCGACTTCCATGATGCTCTCGAGGAACCGCAGACCGAGACTAGAGACCGCTCCGAGTCTCTGATTCTCGACACCGGCCTAGCTTCTTCAGCATTCGCTGGTGAGCTTTTAGACTCTACGCAGACAACACCAAAGGCACCGACCTTTGCAAGAGAAATTAGCGCTGTAGAAAGTCCCGTCGAAGCTTCAAGAGATGCCACCATTCGTGAGGACCAATCCAAGGCTAATGAGCGGCCATCAAAACCTGACCATGAGGAAGAATCACATTCGCTTGGAAAAGATGTAGCTGCCGCGGCTGCAGTAGCCGGCCTTGTCTCGACGATAGGATATTTTGCTTCAACCTCTAGTAGAAGTCCGGTGAAGTCAAACTGGAAGGATGATCGTCCTTCTTCAAAGCGTGAAGTCCCCCTTCCCTCAGATGAAGCACGTTCTATGGAACATGGAGAACCCGAAGTTGAACTGCCATTCATTCGTCGACCATCTTCTCCGGTCGATCCCATGACAATGGATCGCAGCTCCTACCTGCTTCGATCATCGTCCATGTCTCGAAAGAATGACAATGAGAGAGATACACTGCACAGCATTCAAGAAAGGGAAGACGCTCATGTTTCGGCTTCAGAGTCGGCTTATGACGTTGAGCAAGAAAGGCAGCGAGCATTGGAGATACTTTCAACCCCTCGGGAGAAAGCCGAGGATCCTTTCCGACCTGAAACATCGCAGGACAAGGCCACTGCCTCTTATCTGGCACAGCCCGCTAACGAATTTGTTATCAAATCAAAGAAAGATAAGAAGAAAGATAAGAAAAAGGGTAAAGGTCTCTCTCGATTTTCTACTCAAGATGATCTTCCTTTGGCTGAGGGCAATCGAGATGTTATCCCTGAGCCTGAGGTCGAAGTTTCTGTCATCGTACCTGTTGAACGGGAGCTTGCTGAGGAGTCTGTCACATCAAAGTCTAAGAAGGACAGGAAGAAGGCCAAGGGTCTTTCGCGTTCTTCGACGCAAGATGATTTGACTTCAATTGATGCAAGTCAAGATGTTTTACCTGAGACTGAGACACCCGTGCCAGAGCCTGTTGAGGATTTCTTTACAATGAAGAAGTCAAAGAAAGACAAGAAGAAGAGCAAGAGCCTTTCACGCTCTTCTACACAGGACGATCTTACTCTAGTCCAGTCAAACGAAGGCGTCTTCTCTAAGGCCAACATATCCGAACCGGTCGAGCGAGAGCCCGTTGCAGAGTTATCTACGATAGGGGCGAAGGAGGATAAGAAAGGCAAAGGCCTGTCTCGATCTTTGACGGAAGAAAATCTCGACTCGGTTCGTGCACGCGACGATATGCTTGCCGATTCCGAAACGTCTGCTCATGCTCCCGTTGAGGCCGAACCAGCTGAAGATTTCTTCACGATGGGATCCATGAAAGGCAAGAAAGATAAGAAAAAGAACAAATCGACACCAGCCTGGGAACCCGAGGAGACTGCCAGCTTTGCGCCAGCACTAGTCCACGAGACGGTTAAAGATATACCGGAAGAGATCCCCGTTCCTAGTGATATCCAGGAAGCCGAAGTCCAACAAGTTATCGCCGCACCGGAAACCATCTCATCAACCCCCAATGAGCCAGAGCCTGCAAAAGAAGTCCGTATCCAAGAAGCCGACGACTTCTCAATGGCAAGATCTAAGAAAGACAAGAAAAGGAACAAGAAGGGCAAATCAGTAACAGCTTGGGAGCCTGAGTCATTCGAAGACGCACCGGAGGAGTTGATCCCTGGGGCAAGCAGTGCCACGCAGGTCGAAATCCCACCTTCTCACGACAGACAAGAGAGTTCCGAACCGGTGGTCGAAGCACCACAGATCGAGCCCACTCCTGTACAGGAGAAATCAATCGATGAGTACTCTAGCCCCAAATCTAGGAAAGACAAGAAGAAGGACAACAAGAAGAAGTCTGCGTTGATTTGGGAGCCAGAGGCTAGAGAGAGTGTTCCATCGGAGTCCTTGCCTGAGGCTGGTACGCCTGCCCTTGACGAAGAAACACCACTCACTCGTGATTTCCACGAAGCGTACTTCGATCAACCCATAATCGAAGAACACCGTCCTGCTGACGAAGCGTCTGCTAAGCCAAGCGAAGACTTCTCTCCCAGGTCTAAGAATGACAAAAAGGACGAGAAGAAGCGCAGATCGCTCTTGAGCTGGGGCGCTGAGTCTAGCGAGCCTGTCCCAAAATCAATTGACGAGCCCATTCAAGAACTAGCTCAGGACATTCCTGAATCCAGTGCCGACGCCGACACACAACGTAGAGATATTAACGAACCTACTCTTGAAGAAGCGGAGGATGCGCCTATTGAAGATTCCTCTGCACCTAAGTCTAAGAAAGACAAGAAGAAAGATAAGAGGAAGAAGCCTATTCTTGCCTGGGAACCCGAGTCGTTTGAAGATGCACAAGAACAGATCCAAGAACCTATGCCGGAAATCCCAGTGCCTCAGAACCTTTTTGAACGCCAAGAGACAATATCCCATGACACTCCCCCGTTGGCTGGAGATGTGCCAAAATCTCATGACCATGAGCCTTTTCCTGAGGGAGCCCAGACTCCAGTGGATCTTCCGCTTTCCCGAGACATTGAAGATACCTCGGAATTGCTATTGCCAATTGCAGCACCGGAACCTATTAGTGATACGCCTTTGCCTGTCCCTGAAGAAGCAGACTCGTGGTCAGCGCCCAAGTCTAAGAAAGACAAAAAGAAGGACAAGAAGAAAAACAAGTCCGTCTTGACTTGGCCAGAAGACGATCAGGAGATCAAGCTTGCTGAAGAACCTGTGGCTGAGCGAAGCAAAGAAGTCGTTGCACCCGAAGTGGCCTTGGTTGATGAAGACAAGCCATCAACTGAGTCGCATCGAGATGTTATCGAAGCTGTTCCTATTCCAGAATCAATTGTCACAGATGACAAACTACCCCAAACTCAAACTGAAACTAGCGACGTCCGTGAAGAGAATTATTCGACTCTAGCGCCAATTGAAAAGTATTCATCTGAACCGAGTCAATTTGTCACTGATATCGACTCTGCACCAATCTCCCAAGTCCTCAATGAGCCAAGTGAACAACATATTGAAGACATCTCAACTACTGCTTTTACTGAGCAAGGACAAGATTTTCCCGTTCCAAAGTTTAAGAAAGACAAGAAAAAGGATAAAAAGAAGGGGAAGTCGACTCTATCCTGGGAAGCCGAAGAAGAGCAGAGTGGTTCACAGACAACACCTGCATCATTGGAGGCTAGTCGGGATGTCTCAGAACAGCCATCTGCCGTGGAGGACGGTGAACAATTTGACGACTTGTCCACTCCGAAGTCCAAGAAAGATAAGAAAAAGGATAAGAAGAAGAAAGGGAAATCTACTTCCTCATGGGACGAGCCTGAAGCTCTAGAGTCTGTTCAGCCGGAGCCAATTGTTGAAGAGACTCGAGATGTGATCGAGGAGATGTCAACACCTGTGCCTTTTGAAGATACTCGTGATGTAGTTGAGGAGACAAAGGCACCTATGCCAGTCACCGAGGCTGAGGATGAATTCCCTACCTTCAAGTCTAAGAAGGACAAGAAGAAAGATAAGAAGAAGGGGAAGTCTATCTCCCCATGGGAACCGGAAGAAGAGGCAGAACCAAGGAAGTCAAGCGCATCGGATGGACCGTTGCAAACAGCTGAGCCCTTCGCCGAGGAGGTACGTACCTCTGCTGCAGAGCCTAAAGACGAGTTCCCTGTCTTCGCGGCGAAAAGGGGTAAGAAGGGCAAGAAAAATGGCAAATCATTCTCCACACGGGATGCCGAACCGGACCAGCAGATGAATGAGCCGATTACATCCGAAGTGCCTGTACAAGAGTCTAGAGATATGACTGAGGAGACATCCACGCCAGTTGCACAGGCTAAAGATGAGTACAATACTTTCGTGTCGAAGGACATAAAGGAAGACCAAAAGAAGGACGAAGCTATATCGGCATGGGAACCCGAGTCTGAGCAGCAAATCCAGGAGCCGGTCGTTTTGGAAGCACCTTCACAACCCGTTGAAGATCTTGTTCAAGAGCCAGTTATGCCTGCGTTAGAAGCTGAGGATGAGTTTCTTGCCTTTACATCGAAAAAGGACAAGAAGAAAGAAAAGAAGGCCAAGTCTTCAACTCCATCCGAGGCTGACAAAGAACCACCTGTCTCTGAACCTATAGAGCAACCTTTGGAATCAGCTCGAGATGCCCCTGAGTCGTCATCTACCCTTGTCGACGATTCTGCAGATACTTACTCGATGCCAAAATCTAAGAAGGACAAGAAAAAGGACAAAAAGAAGAGCAGATCAATGTCAGCTTGGGATCCAGACGTGGCGGAACTAGAACCGGAACCTCCTCAAGAGATCCTGCCTAAGTCAAGTCCCAACCTGGTTGAGGAGCCTTCGTCTATTTCTTTTGGCGCTATTATTCCTCAGGACGACATCTCATCGAAGAACCTTGAAACTGGTTTGCCAGCAAAGTCTACCTATACTAAGCCTGAGCCTGAACTCAACATACCCGAGAGAAGTCGTGATATCGTCCAGGAATCAATCCAGGGTCCTTCTGATTCATTCATACCTGTAGCCAATGCTAGCGAGAAACGACAAGAATCTAGCCTTCTCTCTGACCTAAAGCAGAATTTTTCAGCCCCAGATCACGGACCTACTGAATTACCTCAGGTTCAGGAATCATCTGAGGACATTTTGGACAAGGCAGTGGTCCATGATAGTACTTTGCCCGAAGAACAGGATATCAGCACACGTGATATTCCTAGAGAAGTCGTCTCAACCCAGGAACCGATATCATTCCCAGAATCTTCGGCTCATGAGATCCAACCTGATGTGCAGACTGTCGCCCCAGAAACTTCTGCGCCCAATGAATTCACCGTTCCTGAGACCAAGAAAAGCAAGAAGAAAAAGAAGAGCAAGTACGCAGCTTGGGAAACAGAAGGGGAAGCAGTTCAACCCGAGGAACTTTCGCTTGCTACCCAGGCCGATATCAAGGATGTCCCTCAAGACGAGCCAGCTCGGGAGGAATTCGTCACCAAGAGCATAAAAGACGAGGAAATGGATGACAAATTAATCAGTACCTGGCAAAACGAGCAAGATAATCCTATTGTCGAAGAACCGGAATCTTATATCCGACAGCCGGAGACTGCTGCGCACCTATCACAAGAGACTCCTGCTACCGAAGACTACTTTGTCTTCAATGAAAGCAATAAGCCGAAAGAGGGCAAATTGACCAGTGCCTCGGAACCTGACCAGGAAACTCCCCTTGTCGAAGAACCTGAGTCTTCTGTCCAAGAGCGAGAGATTGCTGCAGACCAATCACAAGAAGCTCCAGCTCCAGACTATTTTGTCTTCACTGAAAATAAGAAAGGGAAAAGGAAGAAGGGCAAATCTGTCAACGCAGGGGAGCCTGAGCCGGAGATCGCCCCTGCTGCAAGAGCTGTTTTTGACGAGAAGCCAATTGATTCATTCGAGGAGTTCACAACCGACGAGCCCCATCTGCAAGAAACGGAAAGTGGATCGAAGCCTGCTCCTGATGGATTTGCTGCTGGATATGACAACGACCAACTTAGCCTTGCCAGACAGCTTCAAGAAGAATTCGGCTCCGGCAGCAAGAAGTCGAAGAAGGACAAAAGCAAGCGCAAGAGCTTACCCGCAACTCCTGCTCGCCAACCTTCAAGATCAAGAACCGTTGATGAGCTCACAGAGGACCATCACCGGGCCAGAAGTCTTTCTATTGAGCCTTCAGCTGCAAGGCCTGGCGTGAGCCCGGGTACTGGTGAGCGGCAAAGTGTCTACAGTGCGGAGCAACTCGAATTAGCTCGTCAATTAAAGGAAGAATTCGGCTCCGGCTCTAAGAAGTCTAAGAAGGACAAAAAGAAGAAGCGAGACCTTTCTCAGACTCCGGCACAAGACGATGACTTCACAAAAGGGATCGTTGAAGAACCGCAGGTTATAACACCTGAAGTTCCTGCAGATGTGTTACAACATGAAGCTACAGATGCTCAACGTGGCGATGGCTTTGTGGCAGGCTACCAGGAAGATCAATTGTCGCTTGCTCGCCAACTACAGGCAGAGTTCGGATCTGGCTCTAAAAAGTCCAAGAAAGACAAGAAGCGACGCAGTACATCTCAAACACCTCGAGAGCAAGAACCAGCTGCGGATGACTATTTTGGAGAGAGCTCACAGCCTCAGTACTCGGAGCCGTTACCTCTTGAAGGCCCGGAAGACGCTGAGCAGCGTGGCATACAAGACAGAGAGCCTGTCCGTGATGGCTTGGCAGTTGGCTACAGCGAGGATCAACTCGAGCTTGCACGACAATTGAAGGAAGAGTTTGGTTCTGGGTCCAAAAAGAAACCCAAGAAAGATAAGCGCAAGAGCTTGCTTCGAAGTACTACGGAAGATGACTTCTCTTCCGATGCATTCATGGGAGGCTCTGAGCAGCAAAGTGGTGTCTCTACTCCGTTGGACGAGGGTGTCCGTGATGCATCGATTGAGCCCGAAGATGCGTTTGCTGCCCTGCCCAATAAATCTAAAAGGGACAAGAAGGGCAAGAAACGAGAGACGAGCCTTCTTCGTGGCACAGCTGATGAGGAATTCACATCCGAACCAGTGCCCGAGATTATTACGGAATCCAAAGACAAGGAACCCTCAGACTTCGTTGCTACGGAGAGAGACCGCAATGAACTGAGTGTTGCGGAAGCCGAGGATGAATTTGCGTCCGTGACAAAGTCCAAGAAAGATAAGAAGGGCAAGAAGCGCCAAAGTCTAGTTCCAGTCGAGGAAATCGTTCAGCCTGAAATGATGACACAAGATATTCTTCACCAAGGTGACACCCCTGAACTAGAAATCACCGAAAAGGACATAGAACAATCTCTGCCCATCAAGCCTGAAGAGGACTTCGCACCTGTGTCGACGAAGGGCAAGAAGGACAAGAAGGATAAGAAAGGAAAGAAGCGTGATAGTCTCAAGCCCGACACCGTCGAAGAAGTCGCAGTTCCCGTGATCCTTGCTGAGAGTGTCAGCAAAGCGGAAGCATTTATTCCCCCAGCGGATAGCGAGCAGGCTACTGATCTAGAAGCTCCAAGTCAGGAGATGTCGACATTACCAGCTGACGAAGACTTCACCTACACTACCAAGAAGTCGAAGAAGGACAAGAAGAACCGAAAGAGTATAGCTAGTACTGAAGACTCTCTCACTCAGCCAGAACCGGAGGCACTTTCTGCTTCACAATATTTAGTCGCTAATGAGCCTTCAACTGCGGATGCTACCGCTGTCGGCTCCAGCACAGACGCTGTAACCGAGTCAGATGAATTTAGTCTTGGGCGTAAGCTGTCGAAGAAAGAGAAGAAAAGAAAAAGCTTGCTTCGAAGTTCTACTTTCGACGAGACATCTGAGCAGCCAACAGAGACGAGGGATGTTCGACCAGAGTCTGAGAGCCGAGGTATTGCTAATGCAGGTGCATCTGCTCCATTAGAAGAGCCACAAGATGGTGGATTCGAGGTCTCGTCCAAGAAGTCGAAGAAAGACCAAAAGAGGCAGAAGAGTTTGCAACAGAGCTCCTTGGCCGAAGATATTCCAATGGAACAGCATACAACGTCAGCCAGACAAACGGAAGATGCCGATAATCAATTTCTCAAGGCTTCAATCGAAGCGTCTTCAACTGAAGAACCTGCCCCTCGCCCAATTGACGTGGAATCAATAGAAGCACGCGATTTTGGAGTCAGCCAGCCAACTGAGGAAGCTGCTCCAGAGGACATGTTCGGAGACTTTGCCTTCACCAAGAAATCGAAGAAAGAGAAGAAGAAACGCAAAGATGCCGCTCAGCAGGACTCATCTGAAGCTTCGGGGACCTTGACACCCATGGATCCTGGCACTGATCTGAAGACTGTTATTGAACCATCTCTTCCATTGCTGGAGACCTCCGAGATTGTTGAACCACAACATGAGCCTATTATGGAGATTCTGCCTCTTTCCACCACCCGAGAAGTCGTCGAGGCGCCAGTCGACGATTGGAGTCTTCTATCTAAGAAGTCCAAGAAGGATAAGAAGAGAAAGGGTTCCTCGAAAGCTAATTCTGAGGGACCTTCTGGAACCTCGACCCCCTTGGGGCCTATCATGGAGCCCATCGAAAGCGTGAAGAGTGAACTGCCGCAAGATGTTCAAAAGCCTGTTCCATCTGAAAACTTTGTGGACGAGAAACTAGAAGATCTATCCGCAGCCTCCAAAGATGTCCAAGAGCCCGAGGATGAGTGGGGAGATGCTCCAGCCAAGAAGTTGAAGAAGGACAAGAAGAAGCGTAAATCAGGCCTATCTACGCCTCTTGAAGAGGCTGTGCCAGAACCCGAGCTACGTCCTGCTGAAGTCGCGGATCAACCTACCTTTCCTGCAGAACCTGTCCACGAGGAAGATTTGTCCGCCGGAGAGCCACTATCTCGTGATCTGGAGCGCAGCGTGCCTTTGACACATGACACCACCATCACGATTCCTTCTGAAGTCATTCCACAACAAACGGAGGAGACTAAGGACATCGCCCCAGAGCCTGAAGATGAATGGAGTCTACCATCCAAAAAGTCAAAGAAAGAGAAGAAGAAGCGCAAATCGGGTCTATCTACGCCAATTGATGAGGTTATGCCAGAGTTCGAACAGCGTCCTGAAGAAGTCCTCGGCCAGTCTTCTATACCGAAAACAATAACCCAAGAAGAAGCGCTGCCAATTGAGACATCGCTCTCTCGAGATCTAGAAAGCATTGAATCATCAACACACGATGCCGCCGTCGCTGTTCCCACGGAAGTCTTCCCACAGCAAAGAGACGACGTCGAAGCGCCGCTCGCTCGAGAATTAGATATCTCAGCTCCCGCCGAAACCAAGGACATTGCCCCTCAACCAGAAGGTGAGTGGAACCTTCCATCCAAAAAGTCGAAGAAAGACAAGAAGAAGCGTAAATCGGGCCTTTCGACTCCATCCGAGGAACCCATGCCTACTACCATGAACGAAGAAGTTCTGGCGGGGCCGAGCAATTCTTCTATACCTCCAGAGATCACCCCAGAGGTTTTGGAAGCAGACACAGATCGTACTGTCCATGAAGGCATCGTAACGGCTCCTGAGCCAAGCACTGTTGAGCCTGAAGGGGAATGGGGTAGTCTGACAAGAAAGGTGTCAAAGAAAGACAAGAAGAAGCGCAAATCCGGTGTTTCAACACCAGTCGAAGAGCTTATTACCCCCGAACCTGTAAAGCCTGCTGTAGAAGAGTATAAAGAGTCTCTTCCAGAAGTCATTCCTACAGCACGCAAAGTGGTAGCTATCGAGACTAGCGAGCCTGCTACTCAAAAGCCGATTCCAGCGCGGGACGATAGCTTTGCCGAGGCTCAAGAGAAAGAATATTCTTCCCATACTACTCGGAATATGGATGAAGAAGAAGCTACAGACGAATTCGCCACCATCGCCAAAGGATCAAAGAAAGGCAGGAAAGGCAAGGCAACTTCTCGGGACTTTTCAGAAAGTGGACCAAGCTCTTTCGTCCCATCTACCAGAAGCACATCCGGACCAATCAACCTATTTCCGAAGCATGAACCGAGAGCCGATGCTCCTGAGATACCTGAGCGACAAACTTCCAGCCCTGTGTCTTTCGAGGAGAGTGATGCTACTAGAGAGGCGGCCATCTCAGACTCGCTTCCAGACGCTAACCTCAATACGCATCATGACGAGGCTGCAGACATCCTTCCCAGCGACCTGTTCAGGAAGCCATCAAAGAAAGACAAAAGAAAGCGCCAGGCTACTGTTATTGTAGGCGTCGACGATGGCCAAAGCGCTGCAAAGGCACCTTTGACATCTTGGGCGGATGAAGTCGAAGAGGCTGAAATAATAAGAGACCATCCGATCATCGAAGACCTGGCAAAAGACAAGGCTTTGTCTCACATTCCCAGCACCACCGAATCAACAGCTGTCGACGACTTCAGACCGGCGAAAAAAGGGAAGAAAGGGAAAAAGAGGGACTCTATCCAGTCTGAACCTGTAGAAATTCCGCGCCCGCCCATTGGAGCAGATCTTACCAAGCATGAATCATCAGACAAGTCTAGCAATATTCCTGCATTCGCCGCAGCTGCAGCTGGTGCAGCTCTAGCAGGCGCAACCCTTTTCGGTAAAGCCAAAGAATCGCCTGAAGAGACAAGTACATCAGAAGCTTCAACACCAGTCAGAAAATTGTCGAAGAAAGAGAAGAGGAAGCAGAGTATCGATAAGAGAACGGCAAAAGAAGATGATATCTTCGATGATCCTTCTCTATGGGAGGGTGAGAAGCCTAGAGCATATGAAGAATCAAGGCATCAAGGAGAGAAAGATGACGGGTCTTGGTCACCTCCTCACGAGGAAGAGCAAGTTCAAAACAGACCAGACATCGTGCTTAAAGATGTATCGCCTGTGGATGAGGTGACTGCTAGGGAAAGCAAAGTCGACGTAGCTTCACATTTGGGCCCGCAGCAATGGTTCCCTTCATTCGCGCCAGACGCATTCAGCAAGCTTGAGGAGATGCGACCCATGGAAGAAGAGGTAGAAAGTGGGCCTGAGATTGAGCCAACAGCAATCTCTACCGCTGATGAAAGTAAAAATATTTCGGGGCAAGAGTCGCAATCTAAGGACTCGTTCTATGAGTTTGTTACCCCACGATCAGGAGAAGCTAAGGAGGACTTAACCAGTAGTCTTGAAACAAGGACGTTGCAAGGCGCTCCTCATCAAGACAAGATTGCAGAATCTATCGAGCAGCCATATCTTTATGAACCATCCAGAAGCATTGTGACTACACCACCCGAAGAAAGGAATATCTCCTTTGAGGGCGTGCCGCCAATCAGCCAAGAACACATCTCAACTCCACACAGAGACTTCACTGAACCCCACGATACCGACAGGTCGTTCTACGACTCACCCGTTGAGTATCGACAATCTACACCTCTCAGTAGTCGCAAGTATGCACGCGTCTCCGACCTGCCAGTTGTTCACGAAGAAGTCCTAGAGCCGGAAGAACATCCTAGTCGGCACGACCACGATGCACCCACACGACACAGAGATAGCGCCTACGAATCTCCAATTCCACCTCAGAAAGGATTTTCGGACCTGCATGAACACGTCCGTGACAGTGGGGTCCATCTCCGCGACTTCTCACCAGCAGAGAAGACTCGAGCACCTGTGTCATCTACCGATGATGCTATAGCCAGATTATCATGGCCTCCAGTTGATGAAGAAACCGAAACTGTCGACTTACACAGATCACAGCGACTGAAGGTATCAGCTAAGAAACACTACGAGGACGGAAAGCGATCTATTGAAGTTCATGATTCACCACGGCCCAAGGGCGACAAGACAACAGATTTCTATCATTCTCAGCGAGTCTTAGAAGAGAAGCCCATTCTCCACCACGATGATAGCCGAGACACTCTACCATCGCAAAGGGTCGCGGAGGAGGTGCACACGGAATTGCACAGAACTCCTACGATTCATGGAACACGCAGACCCAGTGGGGGCAGCCTCGTGCAGCAACGTCTTCAAAAGTTTGAGTCGCCAGATGCAGTTCGAGCGACACCTCCCAGAGCTGGCAATATCGTGAAGCAACGAGTGCAAGGTCTCGAAACTCCCGATTCACAACGAATTCAAAAACTGGGCCCAGAAACACCAGACTTGCCTCCACCTCAGAAGCAGGCATTTGCAACTCCAGGATCACAACGGTCGGACAGATCTCAACCGTCAGATCATGACAGCCCAGAGTATCAGCGATCCCAGAGGCCCAAAGAAGATAAATATGCCGGTCTCACGTCTGCCGAAAGACCCAAAGCTGAGAAACCCAAAGGGTTCAGTGATCTGGAAACAGGTGTAGCGCTCGCAGGCGCTGCGACGCTTGGATTTGCTGCAGCCCGAAAATTAAGCCAAGAGCAACGACCTAACAGTGCGCAAAGCATAAGATCATCTTCAGGCGTAAACCGATTGCGCACGCCGGACCTCCATCGACCAGACAGCGTGAACAGCAACCGCTCGGGCACGCCTCCGCTCCGCCGTAGCGATCGTAAAGTTGCGGATCTGAGGTCTCTCAGCCAACGGAGCAAGCCTGATCTCGCTAAAGAGGCTGAGATTGCCGCCATCACCGCCTCAGCAGTAAATACAGCAAACCCGACTGCAAACGAGGGCCGGGTCCGGACAAAAGACATGGCAGATGTCTATGTAAGCTGAATTGATCGTAGATGATAATATTGATGCTAATGTGCCAATTAGGATGGCTTTGGGGAAGGCCGGATGGGCTCACCACGGTCTCCGACTCGACCCCACAGCATGCGCCGACGACAGAGCATGCAAGTTCTCGAGCTCGAAAATAGGGTCGAACAGTTGGCAGCCGATAATCGCATGCTTGCAGAGTTTAAAGCCCAGGCTGAACGAAATCTACATACATCGCAAACCTCAGCCTCGGTAGAGAAGGACGCCGAGATCGATAGCCTCAAACGAACACTCGACTGGTTACAACATGAAGTCACAAGGCTCACTGAAATGAATGAGGGGCTGACAAGCGCGAATACGGAGATTGCGCGACAACACGCAGATCGATATGGCATTCTCGAAACACAACATGCTCAAGCCACTCGAGCGCTGCAAGAAACCAAAGATGCACATACAAATCTATCGTCTGGTATGGAGGCAATGGTGAGAGTTGAGGTTCAAAAAGCAGTACAAGATAAGGATCAGGAGATTGCCCAATTGCGGGCAGAGTTGGATGCGGCGAAGGAACAGATTCGGGAAATGCAAAGACAAATTCTGGCTTCAAAAGCCAACGATATTGACTTTCTGACGGTTAGAGACGAGGACTACTTCGACAATGCTTGCCAGCAGCTCTGCCAACACGTTCAACAATGGGTAGTACGATTCTCAAAGTTCTCAGATATGAGAGCTTGCAGACTCACGAGTGAGATCAACAACGACAAGACCATTGACCGACTCGACAACGCCATATTAGATGGCTCTGACGTGGACAAATACCTCGCAGACAGAGTCAGGCGAAGAGATGTTTTCATGTCGATGACAATGACGATGGTATGGGAATTCGTATTCACGAGATACCTCTTCGGAATGGATCGAGAACAACGACAAAAGCTCAAGTCGCTCGAGAAGATACTCTCAGAAGTCGGACCCGCATCTGCGGTTCACTCTTGGCGAGCGACAACACTCACTCTTCTTTCAAAGCGTGAAGCGTTCCAACAACAGCGAGAGCAAGATACACAAGCAGTCGTACACGCAATCCTAGAAACATTATCGGAGATCTTACCGCCTCCAAGCGACCTCGAGGCCAAGATCGAGGAACAGTTGGCAAGAGTGATGAAGGCGGCAGTCGATCTTTCAATTGAGATGCGCTGCCAACGCGCGGAGTACATGATGCTCCCACCTCTTCAACCAGAGTACGACGCCAATGGCGACCTCGCAAGCAAAGTCTCCTTCAATGCAGCTCTGATGAACGAGCGCAGCGGTGACACTGTCTCGAACGAAGATCTCGAGGCCTCAAAAGCAATTGTGCGGATTGTGCTCTTTCCTCTCGTCGTCAAGAAGGGAGATGATAGTGGAGAAGGCGATGAGGAGATCGTTGTCTGTCCTGCTCAGGTCCTTGTTGCTAAAGGCAAGAAGGCTAGATTCACGGATACTGCGCAGAGCAATCATAGTCGTATGAGCATGCAAAGCACTATGCCTGCTGATGCTGGGGATGGGAACGTTATTTAGATAGGACTTAGGTGATATCCTTTTGGGCGTCGTTGATGAATTGCATTATACCGTGGCGTTGATCTTTTGACATTGGGTGGGATGGGTGGATGGGTGGATAGATTTTATGACCTTTGTAGGATTTTATGTAATTTTTTTGTATGTTGTAGTAGATCCCTTTCTATCTCAAAAGTAGCAGATAATTCAATGACTTTATGGAATATTAGGGTTTTGATAGGTACTCATATTGTAATGTGTACTTCTTTACTTCTCTTGTTGAAAATGGCCATCAAGGTCTTTCATTTATCTCGGCCACGTGCTTTTCTCATCAAGTTCGCTTGTGAACTTCCTTATTTATCATCCTGAAGTATTGGATAAGAGATGCTTCTTTCGTCCAATGCTTTTCTAAGAAGTGGAACTTAACCAATCATCGCGTGTACTTCAGACATCACCTCGCTCCGTCGCTTCAACACCTCACTCACACCTCACCTCGAGCTCAAAATCCTCAATACCATTCTATCCAGCATGCCCTCCTCAGCCTCGTCCTCATCGTCCACCTCACCCCTACCTCACTAAGTACCGTTTCTCAACCCATGGTACCGGGGCTCCAACACCCCTTCACTCAGTGGCCGGAGTTCCTCTCCTTCCCGTCCCCCTCTCTCCACATAAACACTCTCGATGCAACACCAGCATCATGATCTCAAGAACCGCATCCTCGCATCTTCCATCATACCGTAGATCCCTTCCTCCTCCGCCATGAAAACACAGGTACCGATACTTATCGCCCTTCAACTCCTTATCTTTGAAGTGAAGGAGAAGAAGCGCGCTAGGCCATTTTAGGAAAATGAGAGTGGGAGAGACGGGGGGTTGCAGAGATAAGGACGCCGAACGCCACAAGGCCGGTTCCAGAACGTGAGAGAGAGATAGGTGAGAGTCTGCCGTCTCGGGGGATAGGGAGCGGCGGAGAGTGATGCACAGTGATGCAGGATTGTGGAGTAGGATGGACGGGTATGGCTTGTGGGCTGGGCTGGGGTGCATGCGTTGATGTCATGGGCCGGTGTGGGTTATTTTGACGACATGTCATGATGGTGTGTTGGAGGTGTAGATGCAGGTTGCTTAGAATAGGTTTGTTGTGCAAGGTCTAGACTTGTGGACATTGGATGTTGTGGTAGGGATGAGCTGGTGTGAGGGGACTGGTGATGATAGGGAAGCGCCGATGAGGTTGCGACGGTGAAGTGAGCGGTGCCAAGAGAGTCTTGAGACGAGTGATTGTGACGTGGTGCCAAGGTGTGCTTGCATCTGCAATCATGTCCGGTTGAAGAGAAGCAACAGAAGCCCGTAGATCGACGTTTCATGGGGAGGATGTGAAGCACATTGTAGCAGCAGCGTGCAACAAGCAGAGACCGAAAAGAATGAAGTAGATGTATATGATTTGTCTTGTGATGGTAATATTCGTACAGTAAGGAAAGTCGAACTAAGAAGAGTATATCCCATTCGTAAATAGTCCTTGCCAAGGATATCGCTCACGCCACACCAACTCCAAACATGTCCAATACCATCCAAAAACTCATCCAACTCTTAAGAAGCTTTTCTTTTTCTATCCCAAAGTAGGAGAAACTCTCATGTATGGCCATTAGTTCCATTAGTAGCACCATTAATGCCACGCTTTTCTTTAAGCTCATTTTCTGCTGCAATTCCGTGACGATCGCCCATGACCAAGCTGTGATCATGTTCATTGCTGGGCGACCGATCTGGTGCGTGTCCATTGATCATGTCGCTGTGTTCTGGAATTCCGTGTCGGTCTCGAGGCTCGACGTGACTCTCCACCTTCTCCGGCTCATCTCTAGCTGGAGTCCAAGCAAGATAATCTCTCCTGACTTCAACATAATCATAAGCGAACTCTCCGAGTTGGTCATCATCCATTCCGAGAAGTTCGGCTTCTTCAGAGGTTCTGAGATGCAGGCCGGGGATGAAGTTGATAATCAAAGCGATGATGGTGGACATAACGAATGCATAGCCAGTACAGGCTACGATGTATGCGACTTGGATATAGAGTTGTTTGTAGTTGTGGTTTAACCATCCGCCGTTTATGGAGCCCGTGTTGACGCCGTCCAGGCCGATAATATAGTCAGCTGCGAAGAGGCCATTGAAGACCAAACCGATCATGCCTGCGATACCGTGCTCGGCGAAGACATCCATACTGTCGTCGATGCGAATCCAAAATTTAACTGTGGAAAGTCGTCAGCGCTGAACGCCTAAAATTAATGAAGGAGAACTTACTCTTGGTTGCAAAGTTAGCAACTATGCCAGTAACAATACCGAGAATGACGGAGGCCCAAGGCGTGATGAAACCAGATGCTGGAGTAGCAGCCACAAGACCAGAGATACATCCTGAACACCAGCCGACCATGGACCACTTTCTCGCAAGACGGTAATCGAGAATACACCAGGTCATGGCGCCAAACATAGCAGCCAAGCAAGAGTTCCAGCACGCCATGACAGCTCTTAAATTGGCACCGAACGCAGAGCCACCATTGAAGCCCAACCATCCAAACCACAGCAGAATCGTTCCAAGAGTGATCAGAGAAACATTGTGAGGTCGGAAGTTCAACATCATCTTCTCCTGACGCTTGCCGAGAACCATGGAGTATGCAAGAGCTGAGAGACCAGATCCGATTTCGACAGGTCCTCCACCTGCGTAATCGAGAACACCATATGTGTATGCCCAGCCGTTGACGTTCCAGGCCCAGCAGGCGATGGGGCAGTAGACAAGCGTTGCCCAGCAAAAGATGAAAACGAGAGCTGGGATGAGTCGACCACGTTCGGCGACAGCACCCATGACGATTGCTGCTGTTGTGGCGCAGAATTGGAGCTGTCCAAAGTCAGTCTCTGGCTCATATGTATTGTGTGTCGCACACCCACCTGGTAGAAAGAATATAGCAATTCAGGAATAAGAGGTGAACCTGGAGAAGGGGTTCCCAGGGTGTGCATAAGTCCAAAGTGCCCTAGGTTTCCTGGTCATCAAGTTAGTATTGAAACCCTTAGAAAACGCTGAAGAAGCTGAGGTTCGAGCTGTCTTGCTTCCAAGATAACTCTTAGTCCTTTAGCTCTCACGGAGAGCGGAGCAGCAAGTCAGTATGAAAATAAACCTACCAATGTATCCATTTGTAGCCGAAGAGCTGAATGCCAAGGAATATCCCCAGAAATACCATTGGAAGACGATTACTGAGAATGATCCCATACAGGCCCAGATCATTGACAA
Organism: Mollisiaceae sp. DMI_Dod_QoI; assembly: GCA_009613015.1. NCBI lineage: Eukaryota > Fungi > Ascomycota > Leotiomycetes > Helotiales > Mollisiaceae > Mollisiaceae sp. DMI_Dod_QoI. Next base: position 473,769 of record VXCB01000012.1, read on the forward strand.
GGCCGACTTTCGTCGTGCAAGACCCGAGTATAGGAAACCCAGTCCTGGAATCATGAGCAGGACCATGCATGATGAAACGATGATATATGCCTGATCTCCAGGATCGAACCATTGATTGAGATTTTCGACAGCTATGATTTTGTTAGTATGTGCAGGTTTGAGTGAGGTGGTGCGAGGAAATAAAAGCTCGGGTGGATGTAGAAGGAACGCATTCGTACCCGAATCACCGCCATCGAATCCTGTGCCATTGTATGTTGCCGGCGGTCCCACCCAGGCATAATTTGGAGCATATGTGCCCACGGTTGGTGTCGGCGTGGCCATTATGAGGAGAATCAATTGAGGATCGCACTCGGGATTTTATCGATGTGGTGCCGATCTCGGCCTATCCTCCAGAATGACGTATATGTTCGTGTCTTTGTGTTGCTGATGGGATATCTCGTTGTGCACGAACACACAAGCCAAGTGAGGAGGTAGACACAGAAAAGGAAGAGGGAGAGGGAGGAGAGGGAGGAGGAGACGAGAGGGTGTATATCAACGAAGAAACACAAGCTTTTGGGAAAGATAAAGGAAAGAGATATCAGTGGGGCTGTCTGTTTTTGGAGGACAACTGGAATCGACTATAAGCTTGAGCTAGACGCAGCCCAGAAGGACTGGGAGAAATCGAGGACGACAGTCCCTTTAGTACTCGCACCGGCGCAGAGGAGCGAGCCATCGTTCGACCACCCACGCATCCCAAGCAAGAGACTATAAAATACCAAGACTCTTCCACGGAGGCCAGGACCGGAGGCGGAGAGGGGCAGCGAAAAAGCATGGGCGAGCTACGGAACGGGGACGAGGATCTCAACACGCGACTCTCCAAACGAGCTGGCAGACTGACCACTGAGAACTTTTTGCCTCGCTGTGAACCTGGGTGCGACTCTGCTAGATGCTTACTTCGTGCGCCTTGGCGGCAGAGATCTGTCTAGCAGATCTGCAGGCGGATATGGATAATGGAACAAGTGAAGTGCAGGCAACTGAGAGCCGACGTGGGACACAGGGGATCGAGACAGCAGAGGCAGGCAGGCAGTCAGCAAGGCGGTCCTGTTAGCAGCCTCATTCGTGACCTCCTTTTCCCAGACAACAGGGAATGACAAGCACAAGCTGTCCGCCCTCTCTCTAGCTGAAAGCTCGACCGACGGGCATTTTCTGACAGATGAGCGCTTTTCGTGCCATAACGTGGGTATACTTCGTATATCCGGCAATAATTTGTCTGTGAGGGATCCTCCGCGTGGAGTGAGGGCAAATGTCGTGACCTGGATATCTCAGGTTATAACAGACCGTCAATCATTGGCTGAGATCTCGATGCTGCACGAGTACAGTGCCCAAGCATGGAAGCAGTTCGTGGGGTCTCAAATCTCTGCTGCGAAATCGCATGCTGCCAAAAACTGTGCATGTTGTTCCATCGGAGCAAAGATTGTTCGTCGACCAGGGGGTGACATGGATGCGAGGTGTGCCGTGCCGGAACGAGGCTGCGGCTGGGCATGGGGGATACAGCATCCCGATTCCCGACTTCTAGGGTATTTATTTACGTACCTTATTCCTCGACTGACCATTCATTGCTGCCGCTTCAAGCCCAATGTAACGCCCATCAAGTAACAGAATACTCCAGTTTGTGGGGTAGAGACAGGGCTGGAAAGAATGTGTTTCAAGCAGTAACTCCTTTGTCTCTGAAAACGTACTTGAATATATTATGATTCACAACTTCAGAACACCGCACTGTATCGTGGATGCCACGGTGAGGTGATCAATCGACGGTTTCCAAGACGAACTGGCTTTTTGGCTGCTTGGCATTTACACAGCCGCGTGATTATTGACGCGCATCAAAGGTCGTTTTGTCGATCATGTGAAAAGGTGTCTCGATGCAACCTCGATTTTTTACAGAGCTCCAAAGTCTGTCTCCCTGCCCGCTTCCGTCATCATGCCGACCCCAACTTTTCATTTCCAGGTGGCTTGCAGAAAAAACAAAGTTTTCTAAATTTCAGGTACCAAGTAGCTGGTTAGAGATCTTGGTGGTGGAGTGAATGAGGCATTTGCACGTCCTATCCCCTCCTCATGATCTCCATCACAGTCACGGCAGAATTTTCCTCTGCAACTGCCTCTTGCAGTCGGTCCTCTCTTCCGTAACATTCTCCTCACCTGATTCCCAGCCATGACGTCTTTTGTGCTAGGCCATGAGCCATGAAATTTTTCTAAATCAATAGACAAACTTCGAGAGAGGTCAGAGATAAGATGAGCTGAATAGGTATAGTCTTATCTGTCGTTGAAAAGAGCCAATGAGTGAGTAGTGTCTGCCGAGAGTATGACAAAACTTTGTGACTGCGAGTTTGAGACCCAAAAGACCCTGGATCGGCATTGCCCCGCTTTTCCATTGGCGAGGCTCGGCATCTGTGGATGTGGTGTGTGGAACTGTGCGGCGTGGAGCACGTGCTTGAGGACGTGGGATAGTCCTAGAAGATGTTCTTTGATGAACAAGTTGAAGGTTTGGTTGCGGAGCGATGGATTGCAATAAAGTGCGACTTCATAGTCGCTATCTATATTTGGTACTGCTCCTCCAATCACGTGCTCAACTTCCTTTACCTTCCAGGTTATGTTGAGAGGATGACCTTCTCCTTGAGCATTTTCCTGATTCTCGAAGAACAATCTATATTAGTTGTGGTCTGCTCGATGTCCGAATGATTAAGGGAAACCTTACCCTGTCCTAAGTACGTGATGGCAGTCAAATTTTGCGTCTTATCCTTCTGGACGAGAACTTGACCCTAAGAATGAAACATTCAAACTCCAAAATCACAAACCTATTCTTGGCGTCTCAGATTACACCATGCGGTATACCTGCTCTGTACCTTTTGCTGCAAGGCGATGGTCATTGTAGGGGCAGACCTGAAATTCGCCTAAAAAGGGGTTGAGAAGACCCTAGCATCACGTGAACAGCTTCTAGGTGGTGCCAGAGCAGTTTTGAGGATATAAAACCCAGGCTCAGTCCGTAGTAACTCTACAGCCTCTTCCTCCGCACCACTCCAGTTCCGACTGTTCTTCTGGTTGTGAAAGCAACTCGGCTAAGTGTGTAGCCAAAGTGGCCATTGTCTTTGGATTACATGTATGATATGGAGGGAAGAGCATGCTGATCTAACAACCTTACTTGAATCAATTGTTTCGGCCAAGTACATGTGCGCACTTGCGCTTTCTCCAAGAAGAACGAGTGATAGCTTTGACTCTTTCCAAGTGTTCATCACAAGAGCAGCGCCAGTGCAATATCAAGCTAGTCTACAAAGTAGTAACATTATCCCATCTTCTGTTGCCAGTTGAAATTAGCATGGGTCGAGTAGACTTTTCTCCAGAGCTTTTAGCCATTCTTCCTTTGTTAGGTCAGAGGTAAATATTCGTGCTGCCGTATGAGTATAAGCTCTCTCAATTCCTCGAGAAACGAAGCGATGGAAGCGAGGAAATTGATCGATATCCACCTCAGACTAGTATCAATCCTGAAATGTGCTATCTGGTTGAATTATTGGCGAAAGAGCAGAGACATTTGCGACAAGTTCCCCTTCCTTCAGAGTCTATAGCTTTGCCATTCCCATGGTCTTTGTCTTATTCGTTTATGCGAGCTGCACGGCTTAGGAAACTCGACGGACATTCCAAGAATCGATTCGGAAAGTTCTCGAGCTCATTCAAGGTTGAATTGGGTATTCTGTGTTATTTTGAGAGTAGGTCATATATAGGCAGTCGAGCTGGAAGGCGAGAAACTTCGGGTTTGAATATGCTTATATTGTCTTTTATTTGGACAGCCGTGTCCTCGTACTCTGGAAATAACGGTACTGTCAGATCAACAATTGGTCGTCCGCCAGCTGTATATCGATACCCAGGGTCGCTTTTAAGTCGAGTGGCCACGCCCATCTTCCTATTATCGGAAAGTGTTTCATTTTAACGATAGCTCTGAGCGAAATCTTTCCTCACAGAGGGAGAATCGAGAAGGCAAAGAGGCAGGAAAAGCTTCGACGTCCAAAATTGATTGTAGTGGTCCGGTCTAACCAGACGACAGTGTTCTGTTCTGTTTGAAGCCCCTCTTGTATCTATGATATTGTGCGTATGTCTGCTAACACCATCCTAAGTTGCGATGCTCCAATGCAGTTGACGAAATAGAGATACTTCGTCCCAGACCGTTTTGTCCGTATATATTATATTCGCGGCTATCGCTTCATGACTGCCATCTTCCGATTATGCCCTCAACTTGTATGCTTCTTCGTGTTATGTGCAAGTCTGCTATTCGTTTTCGAACGCGTGATGGAGGATGAATTAGTCTGCGCATATTGTCGTACGCCGTGCTCGAAACAGGTTTTCAAAATGCTGTAGCCTTCAAACTTGTCAACTAAGGGGTCAGGCACAGAACAACTAACAGCGCCTTCCAGCTTCTAGAATTATAGCAGCTCTGGGGATTAGGAATGTTCTTATCTTTTCCTCCTTCCTAGCAGAACTCCTTCCTGCAATCTTGACTTGTGGGCTTGTAGTATTTCTTTGGGGCTCTTGGATAGACCTATGTTGCTTCGGGGATAACCTAGAGAATAGGGGAGGTCAACGGTGCAAGAAAGAGGACCAATAGTACATGTAAAGCAGCACGAGCTAATAATCATCCTAATTATAGCTCAAGGCTTTGAGATGTCTCACAAGAAAGGAAATCCTGGGGCTCGGGATTTAAGGCTTATCGCGATAAGTACACATGATGGTCCGTGCCCGCACAACGAGGCTGATAGCCTCGTAGATGGTTATTATTTTAACGCTTACCATCGATTAATCTTTAACAATCCACCAACATCACCGGCAGTAGACAGAAGTCACTTCTTTGACCCTGTGGATATCTGCCTTTGCTTTGGCCTTTACTATTTCATCTACAAACAGAACTTCGTCAATGCATAGACGCAACAAACCACACAATCATGGACAACCTCTTGCATGAGAGGGTTTTCGACGAGATCCGAACTCGCAATCATGCTTGCTCGTCAGGAAACGCTCGGGTGAGTGCATGATAAATATAGGGTCTCTTTGTTATCTAATGCAATGTAGTATCCTTCGGATCCTAACAGCTTTCCCGGTGCTCTTGCTGAGCCAGAGGTTCAAGGATGGAGATTGAATTTAGTAGCTCTTTCTGCAAGATACAATGTTAGTAGGAGCATCTTCATAAATCTAACATCTTAGTTGGTCGCTATATGCCTTGTTGGACATTGTTTTCCTCTGCCACAAGAACTCCAAGCATGCGGAGTATATTGCTACATCCTGCCTTCAGGCGTGGTATAAAGCTTAGACCAATAGCAGAAGCCTTGCATACATTTCCCCTTGATAATCTGATAGTTCTTATACTGACAAATATTAGCTATACTTCGCGGCCACTGTTGACAAAATCCAAGTTTTTATACCTCGAGACGTTCGAAATACCATATCGGGCCTACCCGATCTCGTACTCGACCTTCCTATATCCCAAAGAGCTTTGGAAGTTGGCGGCTCTCTTGATCCAGATCTACCACACTCTGTCAACAATATGAAGATTGGAGATTTGGGAAATCTAGAGATACTTCTGGTGGCTTGTGATGATGGCGATGTCATCGCGTATTATACACATATGCTTGACCGTGAGGTGCAATTATTGAAGGCTCAACAACACGCTACGCCTCCAGTCAGTACGATAAGAACGTAAGTATTTGAGAGACTTAATAGAGGATAAGAACTGACAAAGTTAGTTGTTTGCATGAAAATGTCGACAAGAGTGCCTGGGGATTGGCAATTCATAAACAATCACGTTTGATCGCTGTTGGTTCGAATCTCAGGCAAATAACAGTCTTCGCTCTTGCTTGTCAGAATCCTCCAAAGTACAGGGATCCCAACGACGATTTTGAGTCGTCAATCAATCCCCTAGATTCCGAGAGCGAACTCGAGGACAGCTGTGAGGAAGCTACAGCAGATCACATCGAAGCTACAGTACGACATAGGCAGGGCTGGTTGATATCAGATCGTTTAGGCTGTGGTAAGTCTCCCAGTTATTGAGTAATGAATGAAATGATGTTGATACGGGTTTTAGGAAGATTCTATTCGAACGTCAAGGTGCAAATTCAACTCCCTCCCGAAGGGCACAACATTCCCTCGGTAGACTTCACAAGTGATGAGAGAGGAGACGTCCATATGGTGCTTGCAGCTGATGTCAACGGGAATTTAGTCTGTACACCTTTTTCATATCGAATTTACATCAGAGAATGACAAGTGCTGACATCGGAATTGATAGTGGGCCTTCGATTTATTCGGTGCGAGTATATCAGTTTTACCAAGCATGAAGAATGAGATAGTTCAAGGTCCAGGGGATATTAACCACATGTAAGTCCCCCAAGCTTCTACCAGGGACTCTCATATTGAAACGCTTAGGGGTTGGGGAGTTGTCGCCATACCGCGCAGTATGATCAAAAATGTGCAACTGTAAGCATTGTATCTTGCCAATCTTGGCATAGCCATCTAACATCTTTAGGCCACATGAAGCACTAGGGCTCTGGGACCTAAAGGCTGCATGGAAGTTTATGTGCAATTTGAAGCCGTTTCACTCGGCATTCGACATCACAAGCAGTGTCAAAGAAGTCAGACACTCATCGCAGCTCCATCCTAATCAACCTATCTCTCTAAAAACGGCCCTACCATATTACAGGACACTTAGACTATCCATCCCTCAACTCGAACATACCTACTCAGACTCAGATGGATTAGACGGCGTACCGTTCAATGGCGCGAAGGCCTTCAAGTCCTACCGAGATAAGTGTTTAGCATTGCTTCGACCCGACAATCCAGCTTTCTGGTCAGGCGAAATATGGTCCAGAGAGACAAAAGCACTACTCGATTCAGTTCCGTTTTTAAATCATCCCAAACTGTCAGAGAAAGTCTCTCATCTCTATTGGGAATGGGAAATGCTACGCCTCGACTCCGAATATCCTGTCCGATTTCTCAAACAGTTCTTGAGCATATCGGCCCCTTTTCGAAATGAGATCAAGCTCAAAACATGGGACGAAGTCGAGCAACTCTACCAAAAAAAATTGAAGGATCCTTTCTTGGGGAAGAATGCACCCTTAGCAATAGAGGACTCCAGATCCGTGTCACGCGATCACTGCGCCATTCTCATGTGTCACCGATACGATATATCATTGCTCCCTCCACTTGCAGCAGCAATGCCGCAGACAATCTGCCATAATCTGCTGAAGCAAGACATGCCCTTGCATGTCCGTCAGCATCTCACACACTACGACCGACTTTGCATGCAAGCCCTGATTCCAGAGCTTTCGATCATTGTCGTTGCAACGCAAGCGGGCCGCGCCGCCCTCCTCACTCCTACCCGCATGCCGGCGGTGATGTCCTCTCGGGGGGAGGTCATCACCATGCGGGTGGAGCTCATCCTGCCGCTGAAGAAGGATGAGGACTCCCACCGTCCGGTGGCGCCGCTGATGGGCATGGCGGTGGCACCAGTTTGGGACGGTGGGAGGGGGAGGGTGGTTGAGGGAGAGGAGTGGAGAGAGGGGAGGAAGAGTGTCCGGGCCCGGGCCTGGAGATTATTTCTACACTACATGGATCATACGATCCTAAGTTATGAGCTTTTTCGCGCGGAGGGTGAGGAGGAGGGCGGAGCGGAGGAGTTGGTGGTTTTGTAGGGGGTGGCGATGGTGGTGCAGAGGAGAGGAAATTTGGGCGTGTTTTGTTAGGCATAGCGCGGTGTTGGGGAATGATACCCATTTGATTTGATCGAAATATCCCATGCTCTGCTGTGCTTTGATTCTGAGTTCATCGTAATTTCGCATTAATGTTCGAGCTGGACATTCAAATCTGGGTTTACATAGCCTGCTTGTCAAAACCGGAAGACCAACATTCAGAATTGGATTTGCACAACATACTATTAAATGAACTAGCATCATGCCGGAGAAGGCGCCTAAGTTGGCACCAGATTCAAACACAGCATGCGGTTTCTTCATCCGCGATAGCTGCAGCAAAGGAACAGCACACCAAGATGTCGAAGACACCGAGCCAGAGAAAGGACCAACCAGTATTCTTGCAAATCGTCCCAGCCACCCTCAAAACGAAAACTGAATTCATATGCAAGAAACAAATGTGGGCCTGTGAAGAAGATATACAGCTGAATGGTGGAAAAGTATACGGCGACTATCTATTCACAAACATTCGGATCCGATTTGTACGCAGCATTATTAAAATGAAGAGGACGAACATTTAGAACTGGGTTTGCGCAGTAAACGTATTAGAATTAGAGGATAAACATTCAGACTCGGATCTGGAAAATATGCTTTTGGAATTGTAAGACAAACATTCAAATCTACATTTCTATCACTAGTACTAAATGAAAAGGACGAACTTTTGAATTTAGGTTTGTATATAACGAGTATTAGAGTGAGAGTACGAACATTCAATTTCTTGAAGGTGTTAAGCATGTGTGCTCTCAAAGCTTCATACGTGTGGGTTCCAGTTTCATTCGTATGCTGTTAGACCTGTATACACAAGGGACAGGGACAGAGGTGGCCGGAGCCTTGATTGATTGATTGGGTGGGTGGGTGGTGCTTTGATTCCATCAGTGGGAGGAGAAATCAGAGGGATAGGAGGGGCCAATGAGTTGGTTGTTGGGGCTTAGTATGCTCAGGCATAGTACAGCACACCATTTTATCTACATCTCCGAATCTTGGTCGAGTTACCAACATTTCTCCTCTCTAATCCGAAATATGTATTTATTACAAGGACAGACTTTTATACTTAACTTCTTCGACATAACTTAGATTTTAAGATTCGGACATTTTGAAATGAAATTTGTGGAATTGCTCCCAAAAGAATTATCGACATTGAGGATGCTAAGCGTCCATATTGCAAGAAAGAGGGAAAGCAGTCGGGTGGATTGCAATCAGTCAACAAGCACCTTCTCTCGATAATTGCTTTCGGAAAGAGTAACGAACTGCACGACCTGGAGGAAATACAAGCATGTGTGAATAGAAACTCAGCCGCTATAAGTAGAAAGCGGAAAGAGCGCAACGCCGCTAACCTTGCGGCAAAAGTGGAGGAAGCTAAGAGACGAAAAGACGATGACGAGGGCTCCGAGTAAAGGATACACTTCCCACTAAGCGTCGGAAGTTAGCGAAAATCAAAGCCTCAAATAAATACGAACGCTACGGCGCTTCTCTCTTTGCTAAGAGCGTAAAGAGGGGATCTGGTTTTGGCCCTTGAGGTTTGATTAAGAAATTGAATCGAGTTGCGAGAACGGACTTTTACACTTGACTTCTTCGACATAACTTGGATTTTAAGATTCGGACATTTTGAAATAAAATCTGTGGAATTGCTCTTGAAAAAGTTATCGACAACGCATCTTTGTCAGATAGTTTAATGGAAAAGGCATCAATTAAAGGGCAAATGTATTATATTAAAAAATCTAAAGTTTTAAGTCTAAAGGGAGAAAGGTAAAGATATAATCTAAAGGGAGAGATTAGGAACCCTTAAACTAGAACCAAATTGGAAATGCCCTGTTCCACTATTGCATTAACCACTACACGTGACTTTCATCTGACAATCCCCCAGATTAAGAAATTGATTTAAGTTGCGAGGATGGACTTTGCTTGATATATATCTACGAAAACACGTTCACTCAAAGTCCACTCCGACGACGACTGGTGGCGAAGCAATATGCATGGAAGACAACTGAAGAGGGTTAGTTTCGGGATACTCTCTCTAACTCTATTCGCACCTCCTGCATTCATCATAAATCAGCATAGCGTTTTAGTCTCATGACTGCGAGGCAAGATTAACAATCCCTTAAATATGCGACTTCCGCATTCAATTATTCCAAAAACACATCATAGCTCTCTCTCTCTCTCGGACATCCAATCCATCCATCTTTCACACATTCGCCATTCCGACATCCTCCTCCCACTTCCTCAAACTAACATTTGTTCCAAATCCCCAACATCCTATAATAGATCTCCTCCCACCTGCAGTTTTCATCTTAATTCCAAAATGCACGCTCATACATAAATAAACAATACAAGCCGTAATCAAAAAGCCATCCTATTCTATCCCAACTCTTTTAGACACATTAGCTCGCCACCAATCGCTCGTCGGAGTAGACTTTGCTTGATATACATCTACGAAAACACATTCTTTCGTCCAAAATAGTGACAACGCTCTCCCAACTATTTATTCTCCTTAAAACACATCCATCCCATTAATCTCTTATCAAAATCCCTCGACCGACAATACCCCAAGCAAACGCAACTCTTCCACGGAATTTAAAATCTTCAGATCGATAATCTTTCGTCTGAGCGTCTCCTTGCACGAGGGGTGATAGACATGAAATCAAGCGCTTAAGAAATGAGATGAACGTGAGAACTTGGGTATTGATTAGACATTAAGCTTGGAGATTGGTTGGCTGGAAGATAAGAAAAGGTAAAGTAAAATAAAATAAGAAAGGATAAGAAAGTAGGGAGCTTCATTCACAATCATTATAAGCTCTCATTCCGTACGAACAAAGATCCATATAAAGCTGACTGTCGGTATAATCACGTGGACAGAATAGGGCTAGGCGGCATTCGCCGGCACTAGTCCGTATTCGGTCGTCAGGGAAGCATAAGAGCTTCCTTCCACCTAGAACCTTTTAGAATGAATGTCTACAAATGAAATAACGAATACTACAGTACAGATTACTGTAAGCTTCGTTTCATGCCTGCTAGCAGGGACCCTGGTGATCCCTACACTGACCAGTCTTCATTCCATTAGAAAGAACCCCTAATCATATCTTATAAAGGAGAGAAAGGTGGTAGGAAATGAGACGAGTGAGTGAGCAAGAGGTTGAATAGTCGTATGAGATATGGAGAGACGCATTGCAGAGAAGAGAAGAGACTCTAGATCTTAAGCGCATGAATCAGGAAAGTATTTACGATGTGAGAAAGTGATGGGAAATGCCTGCCTTAGTAGAGGTGTACTCTATTAAGTATGGATATTTATTTGCGAGAGTAGAGTTTTGAGAGGTAAATTAGGTGGGTTATAGTCTATGGCTAAGAGTAGAAGCGACCTGTAAAGGAGGAACTTGGTCTTTATGTGAGAGGAGAGATTTATGAATATTTGTTTCTCGTTAAGAGAATGTTTGAGAAGTAGGTGTTAAATGTACAGAATGATTCGAGTGAGATATTATCGAGGTCTATTGACTAGAACCTCCTCAAGTCGGAATATGTTTAACGACGACAAGAAATGAAGCTCTCCTCTCGACATGGTTCAATTGCTCAGTAACGAGAAAGATAAATTTAACACGAGTTTGTAGCATCGTGAGATCACAGACCGTGTTCAGTATATGCGCTATGCCACATCGATGATCAACACGGAGGTCTTTGAGGCGAGATGGCGAGGAATGGATGTCTCAGAATATCGAAATAGGCTTCTGGAATGGTCGCAGAACTGCCCTATATGTGCACTCGAATGAGATGAGTTCATAGGAGCGAGATACATGGAGCACAACACGCGATAGTCTCTACTGGGCGGCTGAATACGAACTTTTCCACGTTGAAAAATGAAGTGGTGCGATAACGAGGTATCATCTCGTGAATCTGCTAACATCGTTCGATGCTTGCAATCTAGATTACCCACGTGCTGACTTGACAATAATATACATGAGACAGGTGCGTGAAAGGATTGCAGAATGAATAGAAGCTAGTGTATTGTAAAGTCAGCAGAGAGGAAGCTCAGAGCCGCTGGGAGTGAGGCTTTTTGGGATCTTTAGGCTCGAGTCAATTCCGCCCAATCTTCTGTTCCTATCTCGCGCCGGGAGCCTGGATGTCCCTTATGGCGCACTCGAGAATAGTACAGCAATTTTGTGTAAGACAGTAATACGAGCCACCAAGAGGTGTGACGGTAATTTCGCACTCTGACTGTCTTCGTATTGAGATGACGGTGAAGCGGATCTCGGGCTTTGGAAGTAATAAAAGAAGGAACTGCATGTAATTTGATGCTGACTCGGATATTGAAGGAAGGAAGAATTCATTTCTCTCAAAATCGCGAGGGTTGGAATGCTGACGTGAACGTCTCAAAATAACTTGCATCAGTCTTTGAAGAGGCCTCGGTTTGGGCCACCACTCTACCCACGAGGTTGAATGAAGGAGGGGTAAGTCGAGGGAAAATTAACGTGCTGGAAGAATACACTTACGACTACGTAGGAAGCACGCTTGCTCCGGTTCCCTACAGCACTTTACGGACGTCCATACGAAGAAACGGAACCTCGATTCCACGATGACATCTCATTAGGCTCTGCCAAGTGTGATAACGACGGCTGTACCTGCAGATTCTGCGAGTGTTCCGTAATGCATCTATAAATGGAGCGAGACGCTGAACGTCTAGGTAACGGGTGCGTTTTGAGGCTACAATGCGGCCGTCCCCAGACCCGATGTGTTTCCAAAGAATCCACGTGACGGTGCGAGAAATCCATTCTTGGATGCCTCTGCTGAAGAAGGATAACGGCAGTCAGGGAATGAAAAGTTTCGAGCTACATGCGGACTGCCGGATAAGCCTGTCTCAATGACGATCAATCGATAGGATTTGATTGTCGTCCTCTTGCTTCAGCTTCCAATATTGATCTGTGATGCTGACCATCCGCATGAGCCAATGAGCATCCGATGAGCTTGGACAACTCTCCAAGCAGAGCGCGCGCTTCAAGCCCTCGCGAAAATGAGGGCACATGACTACAAGGAACTTTGCTTTGCACTATTCTATGAAATGACATGGAAATTGAGCGCTTATGAAAAGGGAGAATGTTTGAAGAGGCAATATTCAAGAGAGGATGACGCGCGCCGCATAGCTGGCGGGGAAAAGATCTTCTTTCTGTCATGTCGATAGGGGGCCAAGTGAGATCTGGCATCGGTGGCACAGAAGTGCCGCACGAACGCTCTTTGGTGGCCCAGACATGGCTGCAGTCGGGTGTCAGTGTGGAGGCTCAAAGAACGAAGGTCTGCATTGCATATTCCTGTCGAGTCGGGGCGGCGAAAAAGCAGCTGCAAGAAACAGACTTGGCGCGATTCCGGTGACATTGGGACATTGCGGTGCAGAACTCGTTCGTGACAGTGGTCTTGCGAGGTTGTAGGAGCGAGAAAGGAAGAGCACATCCCGTCTTGGCTTTGTAGCACCGCGAGAGAAGTGGTTGAACTGGGCGGGCTTTGGGGTTTGCAGCATCCAGCTTCTGCCATCCAGTTGTTTCCCCTCACCCTCACCCTCAGCCACTCGCCGAGATGTTTTGCGATGTTTGGCCATGAAGGCACGAGAGCGTGTCCAGCGAGTGCTCTTGGCTCTTTGGCTCTTTGGCTCTTTGATGCTGCTTTCGTGTCGAAGTGTCGGAGAGCCTGGTTCGCTGCGAGTGTGCGTGAAGAGAGGGCCAATGGAAGCGCAGTTTGCGTCCCGGGTTTGGCGACCTTCGGGGGGTTGGGGGGGGG